>MU179316.1:205384-280761 GCA_016767475.1 Suillus weaverae
TGGATGGAGAAGACCTATACTACGTGGTTCCACGACCCTCACACCATCATCCAGAACATGCTTGCCAACCCGGATTTCAAAGACGAGATGGACTATGTACCATACCAGGAATTTAATGGAGAGGGTGATGATGCAAAGTGCCAATGGTGCAACATGATGTCAGGTAATTGGGCATGGGACCAAGTGGTATGTTTGCTACTACAAACACTTACATTCAGCTCATGTGTTATTGTTTAGGATGAGATTGCAAAAGATCCCCTCACTCATGGTGCGACCTTCATCCCTGTGATCCTCAGAAGCGAAAAACGACCATGTCAGTGGCAACTGGACAAAACGATTACTACCCACTGTATGCTTCAATCGGCAATGTTCATAATAATGTGCGTCGTGCACATCGAAACACTGTTGCTGTTGTTGGTTTCTTGGCTATCCTGAAGAGTACGTATTTTCTCTACAATGTGCTGTTTGACACTCATTATATAGAATTTATAGCTGCAAAAAAATATGCTGAGGACCCACACTTCCGCAAATTCAAGAAGCAACTTCTACATAGTTCGCTGTCAAAGATATTGTCGTCCCTCAAGCCTGCAATGTCCGTTCCCGAGGTCGTGCACTTCGGAGATGGGCACTTTCGACGTGTGATATATGGCCTAGGACTGTATATTGCTGATTACCCTGAACAATCTGCCCTTGCTTGTGTGACTCTTCCTTTATGATCAGCTTGTTGCTGAAGACTCTCTCACCTCGGATGACATTCCTCTCAGTGCCTGCTCGCGATTCGAAGGCCCTATCAAAGTCTTCAACTCAGCAGCTGCTACGTTTTTTGCTCCCAGTGACCTGAGCAGCGTTGGTGGGATGCGCCATGAGCACATTCGTGCTGCACCATCATGGTGGAGAGGGCCTCCTCGCCTCGATACCGTTTTCATCAACACTGCCAGTGAAGACTCAATCAATGGAATGGAGGTTGGACGTGTCCTATGTTTTTTCTCATTCTGTCACAGCGGGGAGATCTTTCCCTGCACGCTGATACATTGGTTCAAGCTTATCGGGGACAAACCAGATCCGGACGTTGGCATGTGGATGGTACAGCCATCCTTTCATGAGGATGGCTCACGAGAGCTTTCCGTTATACATCTCGACACGATCATTCGCACATCACACTTGCTACTGATTTTTGGTCATGATTTTATTGAAGATGATATTACATTTCACAACTCTCTGGATTTGTTCAAAGGTTTCTATGTAAACAAATTTGTAGATCATAACTCATTCGAAATAGCATCTTGAGTCTCAACTTGCCCGCTTTACTTGACTTGATCACTTCACATCTTAGCTCCCTTGATAGCAACCTAGCCATGTATCTCCTCAAAGACATAAAGTCCACATCAAGTGAAAATGACCGGTCTTGAGCTCAGCTGAGCCAGCTTACTCGACTTTGTGCAAAATTTCAAAATTGTAAGTGCAATTAAGTAATGTGCACATTTCCTGATGCACCACTAACTTTGAGACAACCAGGTCCACATTTGTGTACTTGGACAGCATGAACTAGTTGTCCTTCCACACTGTGATGTGTGGTTGTAAAAGAGGATAGACAAGGATCAAGGGGATGAGAGTAAGAAACGGCCTTCTCTCGAGGTTTTGTGGCCAAGGTCTCCTCAGTGACTTGATCATGATGTGCACAAATATTAGATGCAATATATGAGGCAATGTGGGATTGAAAGTCTACTGATTTCAATAAGGACTTCATTCAAGTAGCTGTTGGGGCACCTCATAAGAGTTGTAACCATATAAGTGTATGAAGGTGTGTAACATTTCTCAGCCTTGAGCCTCAACAGTACCAATTTAGCCCTCCACAGTGCCAAATATCCCTTCTCTCTGAGCTATGTTGCCAAGCCTTCCATGTTGATGGTCGGAGATGCCCATCAACTCCTCAAATATGGCTTGAACTACAAAGTGAAAAAACTTCGCAGCAGCATAAGGATCATCAGCAACGATCTTTGCTCACTGAGTGGAATCAGGACCAGCAGTACAATCAAATAAGTCAAGGTCAATTTCTTCTCCAGAAAACACTTGAACAATAGGATCACATGTGTCAGTAGGATTAATTGTAATCTATAGTGATGGAGGATTTCAAAGAACAGTCATGCCCAAAATGTAAGTGCAAATACTGATCCTAGATTTGTCTGTGCTGACAACATTGACTTGAATAGCATTAAGATTTTTCTTTAGAGCACAGATAACAGAATTGGAAATAGTTTCATTTTTAGCCTCTTGGTGGGCAGCAGAAGCAAGATCTTCAGAAGTTAAATGAGCAAACAATGCTTTGCTGTCCTGAAAAGCTTTCTTCTGTACTTGGAGGACAGCAGAGCAACATACTTGACGCTTCTGAATGACCCCAAAGACTTGAAACATGAAATGAAAGTCATTCCTAAAACACTTATCAGCATATTGCATAGCCCACTTGGCATGAGCTTCATAAGACAGTGCTCAAGGCCAGAATACTTCGAATCCTCCAAGGCCATAATGAAATAAGCACCCAAACAGTGATTCGGATCTTCGGTTGTCCCAGCATATCGCACCCCACTTGCATCATGCCGAGCGTATTCATTAACAAAAGCTGATCCATGTTGAACCATGTAATACTCCTCCGAAGAACGAGATGTGTTTGTGAAAGTTTTGGCCAGCACATCCTGATTAGAAAGCAAGGATACTTCTGCATCAATAACACCATGAGCTTGAACAGGCACAACACAAGGATCTATCAGAAAATTGTCAATGAATACTATAACCAAGCTATATCAACTTACCAACATCTCCACTGATCTCTGTCTCTTCTTCCCTCAAGTTGTTACTAGAGTCCAAAGTCTCAAATGTAGAATGTAAATCTATCTTTCAGTTAGTGGATCTAACCAAATATGATATACAAAACTAACCGTTATCATCATCATCTCCCACAACATAACCAGATGGCTCTTGTTCCAGAAGATATTGTTCATCAGAGTATTTGACAATGGAAAGAAGATCCTCTGGAACACCATTCTCAGGTATGCTTTAACGCCGTTAAATACAAGTTTGCAGCATATCCACTTCCACTCTACCATGACGACCACCTTGCACGACCAGAACACGCCAACGAGATTCCGAATAGAGCTATCGTTGAAGTACAATTCCGGATCCAACACTGGCACATTAAGGTCTTTGATAGCTTCCAAGCTGGGCCGGAAACTCGGTCCAATTCACGTGCTATCGAACTACAAACACCCAAATCGAAGGAGACGCAGAAGTGTCAGGTCAGCCAGTATCAAAGAGAGCACGTCATAATGAAGAATCAAGCTCATCTAAGTTGTCCAGGGCTTAGTCAATCTGTATTGATATTTCAATGTCTATCCTTAATTCCTTCTCTGAATGAAGGTGATGTTATGAGGCATATGGAGATAAAAAAACATTGTATCTACTCCGCACGGTCACAAGTCAGCAACGCCGACCCTTAGTAAAGTCATCCCCATCCGTGAGATCTAGCAGTAATGGTCATTTTCGTGCACAGTGCAGCACTGCGTGTACATGCGGCAGTCACCGACGCACTGTTCCCAAGCTTGGTTCCGCTTTGAAATGTTCTCAACGCATTCAGCTCGGTCATACTCATTTTCTAGCACTCAACGTTGGTATAGATATCGTATGCCACAACTTCCACCACTGATGTGTCACCACGCTGCATTGTTCTACGTTCTCATTAATGACATAAGGAATGTATTCTTTTTTCGTTTCATCGCAACCTTTGAATGAGGGCAAGGAAGAACGAGCTTTACACTAAACTCACATCACAGGTGCAGGAAGAGGCAGATCAAGCACTCAAGGGGTGTGCAGCGAGAGCATAGAATGCAGAGGAGGTCGAGAATGAGACTCAGAAAATTTTACAACACATCGGGAGGATGAGTACCTGAGAGACCAAACGAAAGAATCGTGGGAAAAGGGACAACAATTTTTGTAGAGAAAATGACATTAAATCGAGCACTACAGAGTTGCATGCTTTAGCGAGCTTGGCGAAAACCACATGGCCTTTGACAAGTAGACGACAAAGCGAAAACAGCGAAATAACCGAAATACGCGCAGCGCTAGCTGACAAAGGTGAGAAAAATCGCCCCATCCGGAGACCGGTGGTGGCTCTGAGATGCAGTTCGGATTCATCTGTGGAGGGATTGCCGTACATGCAGATTATGCAGATTATTGGGTGCGCGATACGGTATGTTCGGTGGTACTGTAGCGGAACACATGGCTGACGATAATGTTAAACACAAAGTTTGATTTGAATGTACATTCATATAACAACGCCGGTCAATCCATCACGGACTCTGAGACGGCTTCATCATCGCCCGTCTTCAATTTAGCAAAACCGCCCCTGGGCGTTTTGGTAAAATCATGCACGTTGTCACGCATGTACCAAGCCCAGCAGATGCGGTCTCCATCAACCTTATGAACTCCATGCCTGACTGCCCGTCCCGACATGGCAACCATGACACCGGGGTCGTACCTAAGGTCGATCTCAAGACTAGGTAACAACATGCGGGCATGAGAATAGCGTCCGACGCTGGTCAGAACGTCGAACCACTGCATTCTTGAAAGGGCGTCCCGGTGCAACGGCGTCTCGCGATTGCTGATGACAGATAGCGCGCAGAACACAGATGCCCATCTACCCAACTTTTCTGGCATCTGGTGAAGTTGCATATCTGTAGCAATCGGTCCTAAAGCAAGTATATTTGTCAGACCCTCCCAGTATTGGCGCGGGTGCATCACGCGGAGTGCTGCCGATGCAATCACGGCCGGGCGAGCTATAGAATTCAGGTACCGGTCACCAGTCGGTCCCTGCAAGGATGCAGATACCTGTGGATGATACTTCGGTGGCTAAACAGATGTTCATAATTAGAGAAATAAACTTAGCAGATGGCTCACATTGTGACCTAATTGGAACCATGCGGGCGCAACGTTAATGCAACCTGCCGGCAATTCCCCGGTTCCCGGGGAGAAATACTCGTCCTGGCACCGCCAATGCGCCCTGCCATCCCCTGCAGCAATAATGCTGCGTTTGAGGAGCTGTTCCATCTCCATCGTGGCATCCCAAATCTCCGTCTGAGACAGCATACGAATTTTAGTGTTCCATCGTTGTGAATCGCGAAACTCACTTGGGTCTTTGAACTCAACGCCCCGGGAAGGTACCAGAGGACTATGGTCCCTTCCGAAGCCACTACCACAGCCGGCCGCTCTAGGTACACGGTACCACCGTTTCCGGGAGGGAACCGGCGAAGAAGCGATTCTTCACGTTCATTGTTGATACCACTTTCTCCCTGGGCCAGTGCTTCATTATAACGAACCATGTCATGTTGTATGTGCACTAACAAAGTCAGTACTTCAAAGTGGTATCTAACAGTTACCGCCCCCACCTGGGTTACAATATGCTTGAGAGAGACATTCCGCTAACTGATCGCAGGCGATCACCATATCAGTGTCCAGCATAACGTTAGGTATTGGCCCAGGTCCAGGTGGACTTTGAATAAGGGCTTGGAACCTGGTGGCCACATAAGCACTCGCTGCCTCCGTTATTGCCAGAAACCACTCTGCAGGAACTTCAGGATGTCCGAATGGCATAGTAGTTGGTCTCATAATTAATCAGCGTGTGCATTAAATATGACTGCATGTGAATTCTCGATCCCTCCAAAACCACGTAGAGCTTGGCATTCTATCTGTTGCCATGACGCCGGCTACCCGCAGGTTCGGACCCTGTGCCGGTCAGAAGGACTAGTTTTCCAAAGTCATAACCGATAGTGATCACACTTAATCACCAGCAATTTTGGGAAGCAGCCGCTCGCTTGATGTGAGCTGCCGTGAATCAGTGGACATTTACAAGGCATAAACCAAATCTGGGAATCAACCCAATGCAACGGACTCACTATGCCGGTGCAGTATCATCGCCGCCTTGCCTTTTTCTCAGTCTTGTCCAAACCGTTATGACTGTGATATATTCGTCTGACTCTTCAGCTATATATTGTACTTCGGTGCCACAATCTGAATATGATTGGTCAGCGGATACCCGGGTGTTCCGATCGGTTCAGGACGGATGGAAAGGCTTAAAAAGTTCCGCCAAGTCTGAGTGCCTCTTGAGGCACAGCACATGACTTCTACATCCGGCACGTGGCGGATCAACCCGGACACTGTCAATTCCTGACCGAATTATTCAATGGATGTTAAGGAGCATTACAAGGAGTCTGCACCACATATCAACAGCCCGCCTGCGGTGGATTATGGCGTTGGTGGTTGCATTCAGATTGAGGGTTACCCGATGGCGAGCGGGAAATATCCAATTTATGGGGCTCAGACAGGTGACCCATTTAGCGCCAAGCGGGGCCATTGCGCCGGTCTCCTTCGGCATATGTTCGGTCTTCTACCAATTGGCTCCCATCTGCACGTGACGACCACTCGATTAGCTGTATAAATATCTCGCAGTTTTAGCAATACAGCGGAAGTAATTCCATATTTCCCGTCACGATGTCCGACTCCGTTCCCATCCAATGGATGTCGCAGTATATGATTAGAGTTGCCGAGACATGCGGAAAATCGTTCGCCGATATCGAAACCATATCACATAGCCAGCGAAAAAGAGTTCAAATACTCGAAGTACGTGCTGCTGGCGTCACTCCTCTCCATGCTCAGAACTGAATGTAGCAGTTTCTCACGTACAACCCAGATGTAGGAATATGGGGGAAAGTGTCCGACGAGGAATATAGTATTTCCGTGTGCTTCACTAAAGACGCTGTGTCGCAATATGTCCAGTGAGTTTCATGCTTGGCTCCCATCAACCGCAGTTAGGAATCTTCCTGCAGAAATTTCCAAGGTAGGCTTACGGAAGCAAAACACGCGATATGTTATATAGGGCAATTTAGCCCTATCTTCGTACGAATTCCCACTGGGAATAGTCGTGTGAGATTGAGCGAGGAGCCTCACATAGCTCTTGAAGTTGGTGTTGTTGACTACGTTGACTCTGGCTTAGCTGTGCTAGGCTCGCCACGGGGCATTGAAATGATCCCACAGCTGGGGGAATGGTTCCGGGAACTCCGTAGTAGCGGTGATGGTGGGTGAGTGTCAATATATCAGATCATCGCATGACCTTCTGACATGTAGCAGTGAAGTCTCACAGTGCGGTAGGAGTGCCGCAGTTCCATCCGTCCGTTCCGTTCAGCAGCACCGTGGGGAAGCATCTGCAATTCCCCGGGCTTGGGGGCCAGAACGTGCATCACCTGTAATCGCATCGGCACTTCCACTCGCAGTAAGTGTGTGCAAGTTATCAAGATCTGTTAATTGAGCCATTTTTATCAGCAGATCGACCAAGACGCTTATTCAAACGCACTGAAGCCCCACGTGAATTGCCAAGGGAAAACTCTTGTCGGCGGTCCATCCTCAGCTGAATTTAACATGGCCGAGTTGGCCGACAAAAGGAAGCTGCCGCCGGATACTGTTGTAGCTGGTAAGATCCATATCGCAGCTATAACATGTCAACAGGAACGTTGATTGCTACCGCAATACAGCGGGTGGGTCTCAATTCTGCACCCCACCCCCTATGCGCGTGCCACAGCATCGGAGGCCAGCAGGAGCACTGCGGGTCTCTGAATACACTGTTTTCGTTGCATCAGAGGTGGAAGCAACGTCCTCCGCAGTGCAGCAAGCAACCGCCCCGCCTCCGATGGAAACAGCGACGCCAACCCCATTACATAATGTTGATGTTTCCCTGGCACTTGATTTTGTCAGTACTCGGAGGGATGCAGAGGAGGCTGCGGACCCTCTTGAGAATATGATCGACACGCAGAAAAGAAGAGGTGAGTCACCCACAAGTTTGTTGTCGCTCGCTTCCTGTAAGCTCGGAAACATTCCAGCGAACGAAAAAACATCCGCGGTTCCCAACGACAAGAGGAATCACTCCGTTGTACCAGATATCGGGGAGTCACGGAATGACAGGCAGAGGATCAAAAAATCAACTTTATGCAAGCCGCACAAGAAACGTTTCATGGGGTACCAGGTCGACTTTGAGAATATTCCCGTTGACGGCGGCACTCCGAGTCCGTTGATGAACATGGCGCATCTGAGTCGCATGTTGCTGCAAACTGGGAGAATCCGGACGCTCGGAGACAAGGTCACTAGAGATGGGATGATATATATTATGTCTGACTAATGTAATATCTTGGTGGGGTGCGGGACAATCGACAGTCCTCTGGAGGGAAATATGCAGCCCTTGCGGCAATGCTGAGCAGAACCTCAGCGCGCCAGCACCGCACCATTTTTTGCGCGGTACCGCCTAACTGCAAATTGACCTGTCCGCAGTTTTAAGTTGTGATCAGATGTCAGATGGGGACTCTGGGCGTGAGGAACCGAATACCGCACAGCCGAGTCTCGTGCCGATTCGGGGTTCGAACATGTGCCTTCGACGACACGTGTCCCTTTCGCCCCTGTCATTCCTCCTTTCTTTCCCCACTGTACGAGCGACTGCGCATATAGCCGTCCACTGTGAGCTCCTCGGTGCCTCTGTGCCTTCTACCCTACTTTCCCATCTTCGAGCTCTCGTCGCGATCTTCATCGGCCCTCCTCTTCTCGCCCCAATCCCCCTCGTTCATCCCGTTTTTCCTCTCTTTCTCTTCCTTCTCCACCTCCAACTGCTCCCCTCACTGCTCCTCCCCTGCTCCTTCCACCCCTTCGTGAGGTCCAGGTTCCCCACCTCACCCTGTGGGAATAATGCATTATTATCATTGTAATTATAAAATACAGGTAATTGTAAGCTAATAATAGCTAATGATGCATTACTTTAATAATTATTAAACCTAGTTTGGAGGGTTAGAGGTTAGATTGGTTAGATGCTTAGAGGGTTAGTTAGGATTAGCTAGGATTATATTCTGCCTAAGGTGGTGTGTTGGTAGACAATTAGACTTTAATTTAAATGCAAATTTAATGTCTGGTAATTACAGTAGTTTATGCGATACATCAGTCTTGTAATTGTAACTTCATTTAATGCATTAAAATGACAAGATATCAGCGCTAGCCTCCATCAGTTCACTGATGATCTTGCTACATAACTATCTAGACACCATAATCTTGATGTATGGCATATCTTGAAAATTCAAATTTCGTCAGAATTGAGATGCGCCTTTACTTCCACCAATCAGCAGCGTCCACTACTGAGGTCGTAAGCATTGGTAAGTGTTCGTAACGCACGTAAACCTAAGCGTTCATTTCGTCGTTTTGCAGATGCTTGTATGGTCCAAACCCACAGAATCTCATGTACGAAATTTACACTTGGCAAAGTAAAATTCGTCTGATAAAACTGACTGATCCAGTGTCATAAGTACCATTCTGGGGTAATTTGCCTGACCAGGTACTGTAATAGGCGGGGCCCTTTTGTTTGTCCGTAAACAAAAGCGGTGAATGAACAAAAATGGATTCTGGTCAAATTCTGGTCTATCGAGATGAAAGTAGCTGTATGGACTCCAACGGTCATCACCCTCATGTTGTGCGGTTTGCTAGCCCGGTCTTTACCATTGCAGACATCAGCAATCCCTCGTGGTCTTCGGTGCAATCGATCGGTAGGAGGTCTTTTTCAAGCCCTCGTCTTCATCTTGACTACAGAGCTGTTTAGAGTCGATGGATCATCGTGGTGGGGCCGGGGGCCATGGCACTCAAGATGAAAGTGGTGAGACAACCAGGAGCGATCCTCTGATCATTTCCATCGCGCTTCGTGCTCATCCTCGTCTGTTCGGTCCCGTAGAACCTCTTGATTTTGGTCTTGGTTTCACACCTTCTCGTCAAGAGAGTGGACGTTTTGTGAGCGACGTGGACGGATCAGGTAAGCTGTGTATTGGGTCATTTTAAGCATCGCACTCACTTTCCTCGGTCCGTTAGAACCTCTCAACTTTGGTCTTAGCTCCCCACATGTTGATCAGGAAGATGAGTACTTCGCGAAGGATGATGACAGGTCAGGCGAGTTATCCTTCATGTGCATTCAGAGTACAATTTCGGTCTTCCATTAAACGATAAGAAAGCAGACGGGATGTATGACCGTGGTATATTGCCACCATCATCCGACATACACATTTTTGGAACAGGGCTTTTGGACTTTGGCATTGCCCAGTCATCCACAGCGATTGGCAATGATCCTCCCACTGTGACTCCGACTCGCACGTCCAGGGAGTCTGTCAAATCTAGCTTTGCCAAACGTCATTATGGCCACACTGGTAGATCAGAACAGATGCATATGCCTCCCGTTCACCTGGCCAGGTCTGTCTCGCTTACCCCATGTGAGTCCGACATGCTCCCCTCCCTGCGAATGCATGACCGACAATACGCCAGCGCAATATTGCACGTCCCCACCCTGGGCTTCAGTTCCATCGTCATTTCCGGCCATCGATCAGTTCAACAGGGAATACCGCAATGACGAAATGAGAGTTTCAGATCCCGATGGCAACCATCCGGACGATCTGATCTCTGCAACAACTCCACCGCATACGGGCAGTCGCCCATCGTTGCCCCACCGCCGGCTGCTGCCTGACAACCCCTTGCATGCAGCAACCTCTGGCTTGGAGGACCCTCACACACCCCTGTCAGATAAGGAGTTGCTGAAGTTGTGTCAATCAATGACACTGGGTGTCTTGAACGAAGATGAATGTGCGGTCTTCGGGATGGATGCGTTCTTGGTCTGACCCAGTGTCCTGCAGACAACTACGCCCGACGACTTCTTAGCGAGGTTGCTGATGGCGACAACGAACGTGACATCGCGCCACCCACGCTTCAGGATATTGTGGAGGCCGAGCGTCCGCTCCATGTGGCCTATTTGCAAGCTACAGCTACGTTCCGCAAGAGAGTGCAGGACCTCCAGAGGGCTGTTCGGTTGCATACCCGCAAACAGCAGCTTCGGGATCAGGTGCAGGCAATGCTTGACTCTGCGGAAAAGAGGGAGCACTTGTTTTAATGATGATTACAACTCAGAAATTGCTCAGGGCGTTGATAGCCTCCGAAGTCCACGCCAAATATGCATTGAAACTTTCACAAAAAATTGGTAGTGAAGAGTGATTCGCGCTCCTTTTCAAAGGCTTCTTACGCCGAAGGAACAACAGGCGTTAGACCAGTTATGGACATTGGGTAACGGGCATGTCGATGAGCGCGGTCTGCCGAAGATTTGATGTACTGGGCTTGCATTCGCTTGGCGCGTTGTCGGACTTTGGATATCATTGTTTGTTGGCCGAGGTGCCGCGCGTGACATAGTGCGCATTTCTATTGTGTTTTCGACATCTCAACTTCCAGTGCTGCCACTGCAACAAGCTGGCAACGAAATAAAAAAATTATTATTGGGCCTGATGCGCAGAGACCTAAAGTATACACTACAGTAGACCCGATAGGAACATGTATTGTTGGTCGCTATTCAGCAATGAGTGTGAATTGTGCATTTCCCGTCGAATGATACTATGGCGTGACAGGGCATTTTACCTGGCTTTCTAATCCTTCTTTCCATTATACTGTCTTGACAGTACTCTCATGGTGATGGTGATCGAGATCCAACTCCAGCATCGAACAAACTGGTAGCACCTTGAATAGCAAGCGCAGAGCACTGGGATGTAACGGCAAAATTGTTCCAGAAAAGAAACGGCGGGCCTTTACGTCATTGTGGATAATGCCGAGTGCCTTTGCTGTGCCGCGATAACGTTAACCACAATGTTCATTACCTTACTTTGCAGACGCTATGAGCAAGGTGCTGGTTCCTAGGCCTGAGGCCTGAGGCCTGAGGTCTGAGTACTCAGAGTACTGACTGGGAAGGAACTGGGACTACACGTCCAGCTGAGCGACAACCCTCGCCATCCTCCACGTTTCTCATTCCCATCACCATATAACGCAATCCGCTTGCTCAATTCTGCTCAGTACTCCCGCTCGCCCGCTTATTTTTGCCCACTATCCGCTCCCAGACGTAATTACAAATCACATCATAGTATTTGATTCACCCGTTTAGGACAATCGAACTACACGGACATAAACGCCTCTGTTAGGCTTGTATCTCAACACGCACAATGGCCATTCAATCAGGCCGCATATCTGCCTTTCCCACCCACCCAGCAGGAATTCTTCGCCAGAATAGAAAGCTGCTGCGTCGGCCGACCCTCCGGTCATTGGAGGACCGGAGGACCGGAGGACACATAGCGGAGAACCTAGAATATTGGAAGCAATCCTGTAAAGAAAATGCTATCGCATTCCTTAGGTGACGAAACAGTTGGCAAGAATGTTCATTCACCTCTGGACACGTTCTCTCACAGGACATTGTCAACGCGGCCCTGTGCCGGTGTGATCAACGCCCAGCTTGGGCTCCGGACTCCCGACTTGTCTACGGACATTCCGGCGGTCGTGCCGCCTGAGATATCGGACGTCGTGGTAGTTTGGAAATACATTTCTAGATATATCAATCCTAATAATATAACATATTGCTCCTAAACATCGCCTCTGGGGATTAGGTCTGCCAGACCGGCCCACGGCGGATGTCAGGATCTGCGATCGCAGATTGCAGCAGGAATGAAAATAAAACGCCAATGCCGGGCTTCCTTTTAGGGTGGGATGTTACCTTAAACATCTGCATTGTCTTGGCACAACACCGGATCGAATACACACCCCGCGCTCACAGTCAATCATGCCTAGTTTGTCACTTCGGCTGGCACTCGTCTTGTTATCGGTTGCAAGGGCTTCTCCGCTCTGGTTAAATACGGCATGGCGGCGTGGGAACGGAACTACAGGGAGCTGGAGGCAACGATGTAGCGGAATGGACAGTTGCTCCTCATACCGATGATGGCGAATGCTGCACGGAATCCCGGGTTGGTTGGAGAGGCTCAAAGTGAGGATTTGTGACGTTGGGCTACCGGTGTCTCACCTCGCTTACAACTTAAATTTAGGGAGTTAAAAGCCCTGACCCTACCGGGAGACAGGAGAGCAGGGGATAACTGGACAGTGGGGAATTGACATAATATTTTCCACATTCTAATCCATCAGCTCACAACAGAACATGAATATAATTTTCTTTGCATTCCCACAAGCGGAGAAGGAATGATTGGCGGGCGATGGCGGTCGAGGAGTCCGGTGTGGTGCAAGGATGAGGATGAAAAATTCTGCGGACAGTCGGCATGGATCGAGCAGTCAAAGGTGGGGCTTGGTTGATCTGCCGAAAAACATTAAGCAGTACGGGCGTGCTGCAGACAGCTCAGACAATGTTACGCCACTGAGTGAAATGCTCCCGAGCGGGATCTGTTAGGACTGCGGATTTCCCACCTTAGGACCGTCCAGTTTCCGGGCCGAACTAGCTGAAGCTGTATGCGGGATTTGTCCCGTTCTCCGTGCAATCTCGCTGCCTCCAGCTTTGCACCTGGAAATCGACGGTCCCATTTAGAGCTTTGCAGTCCAGCCACGTTTTCACAGCAACCGCTCTGGCAACGCTCTCCTGTCACTGCCACTTATGATTCCTCGTCCGGTAGGTACTCCTGCTCATGCTGACCAGTACGTGCACATCATCCTGCGGTACATCACCTAATCGGGCTATAAATCTCAGACTCCACTTCCCATTGGACCGTCAATTTTTCACGTCAATTTTTCACGCGAAGATACAACGGCTGTTGGACTTGTTGTGACACAAGGTGTTAGCTTGGTTCGCTATCTCCTGTGTTATATTGTATAGGAGGAAATTCGTTCGCACAGTCAAAACAATGGGTTATGGTTCCTGCACCAATGTAGTCCTGCGCGACTTATATGTGGTATATGTTTGTCCCAAGCATCATACAACGAGTCCACGCCCGTTGTGCCTTCGGCACAGGAAGCAAAAGGAGCGCTCCTTTTGGCTTCCTGCGCCAAGGCTTCATCCCAAAATCACTGTGCCTTCAGCACAGTAGGGCAAAGGAGTGCTTTACACTCCTTTGGGATGCCTGCGGCACCTTGGTATTTTTTTTTCATACTTTTACATACAATACTATTTTCTTTATCTTTGCATATGGTAAATTTGACTCTTTGAGTATCCAAAATTTTGTATGCTTGTTTGATTATTATAATACTTAATCTGCTATCCCATGAGTGAATCTATTTAAATTTATTTCACCATTTTCCCTGACCACCTGACCTCCCATCTTCCCCCTTTTCTGTTTCCCCAATGTCCTGTTTTCCTGTTCACCCAATTTTTATGTTGTCCCATTCTCCCAATTTTTCAGTTTTCCCAATTTTCAGTTTTTCAGTTCTCCTGTTTTTCAGTCTTCCCATGTTCCCATTCCCATTTTCTGTTGTTCTGTTGTCTCATTCTCTCCTTTTCCTATTTTCCTGTTCTGTCCTCCAGTTTTTGCATTCTGTTGTGTCATTTATTATTATTATTATTACCATGTATATACAGCATATACAGTACAGTGTATACTAATGGGCAAGGGTTGTTGCTCACACCACAAAAACCATGTGAGTTTCCAAAAAGAGATAAGCAAAAACCATGTGGCCTATGGCAAAATATGCAAAAGCCACATGAGGTGGCAAAAAACACTGCCCACCACTTCTTAGATGTGTTGTGTCATACCTCATTACATAATCATCTCAGTTTGCTGATTGCCTACAACAGCTGGTCACATTACTACTTCAATGGGAAAAGTACAATTTACACTTGTTGCTGAATAGCAACATAATAACAACACATTCATATTGGATCTACTGTAGTGTATACTCTAGGTCTCTGCATGGCATTAGGCCCAACAGGAATTTTTTGATTTTGTTGCCAGCTTGTTGCAGCAGTAGCACTGGAAGTTGAGATATTGAAAACAATGATAGAAATGCACAATTTTGTCTCACTATGTCACATGTGGCACTTGGCCAACACACATCAGGTAACCAACCACAAAATGATAATGTCATAGAAAGTTTTATCTGAACTGACTTCTGCATAATATGTATTATAATTGTACTTAACATGACAAAGCTTTGAATCCCTGGACTAAGTGGGATGAAACCTGCCAAATTCACAATGGTGACAGTCATATTGCCAGCTCATTGTCAAGATGGCACATATTACACCATCCATCAGCCATGATAATAAAATATTATGTTGCTGAGTGTGTCCATGGTCACCTATTTGAGTATCAGTTATAGTACACTACAATTATGATATGTCCTGGTCATAGCATATAACCTTTAGCAGGATTTTTGCTCTCTGCAATATCTAGATGAATGTCAACATTAGGTAAAGCTTTATATCCCTGGACTATTTGGGATAAGCACTACCAACAGCTAAAGTGTGTGGAGTGATTATAGTGCAGTACTGTGTTGTCACAACATGGTTGCCACATACAAGCCATGCTTCCTATTACAACCTCAACAAGGTCTCTCTTGGTGCTGGTATTAGATATAGAGTTGTGACATTAGACTATGTTGCCCAGATTTGTTCAGTATACAATATAAGCAATGAGTAGAAGTGCACTGTCATCTTGCCCAATCATGATGAGATGTAGATATGATCATTGTATGTAAGTTTAGCTTGTCATTGTATCCCATACATACTCTCTGAATGCTAGTAAGAGTTACAGTCCTCCAAGGTGAGACTGATTCAGATTACCTTCACTTCAAGGTCATGATGTAATGGCCATGTGTCACTATCAGCCAGCTGGCTGCCAAGTTATGATTATCAGATGCAAGGTGAGAGTGTTAATCTAATCTCAACAAGCTCCTGAAAAATGGCAGCATCAGTTAATGTCTTCCAAGTATAAACTGTTCCAGTTTGGGATTACCTTGGGTTTGAGGTTGTGGAGCCATAACAATGTATTACACTCTGTCAGCTGACAGCTGAACCATTGATATTGCATTTCATTTAACCATTCTTTTTGATTGCCCAAGCTCAAGCTCAACATTGACTGCAGGTTGAATGAACTATTGGATTGCCTTCAGCATGCTGGCTTGTTATGAGAGTTAACACAAGCTGGTATTTTAGGTTGTATTTATATCATTTATACAAAATATGTTCATTCATAATGAATGCTACAACAAATTCAAATTTGCAGCTTGTTTGGCTGCAAGTTGTTTGAGGCAAATCTTTGATAAGGTGCTGTTGGCCCTGATAGGTCTCTTGACAGCAGAGGAAGTAGGGAAAACCTGGCTGAGTACACAGCAACATGAGATGATGAAGAATAGGAATAATACCAATTCCACCATGTTAGAAGCTCATTGACTTCCATAGACTCATCAGGGTCCTCAAAGAGGTCAAGGAGGCTGTGGTAGAATGTTTCCGAGTCTGTGGTCATGTCAGTTCATGAAAATACTGAGGAGGAGTTTAGAGTGAATCAGATCTTCAGTCTTACATTAAAAAAATTCAGTGGCAAAAAGTATGGCATTGATGAACCTGGGTTGCAATGTAGGCTATTGATGCAATAGTGACTCAACTCATGCCATGGAGCCAAGCATTTCTGGATCATGTGGCTTTTGGTTCTTTGTTGACTGAACTTGGGCATGTGAAAATGTACTTATAGGCCTGACAATACACATATAGTGAAAGGCTGCACAAAATATTTGTCCACTCATGCACACAAGCAAACAGCTTCTAAGAAGACCACATTATGGGTCATTAGCATTGTAAGTATAGTAGGTGCATAAAAAAAACCTACTATTGATCTCTGCAAACTGACATTTCACTGCTTCAGAGATTTTCTCTTGTCCTGTTTATGATCAAGCACAAATGAGTCCTCAGCACTGCCAACTCCAGTAATTCAAGGACTTACTCTGGGTTGCTCCAATTCAGCCCTGTGGGACAAAGTAGTAGTGACCCTGTAAGGTCATGATTGAATCCACAGTCAATTTTCAAGTTTCTATGTAGAGGAAGCTGGATTGCTGCTCCTTTTGGAGCAATCCAATCAAGCACTGCAGATTTTAACATTTTTATGTTGTCACCTCAGGCACCTATGGCTCCCTTACCGATCTATAAATAGTAAGCATGAACTCTGGCCATACAAAAAGCAATGTACCAACTCTCTAATATAAATAATTTTCTCCTCAGACCCATTTTCTAGTCACTCCAAAAGACCAGCATAGGAGTCTAAAAGATGCCCAAAAACATGATGTTCCTGTCACTCACTGCAAGACATCAGTTAACAAGCAAGTAAATACAAATGATATTGTCTTCACTAAGCAGAGAAGTTCTCTAATGGGGTATCCTCTATTTGCTCCAGTCTGAGGATATCATTCATGAGTAGAGAAGGATAATTGCATAATGTGAACACAGTTTGGCCAAAGTGCTGCCCATGGGAGATAAGAGGATCAGATGTTGAGCTGTGCCACATGATCAGTTTGCAAACATGTGATATACATTAGGGACCTATGCTTTTGTGTGGCCCCATCTGGAGGGCTGATACAGTGTGTTTGGTCAGAATGCTGGAAGTAAGAGTCTTGGTAGTCATGCGAGCTGTGGAGGAAGTTAAGGATTTGCACATACTAGAACTCTGTTTTTATCCCCAGCATTCCACCATGGAGATTCTGGGTGACTGGTGTACCTGATGGCCACTAAGCACTGGCCACAGTGACTGGGGGCCAAGATAACCCACCAGAATCAAATTGATGGTGATAAATTCGATGGCTTAAAAAAGCACTGATGTATTACCAAAAGAATAGATATTGTGTCTTCTTGTGCACCTTGCTAGTAGATAATGCCACCACCTTTATTCAATCTAAAGATGCAACAATCCTGAAGTCAAAGTTGAATCCTCAATTTGTCTGGACATATTATCAGCTTGAACCTCTGGCAACTTTGATGGACCATGTGAAGCAAAATTTGCTATTAGTATCAAGGTTGTAGGTGCAGGCCATCTTGTCATTTTAATGTATTAAATAAATGCTAGTTACAAGACTGATGTATTGCATTAACTATTGTAACTACCAGACATTAATTTTAAACTCAAATTACAGTCTAATTGTCTACCAACACACTAAGGCAGAGTATAATCCTGGCTAAGCAATAACCACTAACCACTGACCCTCTAGCCTTCTAACATCCAAAGTCTAACCACTAACCCTTCAAACCAAGATTAATAATTACCATAAAGTAGTGCATTATTCCCACAGGGTGAGGTGTCCCAGATCTTACCATATGACAGAGGAGTGTATGAGAGAGGAGCAGATGTTGTTGAGAACTCACCAGCAGCAGAGGACAACAAGACTCCCCTCACTCTCCCAAATCATGGTCTTGAAGTGGATGAGGTGGAGTCCATAGGCAAGCTCAAAGAACAACTGTGACATGCAGAATTGTGCTGCTCAAGACTGGATGAACTGTACCAAACCTACAGATTGCATTGGCTAGAAGAATATTACTGGAACAGAATCTTGGAGAAATATGCACTAAGTGGAACTAGTACATGCTCTCCTTGCCAAATCACATGGAACACTCCTTCTCCCATACAAAGTATGCCCTATGTGTGCTCCCTTTATATAAACTGACTATGTACATGCAACAGCAGTAATGAGATTGAAGACTAGAAGTCAATTCAGAAGTTGTATTGAATAAGTAAAGTTATTATTGTAGCATAGGGGATATTCATCAATTCTGTGGTCAAAAGACCTTAGCATATTGATAGGGCTGTAGTTATGATAGTTGTACAAAAGTTGAGTCTTATGAGCATCTCTGTGATTTGTGGTGCCTATTACTACTGGAAGACTCTGCACAAACCCAATAACACCTGCATGTATAGCAGCCAACCACCATAATAAACACAATTGATCACATCTATATAAATTACTATAACTACCATTTAGGTCCTGACTTCAAGTGCAGATTGAGATGAGTACATATACATCAACACATTCCATTCTGGATCTGTGGTACTTGCAGAATATCCTCCAGGATTTCCAGAGGAATATATCACTGCAGCCATACCCTAACCAGGCCTAGACCATAACTGGTGATCATCAATATAAGTAAGGAACCCATTACAATGCTGATCATAGCAAAGCATGCAATTACTAAGGGTGTGGATGGCTTGAAGTTAATTGAGACACCTGCCAAGAATCCAAGGATGGAACCTAACACATTAACAATAATTCTATGAGCAATACAAGTAGTTGGAATTCAAATCTGATTACCTCGGGACACAAAAGCATGTCGGTGTGCTTGTAATGATGATGAGTATTACCAACCTTTTTCACAAGTAATAGGCCTGTTCAGTTGGCAGTGTCAGACTAGAATTGAAGATGTATGAAATGAATCTAACCACAAAGTCAAAAGATCTCATTCTCTCACAAAAGTGTTGCACCATTGTGTCCACAAAAATGAAACCAACACCCAGAAGGAAGGAGCACAATGTCTGTATAATGGCCTTTGTGCCTAAGCCTGGAATAGCAAGGATGGCAATGTCCAAGACCATGGATATAAGAGCTAGTAGAACTAGCTAGCAGGGAAACACACTCAGTAAGTTATGTAGAACAATACTATTGTCAATAATATCTACCTAGCAGGGAAACATGCTAGGGTACATCAGTAAGAAAGAAGTACGAATCATAAGAGAGTCTACACACCTCAGTAAGTTACATAGAACAATACTGAGGTGTGATGCAGGTGACATAAACTATATATGAGAGACCATGAGGTTAGGTAAGAGACTGGGGAAAGGATGTGCGGAGAGAGTTCATGTGGGCAAGAAGCAAGAAGCTACCAAGGCCAAGTGTTACATGTGGTGTGCCATGAATGTATTGGACAAGGTGTTTAAGTTGGCAATGGTGGTTGATACTAGGATTTTCCATATAATGGGAGAGGCATGATACAGAGTAGGCAATGTCAGGGCATGTTGTTCGCATGGTGTAGTTGAGTTCACCAATTGTTTTGTGATACAGGATGGATGCTATGGTGGCTGCCTTCTCCATAGTTGGAGCACTCATGGCCTTCTGCACGACAATTCCTAGTGTTCTAGGCATGCTTACTGGGTTACATGTCAGAATCCCAGCACCATTAAGGATCTTCTCGAGATATGCTTTCTGGCTAATGGTGAGAAGACATTTTTCACAATCTTGTGTGATGTGTATACCAAGGAAGTGTTGTGTGGGGCCAAGATCCGAGAGGTCAAAGCATTGTTTGAGTTGCACCTTGAATGCATCCAGGTACTTGCAAGAGTTTGATGCTGCAAGTATGTCATCAACATAGATTACCAACCATATAACCTTATTCCCCTCATGAAGGACATATGTATAGGCTATGATCCACTTCACTTCTCACAAATCTGAACCCCTCCTTCTGCAAGTACTCATCCAGCATCTGATTCCATTCATAACCTGATTTTTCAGCCTGTAAAGTGCTTTTTCAAGCTTTCACACCCAATCCAGGTGTTCAGGATCTTCGAAGCTGGTAGGCTGTTTGAGGTAGATGTCTTCTTTGAGCTTGGCATTGAGGAAAGCTGTCCGAATGTCCATCTAGTTGAGCTCAAGGTTGAATTTTCCTATGACAGTGAGGAGGATGTGAACTGTGTCATATTTGGTGACTGCTGCAAATGTTTCCGTGTAGTCGATACCTTTGACCTGCATGTGCCCTTGAGTGACAAGCCTTGCTTTGTGTTGAGTGACATTTCCCTCTTCATCAGGTTTCACAGTGAATACCCATCATGATCTGATTGCCTTTCATTCTTGTGGGAGCAGCATGAGTTGGTGAGTCTGGAGGTCTTGCATCGACTGCAATTCAGATTTGCAGGCATCCAACCACTTCTTCTAGTCTGGTGATGCTCATGCCTGGTTGAAATTATCTGGTATTGCGGTGCATGAGTGTGTTGGGGTGTCTGCAGTCAAGTGCATTGCAGATTCAGTGTCATGGTGTTGACCAGTTGCATTGCCATGGTCATCTAGACCATCAGGGTTTGGCATTTCCAGCATGTAGGTCCAGCATTCATTGATGGGAACTCTTTATATTGGTAGTGTCATGGTCCTAAGGCCCGTTGGTGGGCACTATGAGTGAGAGCTGCAACAAGATGAATCCGCTAGAGGTGGTGGAGGCAATGAGGCTGGAACAATGTCTATTTGTGGTGGGGCATGGTCCTCATCTCCCACTGACATGTGTGGCAGTGCAACTGCAGTAGGAGTTGATGCTGGTGGCTCACCAGCAAGAGGTGTGGTTGCTCCCACTGACAAAAGTGGAGCATCTCCCACTGGCAAAATGACATCAGGGATGGGCTCAACAAGAGTGGTAAGAGGTGATGGAACAGGCCTGCCATAGAAGACGTGTTCGTCAAACTGAATATGGCAAGAACAGATGGTCTGCTTGGTGGAAGGATCCCAGAGGATGTATCCAGTGTGGCGGACATGGCCGAGGAGGAAGCAATGCCAGGAGACAAAGTCATACTTGCAGTGTGTGTCCTCTGGGACATGCGCATAAGTGAGACAGCCAAAAGGGCGGAGGTAGCTGATGTCTGGCTTCCAACCATAGAAAACTTCAAAGGGAGTGTGACCAATGAGATAGGAGGAAGGGAGAATGTTCTTAACATGGGCTGAGTTGAGAATGGCCCAGCCCCAGAAGGAGTGTTGAAAACTGCTTTGGTGATGGGAGCTGAGTGCCTGTGTGACCACTATCTGGTGATTGCATTCTGCCATGTCATTCTGTGTATAGGGCATTCACAATTATTGCAGAACATCTTCATGAAATTCTTATCAGCAATGATCTACCACAACTCCTCATGGTCATACACAGTTAAGGTGGTACAGGAAAGATATGGTTATTGCAAGCTATAACCAAAATGTTCTCTGATGTTTGGCATGCTGATTCCCTTGCTACAACAGCATTGTCTGGTGTCACTGCCTCCCAAATTGGAGGTAAAACTCTACACTCTTGGGGCACTCTTCCAGCAGGCAAAGGAATACCTTGCACCAATTCATGGATTTATTGACCAAGTGCACAGACTGCTAGACAATGTCATGTGAACATGTATCATTGGCAAGAAGCCCGCGCATTCACCACCACATCAGCATGACCCAAAGGTATCTGATCCATATGGGATCATACTTACTCAGCCATGTAGGTGATCCAGCTATCAAGGTGAGTTCAATCGTACCTCTGCAAAATACCTCTCACGTGTTTTCAGAATTTTGTTCCAAAACTCAAGGAACATCTACTGTGTCACATCAACATCTCAAGAAATCTATCTGAGTTGGAATATCTCAGCACCAACTCACTTATCCTAAAGGACGATAGACTCTATCACCACAATATCACTAGGGTTAATTACACCACATACAATGTTCGCTGAGCACAAGATGTTATCAATCTGTGGACTTCACATTGTAATGTTATGGTACTGCGCCCCGACAACGATGTGGGTGATTGAGATCACAGATTTGCTTACGGTAAGGTACTGGGCATCTATCATGCAAATGTCATCACTATTGGAGTTGGTATGGTTGACTATACTCCCCTATGGATGGAGTTCCTATGGATTTGCTGGTATGAGCACGTGGATCAGCTCTCCACCTGGGACACCTCCACCCTCTATAGAGTGAGATTCTGCCTCTGTCAAATGACTACTGTTTCAACTTCCTGGACCCCATGGACATTCTTAGGGGTTGTCATGTGATTCCTTCATTTGCTAGCCACAAGAAACACCTTGATGGATTGGGCTTGTTGGCATGTGCTGGGGACAAGGATGATTGACATGAATATTACATCAATCAGTGAGTAAGGCTTGGTTTCACACCTGATGTATATGCAACTTACCATTCCAGGTTTGTAAACCGTGACATGATGGTGCAATTCTTGGAGTAGGACATGTGTTCTCTCACTACCACACTCCACTGATACATGCTGCTGTCACTCGTGACACTTGAGACACCTTTGAACATACAGAAGCTGAAGGCAGAAATGAAGAGGAAGATAGTGAGTCTGAAGATGATGATGACACTCTGCCAATGGCAGACTGCACTGAGCAGCAGGGCAGTAGCACCAAATCACTAGATGAATCTGAGGGGATGTATGACTCTGAAGTAGATGTAGATTATGAAAACTAGTTTTTTAGGGTTCCATCTGTGACGGCGACTTGTTGAATTTGAGACTTTCTGATGGTGGCATGTTTGTATCATACTGGATGGCACATCAAAGAGAATTCTCGATCTTGCATAGGCATTTTATTCAGTATCATGTTGAAATTGGTATGAGGGGGAGGATTATATCATGTACATATATCAATGGCATCTGATGGTGCTGTTCCACATATGCCTTCTAGGCCATGTGCCAAAATTACAGTCTCAACCAGGTATGTATGTGATCTTCTTTCGATGGTGCTCTAACGGAGTATTAGCAGGTGATGCCTCGTGTTGAAAATGTAATAAGATCTCCACATGTATAATGACTAACTGTGACCTTCATGTGTGTAATCTCCTTAAATAACAGACATCTCACACATCTTCACTCAATGATCATGTCTTTGGTGACCTTTGGAAACTATGAAGGTCCCAATGCGGGATATGAGCACCTATTGTATGTCTATGACCCCCAACTCTCTTCCTTGGCCTTCTTATCTGTATGTTGTTTCATTATCTCGGAAACTCGCAAAGCCTTGCTCATACATAGTTCCATCACTGGCAGGGCGTGCCAACTATCACAATCAATTTTGTTGGTTACTTGGTACTTGGCCCCCAGCCCACACTGCATCCTCTCTATGTAAGCATTTGTATATCTTCACAATTGACTTGATATGTCTCAATGTGGGTGCAGGGCCCTCCTGGGAGTCACGATGCTGTGGGTTATCTCAGTTCATGAGTACTGTATAACCAACATCCTCCTAGCTCAGGGATTAACTATCTCTCTTTGCATATGTGGTGATGCCTGCTCTGCATTACTTGGCTCTTCAAGTGTCACCTGATGTTGAAGTCCCGGTTTTTTTTCATGCTGTAATGTTCACTTTGACTACACTGCACCTTCCGCTGACTAGCTGTGTAGAACTCTGATGATATCTGCCCACCCTTGAATCTACCATGGGTGCAGGGCAAGACAGGCATTGATATGAAAGTCCATGGTGTTTACAACCATGTAAGTCCAGCTCAGGCTTATGATATGAATGTCTCATGCTACAATATTGTAGGATGGATTGGCTCATGAGAACAAGCTGACAACAATAATTCACTATGCTGTGTACCCTATGGGCTACCTCTGCCCTATTCTCGAAAGTGACTACATGGTTCAATTTGCACTCTCCAAAATTGGCACAATGTCCCAATTGGATGCTCTTGGGCAAGGCCTTTCTGTCCAAGACTCACCAATCCCCACCTTCTGGAGGGGCTCCACCGTCAATACTATGTCAGCTGGCCCTAGTAGTGTGCTCAGCATGAAGTCTGCAGACACACAGACACATTCTAAAAAGAAGCTTGCAGGAGGGGCCATGAACATCCACACAATCATGAAGGGGTGCCCAAAGTGGAGAAAGGCCCTTGTATATCTTCGTGTGATGCTCTGCATGGTTGCTTGCTGCAGCCAGGCAGAGAATCCCCATCTTCTTCTCACCAGTGACTATACCAAATGTAGAGGACAACGTCTCCATACCATCTGGCCCCAGTGCCTTGTAAGAGCAAATATTAACACTGAAGAGTTGGAAGCTGGTCTGCAGTTCAATTTTCTGACACCTGCACATGTTGATTCCTTGCTAATAACTGGAAAGCAGGTTTCACCCAGATGAACACACAGGTGAGCTGAACTGTTCAGGGATAAAGTTTGGTGTGTAAATTTTGCTCCTAGTTAGTCTAAAGAAGCCATCCACAGTGAACACTGTCAGAAATGTGGGAGCATGTTCAGTGCCTAGCTTTATCAGATTGGGTTACTTCCAGCCTTCAAAGGAGATTGAAAAAAATGCAATGAATGGCTTGTCACATCATCATATTTCCAAGGCACACCAAAGGTTCACTCTAATGCCAGCAGGAAACCTCTTGATCAACCACACACTCTGGAACGTGTATATCTTCCAATTGTAAGTGCTATTCCTATACTACGGGACCTGGTATTCTGACATTGTGCAGTCCAAAGATATATTTCTTTCCCTACCTCATTTTTTGAAAGCTTGGGTGGATCATGCCACATACTGTACATACATAAGCGCATCTCTTGTGGAAAGCAAGCCCTTGTGCCTCAATAACAGTTTCAAGGTCAAAGAGTCCAAAAGTCTGGACCTGAAGAAGCATTGTGTGCATACAGAAGTGGACATGCTTTCTGAAGCCTTATCACGCATTGCTGAATCCGAGGGTACCAAATCTGATGGTGAGTGTGCAGGTGTTCTTTTGATTTTCTTACTAAGATGGTTGCATAGTAAGCATATTCGCAAGTCTTCAAAGCACAATTTTAAATGAGAACTGGATATCAGATATGACCATGTGGCTGTGCCCCCATGCTGTGAGTACTCAGTATCACAATCCATAACCTCCTAAAACTGCATCTTCCAAATGTCAGAACTCTGATGAGAAGCCGGGAGAAGGGGCACCTTGTGGGATTTGATTAAGGTGGGGTATATTGATACCATCCAGCATATAGAGCTCAAGGTTCTCAGCATAGTGGTACTCTTCCAGCCATCTATGTTTGTACATCTCCACCCATTCTAAAAGGTACGCAATACATTTTTGCACACCCCTTAGCTGTTCCTTGACACAACGCAGTTCAGATTCTAGTTCGCCCCTGGATTCTTCATTGGTGCTTAGGAAATATTTTCAGGTCTGCCATACAGTTTTTGTCTCTGAATTGTTCAATCTGACCTGTGGCTTGGATTCCTGTATGGACTAATTGTTTTATTTCAAGGAATTGCCTGGGGGGTAATGTTCATTCCATGTTGTCATCTGGAGTGCTTGATACTCATTACTCACTTGAAATCAGCACTGTGTAACTCATCTACATCACATCTTCTCAGGATGTGTGTTGAGGAAGTTTTGAAACCAAAGGTCATTTGATACATTTGATGCGGAATGCTATCTGATGCACTTACTTTGGTGTAAAAGTGCTTTCAAGGTGGACACAGGGCTGCAGACCCTTCGAGCAGGATGAGTCAGGCATCTGAGGGGTCTCAAATGATAAGGTAGTTGCCGTGGCACACATAGGCTTATATCTACCTATCCTGTCATGATAATGCACCATCCAAAATGTATGGCACCTAGGATCACAAGAATTTTTTTTGTTATGACATCTATGGCACTCAGACAGTGAGGCTGTTCATCTTTTAATTATCACAATACCTATGGTGTCTGGACAGGCAGGCTTTCTCTTATATCTCACATGATCATGATATCTATGGTGCTTGGATGACAAGACTTTTTCATCATGTCATTGGATGTTTAGTAGACATATAAAGTACCTTGTCTACTACTAGTATTAGACCACCAGTTCGACTTTATGAGCGGCCATGAGAACAATCCCTCTTGCAGCGATTCTTTGCGAAAGCATAGTGTGTCAGCCCTCTATACAGGCCTGTGTAAAAAGGTGTCAGTGTTATTTCAAGGGATGTACTGTTTTCTGACTGGCCCCTTTCATCAGGACTTCATCAAATCCCATTGTTCTTCATGGTCAACATTTTGGCTGCACAGTGTTTGCCCTGTGCAATTATCCTGCTCTCCTTACTGCAAGTATACTCTGACTTGAAGAATTACAGGACACTCTCATCGAAGATTATCCAGCTGAGTGAGTGCAATTCTGATGACTCCATGCCTCCAGGACTTTTAAAGAAACCAAACTAACTGTAATCATTGGCAGTGTTTGACAAGAACATAGGGTATTTATGAATCTAATAGATTCCTATCCAGGTCTTTTAGATCATTTGATGAGCAGTGAGGAGGAGGATATTGTTCACATGGGAGAACTAGTAAGTTCTTTATTTTGGAAGACCATTACACTCACCATTTGCAGTTGGGTAAAGGAGCCTCAGGTGCATGAGGGGATGATACCAAGACCCTCAAATCTGCCATCCTTGAATGGCTTGTGCCCAGAGGGCAGGTAGTCATACCACCTCTCTCCTGAAATATTAAGTCTGACCATGGATTCAATCATGAAGTCACCAGTGCGTTGCTCTGCCCCACAGGCCTTGATTGGTCAAATGCAGAGTAAGTCTTTCCACCTTCACATTTAACTAAAAACCATAACTCTTCCCAGAACCAAGGAGGGTCTGAAGAGTGGCATAACCACAGTTCGTGGTGACCAGTGGCCCGTGTTCTTATATGCCAGGTACGAGTATGATCCTGAAGATCCATGGAAGGGCTTACTGCACAGTGAGATCCTCATCTTCGTAAGCTTATTTTATTAGTGATGAAGTTCTCAGTCGAAGTTCTTTACAGGGTTACAAACATGTATTTATGTCCCTAAGCTCAGTAGACAAGGAGCCAAAAGCTACGTGCTCCAGCAATGCTTACCTACATGCCATGAAATCTGTGACTCAAGCATCCTTGGCTTATATTGCTATGCAGGCATGCAAATTTGATTCTACATGCTTTCCCCACTGATTGTTCCTTCAGGTACAGTTGTTGTTAAGCTCCTCATCAGTATTTTCATGTACCAACACAGTCACAGACTCCAAAAATTTCTATCATAGTATTCTTGACTTGTTAGAGGATCCTGACAAGTGTGAGGTGGCTGACCTTATGGTGTGGTGGACATGATTTGTGATCTACAGTACACTTTTTCATAACGCATAACGTCGGGACCCCTCCCAGGCTATGCATTATCACCCCTTATGCATTACCAAGTTGTGTGACATATGTGACACATTGTGATGCCATGTGACCTCCCTCAAGAGTGTGACAGCTGAGAGCGGTACAAAACATATCATTGTCTATTTACCGCCAAAGTACGAATCTATTGTTGTCTGCTTTGCTCCTCAAATTTCCTCTCTGTGCACACAAGCCCTAAATGCCCGCAGCCGTTTTGAGAGATCAAATGAGAGCTCGAGTTCACCAAATTGAAGGCAAGCATCTTCGAGTTGCTGGCACAGCGTGAATACTTGTGCGAAAGTGTACTCCAGCATCGCGTTTTCATCTTCGTTGCCGTCCTCGCTATCTGAATCCACCTCCATGATATCCCCCCTTTCAATTGCCATTTGTCTTCGAACTTCCTCGACAATCTCGTTGTCCCCACCCGGAAACTCGTAATCATGATCACCAACTTCCCTCTCTTCAACAGGGTCCAAAAGCTCTTCGATTGTGGGCGGCTCGCCAAAAATTCGGTTACAAGACTTCAGACCACCAATTGAATCCATGAGTTCAATCTCGAGGGTTGTAACTTGGGTGGGTATCTTTGGACGTGCGGGAATCCGGATCTTGAGGCCAGTTCGTTGAGATGCAGTAGTAGCTAGTGTACCAACAGCTTCGAGTGCAGTAGCTATGTCACCCTCGGCATCCATAACTGCCTTCAAAGCAGGTCTCCAATCCGTGTTGGCATAGCGGTCAGCGAGGTGTTGTTCCAGGCGAGTTTCTGCTTCAGGCAGAGACATCTCACTGGAGGCAAATTCCCAAACGATTTGCCACACTACAGGGTCATTATGGGGGCCGCTGTTACCCGCGCTTGTTGGAATGGATGAGTCGTCCCTACTTGCAGATGAGATCTTCGTAATCAATAAAAATGATGTGCATGCTCACGGTTGAATTGCAGTATGATCCCAACAATGTTCGATGGTTGTTGAAGTTACGATATTCCATGCTTCCTTTGCCATCATCATGGCTTCGAGAAGATTAATTTTATAAATTTCCCGTTCACCAGCATCATCAAGTTCAATGGCGCGAGCACAAAAATTGCGACGATAGCCAGCTTTAAAGCAGCGGATGATGCCAGCGTCACACGGCTGGACAAAAGGTGTCATATTTGGCTCGAAATATTCGAGCTCGATGTTTGAAGGTTCGTAGGGGATTTTGTGGGCTGAGAAGTTGTCTACAAATAGGCAGATCTTCCGATTCTCCCGCTTCATTTGGAGATCGAGTTTTTTAACCCATCTGAATTCCGGTAAGTAACATAGCAAATCAATTCACACATGACTTACTCCTCAAAGAGCACGGTTGTCATCCAAGCTTTTTTATTGTTTCGATAGTAGAAACCACGTTGCTCAGGTGTTTGTTTTTTGAAGCACCGAGGCTTCCTTGCCCTTCCAATGAAAAACGGCTCAAGTTTCTCGCTGCCGTCAGCATTACAGGCGAGGCCAACTGATATGCGAAATTTGTCCTTCTTCCTGCCACTCATCTGTTTCGTTGCGAGTCCACGATCTGGAGGTGCGCTTGACATTGAATACAAGTGAGTTGTCAGCAATTTGAAAAACTAAAATGGCAGCTTACAAGGGAAAGAAGCTGGTCTCGTCAAAGTTCCAGCGGTCCTTGGGAGTATATTTAGCCAAAATCTTTTGGCATCGAATGCGTTCAGCTGCGACATCATCAAGATTCACGGATCCTGCTTCACCATGCCGGCGATGCTCTCGGATTTTGTACGTTCGACAAAAAGAAGCAATCCAACCATCTCCCGATAGCCTCTCTTCCTCTGGCACATCAAATTCTTCCTCAAACTTTGCTCGCTTGGCTCGTAGCATTGGCCCATTCACCGTATCTCCCTTTATCTCCATATGTTTGACCCATGTGAACAAAGCCCACTCTACATCTGGCCTTGTTACAACACGTGGACGTTTTGATGATAAAGCGTTCGGATTAGAGTTGACTCGCACTTCTAACTCTGGCCGTCGTTTAAGGGCGCGAGATAAAGCTGATTGACTAAAGGCCAAAGCCCCTGTGAGTTCTTTTTCGAAGTGTAAAACAATTTCGGCTTGTGACTGATGGGGATGGGTATCAATGTATGCGAAGACAGCGAGCCAGTCATTTAAGGTGAGATTTTTTCGAATCGTGACCTTATGAGGTTTGGCTGAGGTAGCGGGTGCATCTTTATTCTTTGTGACTGTCTGCGAGCGCTGCTTGTAGGGAGCTGGCTTCTCCCGCGGTTTGCGGGTCTTATTGGACATGCGAGAGGAGAACAAAGACAAATTTTGACACCGCTATGCACTTTAGATAGTCTAAACTACATTAGTATAGGTGCTGACAATGACTGATGCTGACCCGAACACGGCCTCATAATGCATAAATCAGCCCGGAGGCTTATGCGTTATGCGTTATGCGTTTCGCATGCATATTGCCCGCGTCCCACAACGGGACCCACCCAAAGGTGATGCATTATCAAAATTATGCATTATGGGGCCATGCATTATGAAAAAGTGTACTGTATCTCATTAACTTGAAGCTATCTAAGTTAACACCTTGCATAGTCGCATTTTTCCTAATTCTTCTTCTTTGCATCGTAGTATCAGCAAAAACAGTGCACTGTCAAAGATTCAGGAAAAACACACTGCCTTGCAAGAACAAGCTGCCATTAATTCATTTTTGTCTCATAATGCAATTGATATGTGCTCCCTATGTGAAGTTATAAGTGAGGCAACTCAGTCGGATCTCAACCAAGATAGTAGCTTCTGCCCCAACAGAAGCAGTGAATGTAATAATAGATACCCTTGGTTGAATAACAGCATCTTGTCAGAACTTCATAACCCAATGTCAGTGCTCAACTCACCGTCATTGATGGTAGCTCCTGTGATCTTAATCAACTTGATGGGGTATGATAATTTGATGACATCCCCTAACACACTGTCATTGGTGGCAACTCACACCATCATAAGCTGCTGATGTAACAGTAGACACAATTGGTTAAAGGCTGTCATCTCAATGAATCCGGCATCAGAGCTCAACTTAGTGTCTTTCATGGTAGCTCCTCAGAAGTGCAAGCTGCAAGGTTTAGCCAGCAAAAGGACTTTCTCAGACATGAACCCAAAAAACTCTGATGAATCCTCCTTGAACTAGCTAGAGATAAAGTGTGAGACCGAGACTGTAGATAGAAGCTGAGATGAGCCAGAAATATCTGTATATGTGTAGATCAAGCCACTAAAACACAAGTGTGACTACATACATGTGAGACGAGGCATATACAGAACAATTCAAGAACATACCTAGCACAACAATAGATAGGTGAGAAGAGGCAAAATGGTCAGTCTGTCAAATGATGTTGAAGTCAAAATTTAGAAGGGTTCTGAATGGTTTGGGAAGGCCGAACTGGAACAGAACCATTTGGAATGACCTAGAACCTAGAACCATTGTCCAGTCCAGTTCTGGCTGATGAGAGAATTGGACCGGACCCTGGCAGCACTACCAGAGTCCACCTGGCGTATACTTTCCTGTCTGGTGTTTGCATGCTACCCTTGGATGCTGTTAGCACTTGCTCATCCACCTTGTATGTGAGGTGAAAGTGTGGCCATTCAAAGCCAGTCTGGAAGACAAAGGATGATGGCGGGTCACCATTCTGTTACAGGACCCAGACCTTTAGCATCATCAGACTACAAGAGTGATACTGTACTTTGCATGCCGACTGCTCTTGATACAAGCAGCATTACACTGAGATCATTTCTCATCCAGGTGATGTTCCTGCTCCAGCTGTGCAGTAAAGAAGGGCAGGAGTCGTAAAAAACGCTTGGATTTGTTTCAGGTGGAGGTTTCAACTGAAGGCAATGGTTCAGATGGACAGGAATGGGATGATTCTTGCCCTTGGCATTCGGCAGACCTGTCCCTGGAAGAGGAAGAGCCTGCACAGGCATGACACGATTCTTGCCCTTCCGATTCGATTGACCTGCCACTGGAGCAGAAGGAAGAGCCTGCGCAGATACGGCACAATGCTTCGGACCTGCTACCAGAGCAGAAGAAGGATCAAGGGTGAGAGTGGGAGCAGGAGGCGGGTATTTATGTTTTGTCAAGATAAATTTTGAGAGATGTGGGACTCACATCTCATTGGTCCACCGCTAGAATATATGCTTGTGCTCATTGTCGATGAATCGTGATGCCTGCGCACCCTCCGCCGGCTGCCTCTATTGTCCTCAGGATGCATTCTTGCTGTTGAGGATGCCTGCCTGATGAAGGGGCGATGGTATCGGGATCGTTCGGAATATTCCGGATGTAAAATTCACTGACCTGGTTGTCCAGGACGTTCGGGACGTCTGGGAGAGACGGGAGCGGTATGAACGGACGGTCGAGACCGCCTTTAGAGACTTCCTGTTTCTACAATACAAGCACGCCGAAGTCGTTGTGTGACTGTCAAGTTAAGGGAAGTAGACCGCTCATTTTTCATCCGAACTTCAAAGATTTCTAAATTTACCCCATCATTGAAACAAGTGCTCCCTGCTTTCCACAGCGTCAAGCATTGCCTGCACCTGATCCCGAAGCTCCTGCATGTGGGTATGCAACCGAACAGCCCTCTGGAGGCCCTGCATCCTCCTGCGGAACGCGGCTGAAGCTTGCAAATGGGCTGCATGGAGCGGACGCTCGGCCTCCAAAATATCCTGAAGCGTGGGTGGTACGATGTCGTGTTTGTTGTCATCATCAGCACACTCGCTAAGAAGTTGTCTGGCATAGTGGACTGCAGGACAACTATGTCAGACCAGGAATACATTCAACCGGAAAACCGCACATTCATCGTCGCTCAAGGCACCTAGTCTCAGTGATTTACAAATCCCCACTAACTCCATATCTGACAGGCGTTTGTGAGGCCCCTCCATGCCGGAGGCTGCTGCATGCAAGGGGTTGTCAGGCAGCACCTGGTGACTGCCATTTTGCAGCGGCGTCGTTGTAGAGATCAGATCATCCGGACGAATTCCATCGGGATCCGAAACTCGCAGTTCCCCATTTTCATCTTCGAATGGCAGACCGAAACCATATTCTGATGGAGCTGAACATGAACGCTCAGGGAATACACTGGATGCACATTAGAGACAACTTGCCCAACCTGGCTGTATCCGCCGTTAAGCAGTCGTCTTTCTGATTAATATGAGTGGAGCCGAGACCAACATCGAGAGCTCCTAACGGACCGTGGAAGGTGAGTTGCAATGCTTCAAATGGTGCAGTACTCGTACCTGCTCCGTCCGCTTCCATCTCAAAACGTTCGATCTCTGGAGACAAATGTGATGGTGGAACGCTCATGTTTGCAACGGTAAATACTGGGCTAGCAAACCGTACAACACGGGAGCGATATCGGCTGAACTCCATAATGAATTTCCCGAGGAACAAGATTCGCCTGAGTGCCGCTGCAAGATTGGATGACCGTATAAGGTTGATTTCGGAAATTTGCACTTTTGCACTGAGAGCCCTTGGGGGTTTGCCGGGATATGAACTTCCATTTTGGTCACACCGTGCCTACAACACCAGAGCTACCAATCCCTACTCCCTCGCTCACTTGTTTACTTCTAACTTTAGTCTGCAGCACTCGTCCATTTGGAGTCAGGATGATGGCAATCACAACAAGACAGACGGTTCCCGCCGAGGACTCAGAATCGCGACGGCGCGGGGTGGACCTTACCCACGGGATACAACCCGGGATAGCAGATGACCATTGTAAACCTAAAGTGAGCAAGGATGAACAAGAAAGATACGCGGTGGGAGGGACGGTATGTCCTCTGTAGAGATGTCGGGCACATGTCCCGGTAACAAACTGCTGGGAGAGCGAACGACAAGTGTTGGACAAAAGTACCGAATTTTTCACCGAAATCGCTATCAACTTTGCAAGTCTCGAATACGATGTCTCTAAAAAACTTGTACATCGGGAGTGGGGAATCCCCGATGAGGTGTTAGTTGACCGGCGGAACGACGCACTGAACAGTTGCTCAGGTGGAACAGCCTTTCCCAGGAGACGACTTGAGCAAGGCGGAGACATTCTCAGAGGAAATATTCCTGATATACAGTATATGAGACGTACGTCATGTAATGATGGATTTCGCCTCTCACCGATCGACTCTTTCTATCGCTTGACATCCGGAACGCGTGAGACGTTGCGGGCAAAGGAATGTCCCCATGCGCGATGCCCTAGGCCGGCGAGTAGCCTCGGCGCTGTACCAGGAGACTTGATACTATCGGAGACGCAGTCAGTATTGGTTGCATTTGGAACGCAATGAATATGATGATCAGCTCCCTTACAAGATCTTTGATCGAGAGCCGGACAGGTTGGGCAGTGGGTGTCGGTGAATTTCGGTGAAGCGCTTACTGATGAGGGCACTGCAAGAGGAGTGATTAGGATGGAGTTTTGCAGAAGCAGTGGAGCCGCCGCCGACCCACTACGGAGTGACGGACGTTTGCTCTGTGTTGCCGCACACGTTTTCCGTTTCAAGCATCAAAGCAAACATGAACGGAGAAAAAACAACGACTCGGATGCAAGCGGACGGGCCGGACTGTGCGACGATTATCTAAGCCGTGTGCAACTGCACGCTTTGAACAATCCTCCATATGATAGATAGAGATTTAAAATTCAAATGGACTCCACTCTCGAACACGATTATTTCATGCAGTTTGCCGAACTTACGCAGATGGTGGACCACTCGTCATCGTCATCGTTGGAATCGACCGATCACGGTACGATCAATTTTCTTTCGAGCATGATGAGATAAATGCGCTCAACCCGACAGGCCAATATCTGGATTTCGGTCGCGGATATCAGGAGGACGGTGACGTCGTGTCACAAGGTAGATCAGGTGAGCTGTATACAACCCCTTCTGTCCAGTCTCTTGTCATTCTGAACAATGTCTGGATTGCAGAAGTCGACTTTGGTTTACATTCGAGTGATGAAGCAGCAGCAAGCTCTCTTGACTTGGAATTGGAGGATGCGGGTGTGATCAGCCAACTCTTCCTACAACATCGTCTCCATCCACACTCACCAGAGCCATTGGACCTGGGAATCTACACATCGCCTTTACATGTATCAAGTTCAATACCTGATGGGTCAGACGGAGACTCCATGTTGGGCGATGGATCAGGCGAGTTACCGCTCTGTCCGTCCTCTTGTCATCCTGAACGACATCCCGACTGTAGAGCTTGACTTGGGGCTTCATAGTCCAAATATTGAGCTGCCGGATGGAGACCTCGTGTTGGATGACGTGTCAGGTGAGCCATATACCCCTCTTTCTATCCAGTCTCTTGTCATTCTGAACAACATATCCACCGCAGAATTCGATTGGGGTCTTCATCCGAGTGGTGCAGCCGCAGCAAGCTCTCTTGACCTAGAATTGGAGGATGCGGGTGTGTGATCACTCAACTCTTCCTACAACATCGTCTCCATCCACACTCACCAGAGCCATTGAACCTGGGAATCTACACATCCCCTCTGCATGTATCGAGTTCAATACCTGATGGGTCAGACGGAGACTCCATGTTGGGCGATGGATCAGGCGAGTTACCGCTCTGTCCGTTCTCTTGTCATCCTGAACGACATCCCGACTGTAGAGCTTGACTTGGGGCTTCATAGTCCAAATATTGAGCTGCCGGATGGAGACCTCGTGTTGGATGACGTGTCAGGTGAGCCATATACCCCTCCTTCTATCCAGTCTCTTGTCATTCTGAACAACACATCCACCGCAGAATTCGATTGGGGTCTTCGTCCGAGCGGTGCAGCCGCAGCAAGCTCTCTTGACCTAGAATCGGAGGATGCGGGCGATGGATCAGGTGAGTTACCGCTCTTGTCCGTTATCTTTTCATTCTAAACGACATCCCGACTGCAGAACTCGATCTTGGTCTTCATCCGAGCGATGCCGCCGCGATGGGCTTTGCGGATGCAGAGGCCGTGAGTGCGTATCAAGCGGCCTTACCAACAACATTGGTTCTATCCCCACTCATCAGTGCCATTGTGCCTAGGTATTTTCAGATCGCCTCTGCCTCTGCCTAGTCCCTCTCTCGATATGTCAAAGACACTTGCCGGACCTTCGTCCGCCATTGGAGCGGAGCCATCTGGGGGCTCCCCCCCCATGGGAGGCCTTGCCCCATATGCTCCAAGTGAGTCTCGCGTAATCATCGGTCGAAGTTGTGACATTCTTTTTCTAGCAAAATATCGTCACTTGCCTTGTTGGGTCTCGCAAGACTCATCGTTAACCGCGGTCAACGAGTTTAACGCAGAATATCGTAGACGTGAGACGCAGCGCTTTGGAGAATTGCAGCCCGAGCTGTTATCACTCCCAGGTGCTCCTACAGACAACCCAATCCCTCCAGCAGCTGATCTGCATGAAATTCTTCTCAGTGATACCGGCCAGGCCCGGTACTCCCCCACCGCCGATATGGAGACCGGGACCACCTCTGCAGCATCTGGCTCCGCACAACTCCCCAGCGAAACATCTTCGATAAGGGAAGACCTCGACATTCCCTTGTCAGAAGAAGAGTTATTGAAGATCTCACGTTCAATTCTGACATTAAGCAGATTCAATGGGGTCGCAAGTACGGGGTCCTCCATTAAAGTTTGTCTGGTTCTCACACTCCTTTCTTCAGCTGGTTATGCACGCAGGCTCGTTAACGATGTTTCTGATGGTGATGAAGAGCGGGTGCAACCCACCCTGCAGGAGATCCTCGAGGCCGAACGGCCGTTCCATGTCGCATATTTGGCGACGACCGACAACTTCCGGAAGACTCTTCATGATCTCCAACGGGCTGTTCGACTGCACGATCAGACCCTGCAGCTTCAGGCTCAGCTTGATGTTATGATTGCGGCGGTGGAGGGCCAAGAGCAAGTCTTTAAATAACTCCTCCTAGTCTACAGGCCCCATGTATATATATGTTTTACCTGCATCATGCATCTTGAAATATTGAACGACAAAATTACGGTTATTGCGCTGTCAATTACAAAGCACTGAGTAAGTATAGAGATTTACTGTGTTGTGGCTGAGCGAGTATAACTAGTAGCTCACTCAGGAGACAACCCTGTGTTTTTTGAGAGTACCTACAACTAGAGATAAACCTGATATTAGGTGGTAGCCAAACGGCATATCGGATGATGTCACAAGTTGTCCCGCCACAGAACACTGACTGGCAACCCCAGGGCTGCAGCCTGCATCACATGCGGATCCCGTTTGTGCGCTAACCGTTCTATCGTTTGAGCCTGCACCCTGGCCTGTCCGAGCAGTGTTTCAATCTCGGCTACCTGTTCAGAGGCTATGAGCCTCAGTCTTTCTCTCATGAGCAAGAGCTGCGCCAGACAGGACGACTCCCCCAACTCGGCTTGCGGCGCTGGAATTGTGAGGGCACAGCCCTCGGGCTGCAAAAGTCAGTTCAAATCAAGTCCGACTGCTTAGTACACCCTCACCCATTGTCTCACATGATTATCCACACATTTCCGGATGCTCTCCCAAGGCAGGGGCTCACTCAGGTTGACCGAAATACCCGAAATCCACCACGCCCGATCATACTCATCCACCATGCGTGAGGGGTCGTCGTCTTTCGTTTGCGGATCAATTGACATGAGATGAGCGGAAAATATGTGGTTAGGCACATCCTGCAAGGAATTTTGGGAAAATTGAGCAAGTATCATCTTCACCACTGAGGATGGCGTGGCGACCATACTGTGTGAAACGGCATAATTGATGAAGGGTACTACGAAAGACTGTAATTGATAAGAAAAGGTGCCATTCACAGTGTGCCAACATACAGCAAGTTCCCAATGGAGGCCGGTCCTGATGTGAGTCACTCTGTCCGATGGCCATGGTGCAACTTCGGCTTCGCGCTGGAGTTGGGTAAGGCACGCTCGGAAACGAGATCCACCACACGCCAATATGACAGAAATATCCCAGGTGTTTAGCTTGATGTCTTCAATGTTGTCATACTGCTCGTCTGCAAGATTCATCATGGCGGGCCTTGTGGAGTTGCTGGAGGGAGGACGCACAGGAAATGGAAACCCTAGGCACAGTGCGCCAGCCGCACGGATAGATTCAAGCGGAGTTTAATGCCCGGCGACTCGGCTTGGGATTTCAGCATTGTCACACACCACGGTCAGCCGCTAGTTTGTCAAATCTTGCCACATACGCACTGAAACCAAAGAGCGCTACGACCTCCGTATCCTCGCGGGCACTAACTTGGACCGACTATCCCAACCGACAGCGTCGACCTCGAGATGTACCAACAACGCATTTTCCCGCTATTCTGTTACAGCTCGTCAATTGCTAAGATATGATTGCGCAGGAGCATTTGATGGAGGTTGTTATTCAGGTACGGGTGCTTTATTAATAGATGGATTTATTTTTTGGGGGGGCACCATGGAAGACCTTTCTTTGCTTTCTTCTCAGTTCGTTCTCAGTTCTCATATCAATCTCGTTATTATCTGGCATTATTCCTACTTGTACAATCTTTTATGGCACTTCTTGTGACGAGGCTCCTCTTCTGACATATGTGCCAGAAGATTCAGATGGGATCGTCCGTGCACATATGTGGTTCGGTGGTGGTCCCTTCAGTTATTCTCGCAACACAAGTTCGTGTACCCTATTTATTGGCGGCTTTCCGGGTTCTCAGCACAGTACTTTCCGAGATGCTTATAGCATTTTATATTTTGACCAGCATGACTCCTTGCCCATCAATGATGCCCTCGCATCTTCATCCAATTGTACTCGTACATGGCGTGGGGATATCCTTCTGCTTAAGCACTTAGGACATAATGCACAGAAGCTACAATCAATGTCTTTCGATGATAAGGCTTTTGTAGATGCTGTGTTGTTGAGGTGCGTCGTGACGTGTCTTTTCTTCCATGTCTCATCATTTCATTTGCCAGTCTTTTGGATGTGCTATAGTGGTCATTCCATTCTTTCATGCCTGACATGTTATATACTGCAGAATTCTTTACTTACTTTCTTCTTCGATTTGCTTGGTCTCACTCATGTATCACCATAGAGTCCTTCCCAATTCATCAGCATCTCCGTCTCATTATGCTTAGACACCCACATGATCGATCCAATCATGTGGTGTTGTGCGCCGTCATGTACTTCTGGCGTGTGTTCTTTGCAACGCTCAATCGTTTCAATTCCTCGCATGCGTCCCCTTGTAACGCCGAATTTAATGTTTTTGAGGACAACCATCTCAGAATGGCCACATTGTGCAGACTTGATGCTCGAGACAGCATGACGCATATGCTTTGTAGTGATCTCGCGCCCGCCAGATCAACAATCACTGGAGATAGCAAGTTTCCTTGCACCTTGAAATCCGTAAATGGCCAGCCAGGTAAAATAGGTAATTGTGTTCTTCTCCCATAGAAAATTTAAAAGAAGTTGTCACTGGCAAAATCGGCACCACTTCTTTGTCCAGTCCTGGCACTGCCAACACACTCCCGGGCACCTCGACCAATGCACATGCTGCATAACGAAAACCTTCAATGTCTTTCTCGTTACATAGTGATGTGCCGGCCCGGCTTGGCCTGGGGCGGCTTTGGCTTTGAAAACCTCAGGCCCATCACGGCTTTTGAAACGGAAAGTGATTATAATCAAATATGCTGTTGTGCTGACAGGGCGCGAAAAAATACTCACCTATATTTGATATGCAAGGCATCTGACCTTGACTGCGCCTTGAAGTGCACGAGTGCATATGCAATAGTACGACTCATGAGATCACGTTACGATAGTAGTCCGGTTCGGTCAGGTTCAATGCCCTATATTTGCGAACCCAGAACCTGACCATTGGTTAGGTTCAGGCAAGGAGGCTGAACCGTGAACCAAACACCTGCGAAGACGTTCAGAAGGGTTCGGTTTGAGTTTAGAACGCGTTCGAACCCTCCATGATGGAGCTTGATGCGACAGTGACTGCTATCGAGGTGGGCGGTGGGAGTGAGATCATAGGACGGTGGGCTCTGCTCATCTGCGGGAGGATCATCTCGCTGTCTGCCTTCATCTTTCCTGGCACCGAACGAATCATGCGCGGAACTGTGCTGACGGAAGTCGTGTTGAGATAACAGTGTGCGAGAGAGTCAAAACAGCACTTACATCATCAATATTTTCACCTTGTTTGCCTTCTGGCACTGGTTGGTTGTGTTGCAAACTTGCAGTCTCCACGGATGAGTTTGGGCAAACGCGACGACTGAAGAAACCACACTTGGAGTGTTCTTGTGGAACAGACTAGTCTGGTGGTGGGCGACGTCGAGAGCGCGAGATGAGATACCAAAGGTGGCGAGCCGCAAAAAAAAAGGGGGGGAGATGGAAGGCAGGCGATTCCAACGGAAGAGATTGCTGCGAAGACTACAAGCACTTGTTGTTAGTTCTAGTGTCCTTGGATGAAAAAAAGGGTTTTACCTGGAAGTGGTAGTAACTCGCGCATCAATGAGTCGCTCAACACTTCTCATTAGGCTGAGGTAGAAAGGGTTCGGACCCGGGTACTAAGACCTGTCTAATTAAAATTGATAAAAATTGAGTGAAATCACTGAAATGCACCAACCGCTGTCAGCGCAAAGCATAGTTTCCAACACCACCAAACTTCCGCCAGTATCTTGCGCGGCTTCTGCGCCGTCGTCCTCGACGAACTTGAGCAATCCCTCACTTGCTGCTGCCCATGTTAATGAATGATAGATCAGTTAAGCCTGCATTTACCTTTCGAACGTAGGCACAAAGCCGCGGCTTGAGCCGCCGGCTCCGGCTTTTCGACACCCCAAGCCGGGCCCTAGGCCGTGGTTAGGCCATGAGTTTGGCCCGGCTTGGCTCGGCTTAAGATTGCCTTGTAAATGCAAGAAATGGGTAGCAAATCGCGCATGATTGGGTGCAAAACAGGCTCTAGGCAATCACTTGCATTTGGGTGATTTTTTTTGGTATGTCCTCTAGATTGCTGTCACAGCTATTATCATTTATGCCGTCCTCATCAACTCGAATACTCTGTCTTACTTTCACAGTGCTCTCCATGAATTTCCACAAGCAAAAAACATTGCCAAAGTGGGCAGAGAGAATAGTCCATCAAGTCACTGGAGAACTCCATTTTTTTGGGATATATATTGATGGTGACATGTCCTTCAATACATCAGGCATTTGACCACAGTATGAGAAAGGTTTATGATACTGTAACTGACTGTATGGAAACAACTGTCATGCATCACACAGAGCTGGTTGCATTGCTAATTTGCCCCAGGTCACGCATCACAGAGGTCAGGTTGCTAACTGGGGTTCATATGTCATGCTGGTAGGAAAAATCACTACTAAGGCTAGCCCTGTGGGCACTGGGATGTTGAGTCTTGACAGTTGCTAATTTTTGCCCTGTTATGATGGTAAGCTGCCTTATTGCTTGCCTGCCAAATGTGGCAACCTGTCATGCTCAACCCCCAGTTGCCTCCATACAGTCAGCTACAGTACTCATACAGGGAATGCCGGTAATGTTGGATCAATCTGTGTGCAGAGAATGGTAGAGAGAGAGTGATTTTTGTGATTGACTAAGCCCTCTTCCAATCTCCCAATGCTATAATAATGGTAAGCCTATGGTACCAAGTTATGATCAATTAAGCACATTTCCATATTATTGGAAAATCTGTCTATTCTTGCATAGGCAATTTTTAATGGTAGAATATATAATCACTTGCAGTGTGCCAGTGAATGATACTAGATTATCATGCTACAGCAAGGTGCTGACTATCTTCCTAATATGTCTGGCTTCAAATAGGCAGCTCCTGATGGCACGGTCCATGATTGCTGGCAGTGTGCCAGGGTGTGATATTGGGTTATCATGCAGTACAAAATTGCTGATATTCTACCAAAGACAACCACTATTGGATGGGCAGCTTCTTATGGCAGGATCCAAAATTACCAGCAATGTGCTAAGGGTGTGATATCCAATTATCATGCCATAGCAAGCTGCTAATCTTTTACCAAAGACAACTACTATTGCATGGGCAGCTTCTTATAGCAGGCTCTATCATTACTAATGGCAGGTTGGTAGCATTTGGTTTTGACACAATATTATCATGCAATACAATTACAGATGGAGCATTCATCAGTAACATTAAGATTAAGTATTGCAGACAGTACAGTAACAATAATGAATTAAGAAGCACTAGCAATGGCTCATTCTTGCAAGGTGGCACATTTTTCCCAAATTTTTGATGGTGCACTGTTTTTGCTGATACCTCACTATGAAGATGAAGCATTAGGAAAAACCCAACTGCATAAGGGTTAATTTAGATTTTATGGTCGATGATGTTCATCATGAGCCACATTTACCACATCATCAAGTTAGCTACTTCCTCATGTTCATTAGGATCATCCAGCAGGTCAAGGATGGTATGATAGAAATTGTTGAAGTTTGTGACCATGTTGGTACAAGAAAATACAGACGAACTTAACAAAAACCAAACCTGAAAGATGGATCAGCAGGGTGATGTAAATTATAAAAATTGGTGTGCACATATGTGGCAATATAGGCCAGTGACCCTTTAGTTACAGACTTCATGTCATGAAGGTAAGTATTGCTAGAGTACATAGATTTTGACTCCTTATCCACTGAGCTTGGAGACGTAAAGACATGTTTGAAACCCTATGAAGGGAAATTGTATAGAGTGAGAATTTTATTGTTAATAGAATGAGTTTATGAAAATGAGTATCTTGCTCCTCAATAAACCCTTCCACAGATCTTCAGGATCATACACATAGCATGCATATAAGAACATGGACCACTGGTCACCACAGACACTGGTTTTGCCACTCTTGAAACTTTGCTTGGTCCTAGATTATATTATGATGTTTAGCTGAGTGGATGGGGGAAAAACTTACTCTACATTTGACCAGTTGAGGCCTGTGGGGCATAGTAGTGCACCAGTCACTTCATGATTAAAGCCATGGTCAGATTTGATGTTTTGAGACAGGGGCAGTATGATTACTTGTCCTCTGGGTACAAGCCATTCGAGGACAGCAGACTTGAGGGTCTTGGTATCATCACCTCACACACCAGAGGCCCCTTTACCCAGCTACAAGATGATAAGTATGCTAACCTTAAGGTATTAAGGACTTATCAATTCTCCAATGTGGATAATATCTTCCTCCTCACCATTTGTCAGACAATCCAAAAGACTGGGATAAGAGTCTATGAGCTCCATGAATATCTGGTATTTATATTGAATGCTAGATTTGAAAATATTGTTAAGTGCTGGCAGCATGGAGCTGTTGCAATTGTACTTACTCTGGTGGATAATCTTTGACAGGAGTGTCCTGCAATTCTTTGAGCTGAAGTATACCTGAAGTTAGGAGAGCAGGATAGTTACACAGTGCAAATACAGTCTGACCAAAATGCTGACCATGAAGAACAAGTGGATTTGATGAAGTCCTGATGAGGGCAAGTCAGGAATGTGGTAGTTCAGTGCTAAGATCATATATACCTTTGACATGAATCCATATGAAGTGCAGACCCATGATACTTGTGCAAAGGCTCATGGGAGGGTGGATGATTCTCGTTGCTACTCATACTGTATTGCTAATATGGTTCTAATACCAGTAAGAAATGAGACACTTAATATGTCCAAACGGACTATAGCACACATGCCAAAAAACTGATATTCAAGCACCATACAAGCACCATCAATATCATAATGTGAAAAACCACCATGTCACCTAAGTGCCATAGATATCATAACAGAAGATATGAAAGAAAACTCATCATAGCATAACTGGTCTGCATAGCACAGATGCTACATAAGTAGATGATATTGATCATACCAGCCATCAGCATCAATAGCATTTGGAACTTGGATGTCTAGATCACCCTCTTGAAAGCATTTGAGGCAGTGCATCCACCTTGGTCATGGTAATGTAACATTGAAGTAGGTCTTTAGTATGGCATACAGTATCAAGCTCATAAATTTACCTTTACCTTCAGCTTTTAATTTTTCTCTGTATGCACACAGATGAGCTGTGTCATAGGTAACCAACATGGTACTGATTGCACGTGAGTCATTGTAATGGAAGAATAACTCAAAAACTAACTGCACTTCCTTCAAATTAATTAATGGTTACCATTAGAGGAACCACAAGTGAGATTTCACAATTTGGAGACTGAGATTGTATGATATAAAAAAATATGAACCTAGACATCAACAAATGATTCAAAGGCAAAGCAAAATCTAAACTCAGTCAAGTTAAGGAACAGCTTAGGAACACAGATGATCATATAGCATACCTTTTGGATAGGGTGGGGATGTACAGGTACAGATGGCTAGCAGAGTATAACTGTGCCGAAAACCTTGAACTGCATATGCCTGATGATATCATTGTATCTGATCTTGATCAAATGCCAGAAGATATTTCTTCTCCCAGCTTCATGCTGGAGTTATCAGCTTGGGATGGTGCAGGTGCAAAGGGGAAGAGCATCTTTGAGTCTGCAGGTTGCTGGAGAAACAAGGAGTGCACCTGGGAGAGGACATTGTGTGATGTGTAGAGGATGTATTAGCCCCACTAGATCTTATTTCTGTGACAAAGCTCTACTCAAATTTGCAAAGTGTTGCTATGTATAAGACAGAATTGCTTAAGACAGATGGTGGACATTACAGTGCACCATATCCCTGACCATATCTGAGATCCAGGTGTGAAGATGTGATGAAGGTTAAGAGTATGTGTCCTTACCCTGACCATGATTGCTACAAGGTGCACATTTTGTGTGCAGTGAATATGTTGCCTGGTATTTTTAGATCAAGTTGATGAGGCTTCTGTGCCTGCTGTAGATATCAATACATTGATGAGTCTAGACACAAGCCTTTCAACTTGTAGTTTACTTTAAGTTGACTTGAGCTATAGAAATGTTCAGATGTTCAAATGTTCAAGTATCGTAAAGCTATATGATAAGACTATAAGGCCAAAACTTATAACAGTAGGTGGCTATGCTAACATAACAGTAGTATTTGGAGTGATGGAGTATGAAAGAAGTTAAATTGGAGAGAGCAGGTGCTAATATAGTGAATGATGATAATTCAAACTCAGTTGGCATTCAGCACCATTCTTGAACATTCACTTACTAATTGAGTGTTGCTGACTGAGTTTGAATGTATAGTCATTCAGTATATCAACTGTGCCAGACACATAATAATGCCTTTTCTGACCAAGTACCACTTTACTGCACATGTGAAGCAGTACTAGAGTAGTTCATGCAACTTGTGCTAGAAAGGGAATACTGCCTTGCATAATATTGTAGCAGGTGGGTGGGACTCAGTATTATTTATATTGTTTCACCATCCAACAAACACCTAATGCATTTTGAGTGATTCTACACTACATACACTAATAATAGCAGTGGAACTTATCGCTGATTTATTTCAAAAAACAAGGTTCATGCCACTGTGATATCAGTCCACACTTCACACCATGGCCCATGTCCAAAAGACAATACCCCTGCACTGTAGGTTCACAACATGTCCACCACAATTCATACTGCAACATCTGTGAGCTGCATTAACTAATTGACAATAGTGATTCACTATAATTACTGACCTTGCACAATTGGCAGGTCTTCTTTCCCCTCCAACTACTCCAAAATACAATACAATATGAGATACCACAGCAAACATAGATAATACAATAGCCCCAAGCTTTGATCTTAAGTATGTAGTATCTTAACTTCACTGTAAGCCTGAAGTTGATTCTGTAGACCATAGACAACACATGATGAAACATGCTGGATCCAATGACAATGAACCTTCCCCAAAGTGCCTCAGAACTGATCAAAGTGAGTTGTGATATAATATCACATTATAAAATATCATTATTAATAAAAATACAGTGAATCAGGCAGCACCATTGGCACTGATGGATAATTGTGCATGAGAATTTATGGAACAGTTCCTCATGACTGTGATAATGTACACAGAGATGGAGGATGCATTTTTTGTGTACCTTAGTGATTGGTACTCTCCAGATGACTGGGCAGAAGCCAGAGATGTGTTACAGTCCAGTGAGGGGAATGATGTGGCTTCCCTGGAATATCTTCTCTGTATGAAGGACAAATACCTACCCTGGGTCTCTCATCCCACAGAAGATTCTCTTGTATCTATATCTGCATCAAGAACAGACACCAGCTTGTCAACCTCACATGTTCAATGATTACAAACATGATGCAAAAGTATGTAATTCTCATTACTGCTGACAGTGCATACTAAGCAACAAATGTAGTCTTGAGATATGTTTATTCTTCTCAAGGCCTCAGAAGATGAGGATGAGGATGAGGAATGGGAGCAGGATGAAGAAGAAGAGGAAGTAGGAAATGAAGATGAAGATCATGATGGAACATCTGTGTGGTCACCATGGATCACACAATTTCCAGGAACATTGGCAAAAGAGAGATTGGCCACAACTATTGCAGACATAGTCACTAGGTTTGAAGATAATTCACCTAACTCATCACAAGGTTGTCAGCACATCACTTACAGAGATACCTTGTTGTCTGGTACAATCACATTAACATCACACCAATTGCAGCCAGCTGGAAAAGGATGCATCTTCTTCATGTGCAAAGTGTGTCTATTGTAGTTCACATAGACTTCATGGATAGGTGGAAGTTTCAAGGTTTTACTTAGATAGGTGTCCCTTGAGCCATATACTACAATCACAGCTACCAATGCAGCAATGTTTTGAGCCTCTCCCAGAATCTGAATCTATTGATATTTGGATAGCATACAAGTTTCAGATGGACTGCACATGTGGGGAAATTTAGCATCATGACCTGTATTTCCAGGGGGTTGACTTATCTGTGGTTCTATGATATCTGCATTCCATATGATACAAAGTTTGGTAGTTCCTATATCATTTGTTCAGTGGATGAACCTCACATGGACACTTGAATTTACAAATGAAAAGGGTTATGATGTCAGGCCAGGAGATGCCATGAGTGTTGTCTGTGGGTCAGAATATCAAGTAAAAGGTTTTGTGCACAGCATTGACTTTCCAAATGCTTGCTTGACCCTGGTATATGACAATGACTGCTTGCTTATAAGTACTCTTCACCTCCACTTCACCTCCACTCAAACATCTGACTTGTGACAGGTAACTGTTCCAATCAGATTTGTGGTGAAAATTTGCAATACCTGTTTGGATGCATTCTGCAACAATATTGGCCAAGTCTTCATTATTCAGGACAACCAGAAGGGCTACCAAGCCACACTGTATTCTTTCAACTCTGATGATTGCATTATTGCTCTGTCTGGGCAGCCACACATCTATCTTAAACTCCACAACATTATCACCAGGTGAGTGGCACCCATTGTTGGCTGATTCAAAGGCTAAGTACTATTAAGGTTTGGAATGAAGCTGAATGAGGTGATGCTTGAAGGCACTGAGTTCATCACCTTCTGTGAAATGTGGAAACAATTGTTCCAAGCACTGCCACCTTGAAGCACCACCCTATCTGTTGAAAGTGTTCCTGCTTCTGTTGCAAATCCCACCCTGCCTGTTGAAGATGTTACCACTTCCATCACAGATCCCACCCCATTGCTAGCGCATGGTCTGCAATCCCTGAGAATATTGATATGTTATATACCATGATATCAGACATTAATCCCAGCCCACCAACAAACAACCCCTAGATTGTTGATGGGCAGATGATCCAGGAGAACACTGATACCAGAGTGGCCAATAACAGTAAGTCCCTGGCAGATGCATCACAACACCTACTTATTTCATTACAGGTCCAATCTCTTGATTAATGAACAAGAAGTTTACCTTGTAGTTCTTCACATGTCATGGTGTGTTGAAGGTCTCCTCAAAATTCAAGGGAGGATGGCTAGCCAAGCAATTTGTATCAACCACTTGTCCTGACCCTTCTGTTGGGAGAATGTGCCTGTACCTGAGGGTTATGTCACAGTATACTGCACATCTAACAACTCAAGCACAAAAATTTAACACTGTCATATCCCCATCCAAGATCTAAGCCTGGCTCCACCATGCAGAAAACTCTAACAGTGCCTTATTCTGGATGGGGGTCACTGCAAACTCACTGTAACTATATCTGTGACAATCATAAAATATGATTAAACAATTCATATCTCTCAGTGGAGAACATGATTGTAGGTCTGAAATGACATATGAATGCTGGAAGATGAACTAAGAACTGAAACTTGAGCTTACTGATGAGAATGCTTGGAGCACATTGCACTATGATATTAAGAAAGTCCTTGATCATTTGGGATAACCTTGCCTATGTAAAGAAGATCAATCAGTCCACAACACCTTTCAACACTTCAGTAGCATAAACTAATAAGATATTTTTCAATATCTGGTATTGTCATGTGCCAAACAAGTGCAACAAGTTCTCCAATAATGGACCATCCATTGACAACTGTCTGAGGGATGAGGTCATACACTAGGAAGGGCATAACCTGGGCCAGGCTCTTGAAATGTTTGCATATTAAACTGTCTCTATAGTGACATATGTAGCCAGCATTCAGAGCGGGTGTGTTCAGTCCATTTTTGTTGACAAACTCGAGGTGGCTCCTCCTTCTCAAGCATTTCACAGGGTAAGTTTGCATTCAATATTTAGATAGTGTGGTATTTGTTCCATTGCTTCAAAATATTTCCTGAAACATTGTCCATAAAAATTATCAAAGGAACCGCATATACCATTTGGCCTTGTGCCTTTTCATGCAATGGATTGGGCCATATTTAGCAGATGATGCTGTTGTGTATATACATAAGTTCACATCCACTGAAAAAGGTGACCAAGGTCTAATGCACCAGTGAGTCCGCAGTCAAGCTCATTTATCAATGTGCATTTTTTTTGGCCTTGCTATTCAATGTTACTATCTCACTCCTCCAGGGCCTTGTCAGCCTAGATGCAGGGTTCAATTTTGTCAGTTATGTTTCCATTGGTGAGCAAAAAACAATGTTGTTTCCTCTATGTATAAGTTTTTCTTCTTCTGAGATTTGCAGGAATGTCTCACTATACACCAGTGTTTATCCACATCCCTCAACACCATAGGTGGCTCATTCTTCAGGCATCATATACTGACTGTCTCTATAGCTTAGACAATAGATCTCCCTGATTCACTATATCATGACACCAATCATGCACAGTGGGATGGAAATCATGCACTATTCCATGTATGAATCTGTTTCTGTGCCCATATACACCCAGATACTGTGTTGCACTTGGACTGTGCTTGCTTTCCCTGACCAGTTTTGTAGCATGCTGAGCTATCTGGGAAGTTTGATTTGTGAAGTTATCTTGTGTGACAAAATCCTAGCCAACTCTGGGCATTCAAACAACAATGGCCCTTCTTGCTAAGTATCCTTACGGATGTGGCCCTATTGATATGGTTGTCACTCTTTTCCCACTCTTTCAGCTCTTTGAAACCTCTATAGTTGCTCCAGAGTTCAATGACTATGGGCTGTTTGAGTCACATCCCATCATGTTGGAGCTAGAGTCTCCCATGTTTAATCTAAGAGACATATAGCTCTGCATTCTTGACATTTTACCCACCTTATGTTAGGTTGGTTTCCCTGCATTGTGTTAAGGTCATACTTGAAAGGCAGGTCCAAAGGGCTTTGGCTTCAGCTTGTGCACTGCACCCCTTACCTGAGTACTGCCCTTAACTTCCAAGGGAGATGTGCAAAGTCCAGACTTTGGAGTATAGGCAAGTTCAACAGACTTTTTAGACTTAGGAAGTAAAGACTATTATGGATGAAGTCTGGAATAGAAACCAATAGAGATAGACTACCTAAGGTAGAGCTGGAGTTATAGTCTAAGGATACAATTCTAAGACTCAGAGATTGACTGGAGTGAAGACTCAAGTCCAGAGAAGACAGGAATGAGCAGGAATCAAGTTAATATTTGAACTGCGGAAATAACAAGAGTTTACAGGGATTTATATACCATAGATATCACAATAGAAAACAGTCAGCACAGTGTAAAGCTATGTATGGAGAATGGAGAAAGCTTATTAGTAAGTGGAATGGAACATATCATAATTGAGCCGGAGATGAAAATGGGAGAATGGAGCATACTAAAATGGAGATGGAAATGGAATAGTAGAACAGAACATAATGAGTTGGATATACACATAACCAGAAACTGTAAATAGGGGAAGTCCAAATGGAGACGAGATGGAAAGGTAATAGTTCAAAGATCCAGATCCAAATCCAGAACACAAAATATGACACATGGTGTCTGTAGGGGGGGTTGGAAGCTATTAGCAGCTCAATTATTATATTACCATCCTTCAGTCCTCATCTATAGTACATCTCAATCACATTTCTGTGCTTTCGCACATTCTTGTGCTCTTAGCATACAACTTTCACATGCTTCATGCTTCATGCTTCATGCACCCATCGCTCTGTTGCATATTCATGGATTTGCTTTCCTGCTTCCCCTTTGGATCAAATATTGCAAGTACATTGTGCTATGTCAGCAGCCTCTGCTTCATATGACTCCTTGGCAGTGTCAATATCATCAGCGAGTGCTTCGCAGCGGGCATGCTGTTGAGCCTTTTGGGTCGCCATTAGTTGTGCACGCACTTGATGAATTTTAGGAGTCGGAGGAGGAACCATTAAAGTCAAGGAGTGAATGGCAGCAAAGTTTTATACATTTCAAGTTCAGGGACAAGGACAAATACATGAAGCAAACCGAGATATTGTGAACGAAGCAATATGAGTGGTCCATCATATGCGAGAATGGAGCAAAGCGAAACAACTAAGTCCAGACTAAATTGAAGGTTAGTCAGGTTGAAACAGAGTCTGAATGGGCAGAACTCACTAAGTTTACGGTCACAACTTGCACTAGCCATAATTTGAAGCATGTTGTGATGGTGTTCTTCTGGGATATCAAGCTTCACAAGTATGGCCTTCCAACTGTTTACTTGGTATCCCTCAACCTGCTGGATGCAGTGCCAGATCTCGTCCTTAGTACTGTGGTGAAGGGAAAGGCCAAGAAGTGCACTGTTGATTTCACCACAGATATGGTCATAACCTGCATCGCGAGTCGACTGAACAGGACTTGGATCAGATGTCATGAGGTAAATGTGGTTAGTGACTGAAACTCCGTCCTTGTCGCCATGCAACATGGTTTTCATTTGCACTGCATTTCCCACCTCATTGCCGACCAGCTGTTTTTTTTCCCTGTCAGAATCCGTTAGTTGTCAGGACATTTCTCAGGGTCAGAACACCCACATTGTGATGTTTGTGTGATTCCTTTACATCAGAAGAAGTTGGTTGAGCCATTAGTTTCTTTACAGCAGGGGATGTGCGCTTCACTAATATGAAAGGTCATGATGGGGGGCTCAGACCACCTGAAAGAATGCGATCTTCTGTCATATGAGCAGCATGTTCTACAGCAGCACTGGTATTAGGTAGTGGCTGGGCTGCTAAGACGAAAGTGCGTGATGGTATTGTAAGTGGACTCATGCTGCCTGGTAGTATACGGACATGATAACCAGCATCGTTTGGCTGTGTGACATGCTCAGGGCGCCACTTTGTGACTCCACTTGCTTCAGCAAGATCATGGCCCTTGGACACAGGAAGTGCAGGTGGTTGAGGGAATGGCATAGAAGTGAAATCTGGGCTGCCAAACATAGGGAAAGTCAAGTCACTCGAATGGTTGGTGTTAGACCATGAAGTCGGGAAGTCAAATGACTCGGATGTGAAAGACATGATACTGTCATCAGGAGTCTGATGAGCATGGCGACTGTTGGGTGAGTCTGTGGGATTTGGATATAAGAAACTGTCTGGTTGGACATGTTCAGAGGACGTGCTAGAATTTTGGTCCAATGCTGCTATTCCTGCTGCACAACTATTAAAACAAACTTATCAAAGCCACAAGTGAATCATACGTACTTTCAACCATGCTTTTAGGTAGCTTGACCTCATTCCAGCAGAACCAGCACTGACGGACGAGTGGCACAAGCTGATTCAGCAAAATATCATGCATAATTGTCGCTGTGGCCACCTCAGCCTCAGTCTTGAGGGGACAAGAAGATGCAACAGCGGTAACGATCTGAGGGGATGTGCAAAAGTGTCCTGGTTTCTTTAAGAACTCGAATGCTACTGATAGTTTTATTTTGAAGTGATCTTTCTTGAAAAACAGGTTCAAAGTAGCTCGAATTATTTAAATGATAAACTTACAATTTCCCCTTGCAAATCAAGATACTCTAGATGATTAGGGACAGGATCAAGCTCAACAGGGAACAAGCGAGGTGACATAGACAACATTGAGTAAAACAACAGTGAAGTGAGCACAGTCAAGATGTAAGATTATCAAGTCTGTTTGTTTGGTACGAGGCATTTGATAATGGCAGCGAGAATTAAATTAGTCATAATGAACAGTATCAAGTAGGATTTGCAAATGCTGAGAGCTCAATTGAATGGACGAGAGATGCCACAGAGGGCAAATGAATAGATGAAAGACACAGCAGAGGGCACAAGAGGAGTGACAGGGGAAAACGAATAGACGAGAGATGCCACAGAGGGTGCAAGAGAAGTGACAGGGGAAAACGAATAGACGAGAGATGCCACAGGACATAGAATTGACAGTATGAAAGTTACAAAGAATGCAACACTAAATCTTCAAGTCTCATGGCCTCCTCGTTCATAGCATCATCTTCAGGACCATTCACACTACCCTCGTCATCTCTGTCTCCATTGGATGCAGTCACTGTCTGGTCTGTAGGAAGACGATCACCTGTGTATCTGTCAAGTGCATAAATTTGTTGGAGTTGCTTGCAATGGTTGTTGTTGACACGGTGGTGCTTGGCATACAATGTCTTCAACTCAGCTATGAGTGGAGAATCTGGGTCATCAGCGAGGAGTGAATCAATAGCTTCCAACGTGGTCCTGTCCTCGTGCTCAACCCAACAATGCAAGCATTTGATCTCGACATTGAGCTGTACAATCTCTTTGTGTGATCGCACCAATTTGAAATACCTCGCGGCCATCTCACGATCAGCAGTCACAGTCCATGGTTTTGTGAGGATATAGTGGCGTGAGTGTTTCAGAACTGAAAATTCACCGAGAGATGCATAACCAACAATTTCAGTATAGTCAAGCACGGGATGTGGTGGATCTTGTAAGGGTGCGAGTCTATTGTACTTCTTCAAGGCTGTTCGGATGGCAGCCGAACGTCATGTGATGGCCTTTTTGATATACTTTCGCATCTTGTAGCCTATGGTAGTCCATGAGTACATCACTTATCTGAATGTCCAATAAGCGCCTACCAGTGCCAGCAAGATTAGCCTTTGATAACTCAAAAAGACGCCAAACAACTAAGCCCTCCAATTCCTCAACTGAACGAACAAATTGATGTTCCTGAGAATATCTGACTGCTTGCGTGTATTTTAGGTCATGCGGTAGCCACCGCTCCGTAATGCTGTGATGACACTCAAAATCTTCGACAACATTCAATTGCAGCTCATATTTGCATAGCACAGATGCATGCTCAGATTTGAATGCTCTGGAATTGTTGCGAGTGGTGGCATTGAGGCCAGATGTGCGAGTGAAATTTGCAGGAGTGTATGTCAGAAAGGGCACGGAAGTAAGATGGTCATATGTTTCTCTAAGACATGCAATGAGAACTAGTACACAAGTAAACAGGGCGCAAATACGAACTCCGCATATTGAAGCTTCTCAAGCTGTTCGACATAAGCCACTGCAATTGCATCTGAAGTAGGTTCCATAGCAACATTGCTGAGATACTCAAACTCCTCATTTCGCCAGTTTACGAAGTTCGCATCCATAAGATCATGGAGCTGCTTGAATTCCTCGAGGATGGGTGTGTTGGTCTCAATGATCTGAAGAGCTTGAACATAGTTGTTGTAAAGAAATGCACCTGAAATAGTTAGAAAAAAATTGTTGTTGGGTGCTCAAAAAGACATACCAAGGTCTGAGTACTGGTCCATGTCCCATTGATCGAAGTGGAGGTCAAGGAACTGCATCCAATGGAAGTATGACACATGTTGGATCAAAATTGCAGCACTGTTTGAACTAGCGAAGATGTGTTTGCAAGTCTCAAGGTCTTCAAGTCCTAGACCATTGAGATACAAAGGGTGATTCTGAAGCTGACAGCGGTGGTCATGGGAAAAGCTGTGGAAGGTGTTTACAACAACCTGTAGATTTAGTCCAGCTGCCTTGACTTTGATAGAGCTTGTTGCGATTGTTTTATGAGATGAGCATGCAATATCGTGTCCAATAGCCTGATCCATGTCACAGACATTGAGCAGTCTATTGACTGTGGCCAGACCGTATTTCGCGCTGTTGGTGGATGATTAGTGTAGTACAAATGAGAGTTAAAATACATACAGTTCACTGCTGCATTTAATTTCAGTTACACTTTCAATGAGCCCATGGTGACATGCTAGAAGAAAAATTCCTGTCTGGTCAAACACAGTAATTTTATCATTGTCCACAGCCTTGGCTGCAGTCCAGTTCTCTGTGCAAGCGCTCAATATCGTTGATTCTACCATGGAGGATTCACTAGTTCAATGCTGAACATCATCCTTGAATTGGTCTACCTTGGCCTCAGAAATAAAATACCGGCTCTGAAATAGGCACAGATCAGCTGATCCTGACCCGTCCAATTGCTTGGCTGAGAAATTGCCATTCATTGCGTGGAGACGTGCTGGTGACAAGAATGACTCATTAGGTTGCTGTAAAATTGATTTAATTATATCTACATATTTGAGAATGGAGTGTTACCTTGAATGTACAGGAAGGACAAGAACCATTGATCTGCCAGGTATTGGGATCTCTGTCCAAGATCCAGTCAACGCGACTCTGAATTTCCCGCAAGATTTGTAGATAGATATCGAACACATCAGAAAATTGATCGCAAAACTGTCGAAAATATGTAATCTGTATAGTAAGTGAGTACGACATCATACATAACACACTACAACACTTACATCATGAAGTGCACACAAAACCTTCATGATCACTTGGATACTAAACGAGGATTGACGTCGTCGTATTTGGTGATATAGTTTGAGGCATTCGATGTGAATAGCGATAGTCAGCTGTAGTGGGGAGCACCCCAAAAGTCCCATGTGAAGGAGGGCTGCATTCACTGGTTCATTAGGACGCTGCTGGATGGTGATGGCATGTGCAAAACCTTTGAATGTGATTGAGTGTAAGTAAGGGCCATGTATTGAAGGAATGAAACCTTACCGGAAATTCCAACAACATCAACGTGAAACATGTTAGACACAATGGTATTGTCTTTGTCAGTTGGCACTTCATGTCTCCATGCCAAGTAGCCATCAACAAGGGTGGGCATCTGCTCCTTCCAAGCGGCATTGGCATGCTGGCGATGTTTTGTTCAGGTCCGCACATCAATGCACCCACATATAGGAGGTTCCCTAGAGAAAAACGTTAGATACCTATGTAGAGGGGGGAAAATGCTTACCATTCTTGAGAGCATGTCTTGAAAAATTCAGACAAAAGTGGACCACCCACAGGCTCATCCTCAGTGAACTCATTTCTGCTATCATCAACAATCTTGCCTCCAAAGTCCATGGTCTCAAAGGAAGCTTGCCCAGCCTCCAACTCAGCTTCAGCGAGCAGCTCCTGCATGCATCTAGAATCATCTGATGAAAGTGAGCAAGAGACCATCATGAGAATAAGTGTCATACCTTGAATTTGGCGCTGTTCTTGCTCCCTGCAAAGCCGTGACTCTCGTATTTGAGAGAGCGATGGTCTGGAAGTACGAAGATCCATGGAACTACTGAGAAGAGTCATGGTAACCCTCGATGATGTTGACATCCATTTTCTCGGGGGAACCATGATGGTGGTAGTGTAGAACCTGAGCAAGGGACACGTTGCATGAAGAGTAAAAGCAAGTGCCGGCAAAGACCAATCAACACGAGGTTGGAGCAATCAAAAGGAGTGGCATGAGAACATCATCACGTCCATTGAGAGAGTGAGCGATGGTCCATAGGATCCCGAAAACCAAAAGATCAGCTAGAGTTGGGAGAAGAATGAGCGGGATAGCGAGCATGTCATCAAGGACAATGTGGAGATGGAAAGAGAGGGGCGTGGGAACCATCAGAAGGCGCAGCGGCAGTGTTGTAAGGGAGATATCCAGGGAGATGACAAATCAATAGCCCTGATATGTTATTTATATTATATATGTTATTTACCCGCCCTCTTAATATTCCTGAAGTCACTGCTGATTGTTGCAGCTATCGCTGAAGTACTGCAGCTTAGGTTTGCCCCCCTCGTTAGTAACAAATATGTTATACTATGTACGTTACTAACAAGTGTGGGAATAGGTGTCACTCAGGTGGGAACATATATTGAGACTCTCCCCTCCATTCTCTTTGGAGGACTATTACCTATAGTCAACCCTCATTCATGGACTATGCTTCCCATCTGACAACTATGGTACCAGCATCCCTTGCCTACAAGACAAATAATTCACCTGCACTGGATGCAAGTCCCTCAACCATCTAACAGGACTCTGTCCTCTCCTGGCTACACCAGGATGGCTTGGCCTGTCCAACACTGCTGCAAAAGAGGATCTCTCAATGACATTGCTTGACACTTGCCCCAATAACTCTAATGGCCAAAGCTCCAAAAAAGGATTTAGCAGGGATAGAAGAACTAGAGGATGTGGCAGCAGCAATGAACCTCAAGGGGGAGGAGGTCCCAACTTTAGAGACTTCAAACCTTAGACACAGAGCTCATTAGACCCATCCTGCACCATAAACATGTATATACCTAAAGCAGCACCAATCCAAAGTCCATTCTGACCACTCTAGTATGAGGACTAAGAGCAATAGGGACTTAAAAACCTGTATCAGATATAAGAACAAGTCTATAGAAGCCCACACTTACTGACTATCTCTAGGGATAAGACAGGAAAGTTTTGGACTACAATAAAACACATCAAATGGTACCTATTCAGGTGGGATGTACCATGCTGAGAAGCTAAAGTTATAGAGGAAAGATATGTCTTCTTCCCAAAACTCACCCTCTACCTCCTGACATTGTCCTCCATCTTGAGTTGGGTCATACTCAGACATCACAGATCACTCTGGCTGAAGCTCCATAGTACATATAATCAATAAGCTGCTAACAATAACAGAAAGTTCAATTCAATGACCTCAGTGCAGTGTCTCTAGGTTCTGGAGGGGGTTTGGGTTTTGCCACCAACTGTTCCCCCAATGATAGGACCAAGAGTAACAATGGTGATGGCAACTTGGCTACTAACTCCACTCCAACAGATCTCAACACCATCACTAACAATACACCATTGCTCAGGCAATAGACCCAGTCCCTGAATACACAGAGACCTAACAGGATGCATAGTCCTTCCCTGCAACCAGGAAGTGTTCCTATATCAAATATTAAAACTCACAATGTGGTCCTGGAGAGAGCAATCCTAACCACAATCTGTTGGCACAAAGAAAAACTCATAACCATACTGGCAGTATATGCCCTGAATGACCCCCTGGGTAACCAGTCAGTCTGGACTGACCTCCTGGACAAATTAAGAGACCTACCAGAGCCAGACATCCTTCTATGAGATTTCAATCTAGTAGAGGATGTGCTGTATAGACTACCAGCAAAGAATGACCCACAAGGCAGTATGGAGAGCCTGATGACTCTAAGGATGCACTACTGCCTCAAAGATGGATGGCACTGCAATAACCCAGACAAATTTGCCTATACCTTTATACAGTCAGCCTGACAAGGTGGACATTGTGTTAGGAGGGTCTGGCTCATAGGGGTCTGCCAGTGGTGCCAGGGGTCTTGCCTGGACCTTGAGGCCTATAGGTATATATAGCTAGTGCATGTTTGTAGCTTGTTTGTCACTCATTCCATCTAGTTCTGCTCTTCTCATTTGGTCTGAGTCTGTTGGCCCTTATCAGATGCCCCTCTCCAGTATGGCCCCCTCCAATGTCAATCAAGAATTGACAGAATATATATCAAAGAAAGTTTCCTACCTTTCAGCAAAGAATAAAATATCCAGCCCCTAGGCATTTTCACTGACTACTTGATGGTTTTGGCACACATCTCAAATAGATGCATGCCATTCATAGGCAATTAGGAAGAGCTCCTCAGAAAGAAATGAAGCAAACAAAAATCAATAGAACTGACCTAAAAAACCCCCAAAATGCATTTAACAACTTCAAGGTTAAGGCGACCCCTCTCAGTGAAAATATTCCTAGAAAGTGAATCAGCAGCTAGTAAAACATGGTCCAGACTTGGTAAAAAGCAAAAACCCAGAGATACCATAATTGAATTAAAAACAAGAGACTCACCTGATGACTCCCCAAAATATGAACACTGTTCTGATAGAATGGCAGAACTAGCTAGGAATTACTATGACAACCTCCAAAACAAGGATATTGCTCCAGACAATGTGAGGGAAGAAGCTCTTCAGAGAGTCTTAGACTCAATAAAAATAACCTTGTCCTAAGAAAATATCAATGAATTAGAAACACCACTAACAAAGGAAAACCTCAGCAAAGTTCTGCCTCTTCTTCCTAACAGCAAAGCCCCAGGATTGGATGGGCTTCCATATGAATTCTGGAAATGGGTCAACACCATATCAGAATCACTTACTGAGGAAGAACAGAATGAGGAGCTATTTGACTTCCTTGAGTGCTGTGTTTCAGCCTACAATGATATAGAACTATATGGGACTCACCAACAAATATGCTTCACCAATGGACTCCTCCACCTACTATTCAAGAAAAAGGATAGGAGGGACATAGCAAACCATAGACTGATAACCCTCCTGAACTGTGACTATAAAGCATTGCCAAAAGCCCTGGCTCTTAAACTAACTCAAACAATTCCTTCAATAAATCATGAAAACCAGGCCAGTTTTATACCTTGGAGAAGCATCATGGATTGATAAAACTAACCCAAATGATAATGAACTATGCAGAGGTCAAAGAGGAAAATGGGGTGATTGTGGCCCTGGACCAGGAAAAAGCCTACAACAAAATAGCACATGATTACCTATAAAACTTGGAGTGGAATCTTACTCAACAAAGAAAAGCTGCCTGACAACTGATTCAGGCAGTCAGGGGTTTTAGTGGGTATGGCACCTTACTGCCCTCCAGGGTGGAACAGGTAATTGTAATTACTGGTACCAAGTCCCACACTGCAAATATGTGTACATAAAGTATTTCCTCTGGGTGATATATCTATTTTAATAATCTGGGTGCAACTCCCAACTCTCCAATGTACTGTCCAGAGCTGACTTAGTCAGTTGCTTGTCAGTAACATTGTTCCACAAAAAGAACATTGTTGTTGGCAAATATCAAAGCCACTGTGGATCCTTCCTTTGCCATTTTAAATGTCAAAAACATGGATTTGTTTTTGTCTAATCACTGCATCACTGGGAGGTTCTGTCCAGAGCTGCACAGAAGGGACCAAGCTGTGGCACTGTGACCCTCTATAGGACCTGTACAGAGCACTGCAAGAGTGTGGCAGCAAGCATTGGTACAATTGGAGTGACTGATTTGATGTTTGTGTTGCACAGTTGTCTGCTTACAAGGTGATATTTCTCTGGCACAGTCATATATTCTTTCATATGGAGCCATACTCAATTTCCAAAATGGTTGTGATCTGTTAGGAGGTATCCAAGGGCAAATCAATGGTGTAAGGGGAATACACCAGCAACAGGTCATGCAATACAGGCACACCCATGATCTGCAGATACATCAACTGAGTAGGGGTGTGCATTACCAAGCCATTCATAGTCTTGGCACATGAATGAGCATGCAATGTAGGATGATTGCTCAAAGAAATGGAGTGGATTGAGTTTGATAAATTGTCCATAGAAATGCTGTACAAATGTTTCACCAAATTCTTGGTGGGTAATAACATCCAAGGGAAGGGTTTTGGCACAACAGAATGGTAGGCATGAGTAGGTGGGGGGGGCATGGCAAAGAATGGCAACCACTTCAGACCTGTAGTTGGCATCCAACCAAGCACATTTGTAGGGGAAGGAAAAGACAAGGACAACCCACAGGAAGTTCAATTGACAATGAAAATTAACAACAGTGTCCAAAGGTTTAGCCAGAATAGTGTCACACAACTCAACAAAGTGGGCAGTAATGGTGTGAATGAAGTGAGACTTTGTGCAGTGGGGAACCAAAAGTCCATGAATAGACATAACAGTATGAGACAGGGTGGAAGCTAATAGTGAGGATAATTTGGTCTCAACAAGTTGGGCACTGGCAAATATCCAAGGTGGAAAATGAAGCAACAATTGCAAAAAATCATCATATGGGAGTGAGCCATGAGACAGCATGTGTAGAATCTGACAGTGCCAATAAAAAGGGCACTCAAATTGAATCAGCAAGAGTGAGACTGTCACATCATACTGCATGATCATGACAGCAATGCCATCAAAAGGAATGCAACCTGTGAAAGTGAGAGGACATGAAAAGCAGGAGCAACAAGATTCACAGGATAGGATTCTGAACCAGTGGCAGGGAGATTGAAGACATCAATGTCATTGTGACTGCATCCTCGAACAGTGTAGTTCAAGGGCTTAAGAAGGACAGGGAAGTAATGGGAGCCTTGGAGTTTGTGACGGCCAATGAGTGTACACAACATCCATTTCTACCACTATGTCCAACCATACCATCAAAATGGACGAGGCCAAGGGCATCAGCTGTTGGAAGAGTGAGGAATGGGCGTGAAGTGAAATTTATGTTATAGGACACATCCCAAATTTGAAGGCCTTCATTCTGCAGTGACATGAGATCATGGAAACCTGGAAATAAGAATGAGTCGAAGTTTTTGGGGTTTTTGGGTCCAGGGATTACTGCACCAGGGAGAACATACTGTTTCTTGTAGTGGTGGCTGGGGTGATGGTCAAGAATGACCCAGATGTAGATCCAACAATCAGAAATTTTGCTCCGATAGAGCTGAGCACTGTCCATTGATATCATCAGAAATAATGGGGTACTCATCTCAACTGAGTGAATTGACATACCTCTGGACTGCCCGTATGATTGCATTTTTCTTGAGGATTGTGAATGGTACTAGCATGGTGCTTGCCCAAACTATTACGAATAAACTGAATGGCTTCCGGATTGTCTTGTGCCTTGATAATTCGTTCTCGTTCTTCATCATTTTCTGCTTGGCCTAGATGATTATAGTATGTGGAGCACCTGACTTGTACTTGTCTCCCTCCATGTCATTGACAAACACACCAATATGAAGTGGACATGCCAACAGTCACATAAATCAACCTAGTATGAATAAAAAAAGAAGATACACCGTAACAACCAAAAACATAAATTCAAACAGTGCTCACTGGTCCTCTGATTGCTTCCTAGTGTTTTGTCCCCAGTACCCTGTTGAGTTTAGAGCTCAGAGAGCTACCAGTATAGCAGGCAAGGTGGGTAGAGCTCGGATATGAGAGGATTATGCAAGTGTGTGCGCAAGCATGTTGGATTGCAATGTGAGTGTGTGTGTGAGTGTGTTCTGTGTGAATGGATTTGCAGAGTTTCAGTAATGTGCATGCATAGCATTCCAGGACCTAGAATAGGGACTGGTTTATTGGTTTTAATTCTGTCTTCACAATCACACCAGCCCTGTGGGCCCAGTCCTAGTCATCTTTTCAATCGCCTCCATTCTTTCCTATGTACACCACCAAACAAGTGCTTACTAATTGAGTGATTGCATCAAGTGTAGCGCATTTGTTTATGCATCTCTTATCTCTTGACTTTATCACGCTCACTCACTTGCTGTTTTCAGTCAAGAATTCATATGCTTATTTTCGCTGATATTGTGTACTCTTCACAGATATAACATCCAACACAAGTTCTGGCCCACCTGCAGGAGCTGCAGGAAAAGACACAAGTGCATATAGTCAGCCCATCAGAGATACAAGTCACTTATCAGATGTGGAGATAGCACACCTTGCTAGGCTCATCAGTAAGACAAATAGGTCCATCAACATTGATGATCTCTTACATTCCAAGAGGAACATGGCCAAAGTGCAACTTAGAGCCAACCTCAATTTCATTGAGGAACCTTCTGATGATGAAGGGTTCCTAGACAAGCCTCCATGAGAACCTTCAACTCCCTTTGCACAGACTGCCATTGGGTGCAGAATGATGAAGGCGGCTGCCTTCCTCAGTTCACTCTCACCAATGATGTGGAAGCTCATGACCATGGCATCCAATGATGCGACTGAAGAGGTTGTCACAAAAACCATTGCAATGGAACCGTCATCCTCAGAGGCAAAGGCTGAGGCCAAAGTCTTTACAAGCGACAACACTATCATCGCAATGGAAACTGATAATTTATTGGAAATACCTCATCCTCTACTCAGCCTTGCTAAAGCTAAGGTCTATGTCCCTTTTACATTGCTCACAAATACATCTTTTTGTAGAATTCATGGAGACCCTTCCTGTGTCAAGCTGAAGAAGGGTCTGGTCTTAGAAGACCCCAAACTATGTTCAATACTCATGTCTTCCTAGACCATAACACATACAAACAGCACTGGACTGAGGTCAAAGTAGACTCATGATTGGACCGAGATCAGGGCAGACAAGGAATGGGGGAGGGAGATACAACCCATACCCACCTCACAAGCCTGATGGCCCTTCAGGAGCAGGCACGTCAAATGATGAAAAGCCCTTTCACAGGAGCAAAGGAGACAGCTCAACCGACCACCTCCTTTGTGTTATCTGTGGTCAGAACAGACACAAGTTGACAGGATGTACACACACTCAAACCATCAAAGGCTCTCAGCCTGTCAGCATGTGCCATAAAGGAAAAATCATCCTCAAGGCCACAAAGGAAATTGTATGTATCTCATACAATCTCAGGAAGTGTCCCACAAGACACAGCCCCGAGATTCTCCACGTCTGTTCTCAGTGTGGCAGCAAGTCCCACACCATTGCCTCAAAGTCCTGTTGAGGACATCCTCCATTGCTTAATAACCCCTTACAATGTAGATGCTTATGACAATTTCTTGGCTAAGTTCAATTTAATGACTAAATACAAAGATCTCACTTGCAACATTTGTCACGGGTTTCCTATTGGTGACATGCCTCCATTATCTCACACATGCACCCTGAAGGACCACAAATCTGCAACCGACCACCCCAATGTCATCATCAACTACTGTAATGATGAGGTCAAACTTGATTGCATGTCAGACCCTTACTCAAAGGTCGAAGTCCACAACATCTTAGGAGGCCATTTCATTGCCCTTGGGTCTGGTGGAGAAGTCAGGCAAACCTGGAAAGTTCAGGATTGTGTATGACTTATCTTGCAAGAACGAGGATGGGTATGCCATGAATAGTTTTCTCAATGAAGACGATTTCCCTACTGAATGGGGCACAGCTGCACAAGTGATGGAAATTGTAAGTGTTTCTCTTTCTTTCCAGGCTCTACAATGGTAGGCTCCTGTCTCATGTGATGGCACATGTTCTGCTGAGGGTCATGATGGTGACCCTCCCTTGTATCATGCGATGGCACATGTTCTGCTCAGGGCCACAATGGTGGTCCTGTAGCTATGGCACAATGGCGACCCTCTCCTCTTTTAGGTGTGATGGCACAGGTGTACACTTGGAGACTGGGTAGCAGTGCTTATGAGATGCTATTCACAGGTGGCAATGCCCCCCCCCCCCAGGTATACAAGCAGCCACACTCGACATCAAGGCAGTGTACCAGACTGTACCAGTATGGCCTCCACATAAGTGCTTCCTAGTTGTTGCCGTTGGCAACAACTTCTTCATCAACTATGTGTTCCCTTTTGGGTTGATGACAGCTGGAGGGGTACAAGGTAATGTTGTGGATGCAACAGTCAATATATTACACAGCATGAAGCTAGGGCCCATCAAGAAATGGGTAGATGATCACACACTCTTTTGCTTCACATGCGGAGGAGGTGAACTTCTGTTGGCTCAAGGCCATCACAGTCGAACTGGCAGTGTGCACCCTTTTCAAGATGGGATGGTGTAATGCATCAGTACTCATTCATTCAGACAACCAAGGAGCAATAAGGGCCTTTCAAAGGGGCAGGAGCTGTAATTTTCAAGTCAACTTATCCATTTGTCATGTTGAAGCCATCACCATGGAGTCTAATGTTTTGCATGTCCTCTCTTATATTGAATCCACTCAGAACAAGGCGGACCCTCCCTCTCACACTAAGGTGGGGCCCCCTTCATTTCATTTATCGAACTTACAGCTCCCAGAGGAGCTTACCCCATTCCTCTTGTCTTATGTCCAGTAACATTCTACATTCAGTGTTGTGAACAGTCAACACAATGGTTGCATTGGCTCTATTGAGGGAAGCTCTGGCTATGCCCCCAAAGGTAGAGGAACCACACACTGTGAAACATTCACACATAAAGCCCAGAAAACCAAAAAACAGCAATGCCCTGCACTTGTCTTCTTGCTGTCCTCACATCTTAGCTCACAAATGCCTCCATCAATGGCTCGCTCCCCATTCTGAAACTTTTCACAATTCAATTCTTGAAGAACTGCCTATGGCAGATGTATTACAACTCTTAGATGTGATGCTAATATCCATCGAACCCAAGACCTGGGAAAACTATGGTGCAGGACTCCTTCCATCAGTTCTGCAACTCTCGAAATATCGCAGAGAACAGTTGCATGCCAGCATCTGACAGATTATTGGCCACATTCATTGCTTCTTGTGCCGGAAAGGTAGCCACTACTACTGCACAGAGTTGGCTCACCAGCATTCATTTTTGGCACAATCTCCATGGTGCTCCTTGGCACAGGAACACTCTTCTTTGCATGTCAATGGCCAGACTTGCAAAACTGGTCCCAGACTCATCCAAGCGTCCACATCACCCACTGGTGACCTTGGAACATATGCACATCTTGTTTAGAGGCTTGGACTTGTCCATACATCAGTAAATTACCAGGCTCTGTACAGATCTGTACAGCACTCCATATGTATAGCTTAGTCCCTACTAGCCAGTTCACTACAGTAGAATTTTCTCTGTCAATCTCTGCACAGACACTCACAGACCTGCCCAGCAAGGACCAGACAAAATTTAAATAACAATCATTTTCTGTCTGTCCATACAGATCTGTCCATGTTTGTGCAGGTACTCACAAACCACTCAGAAGGTAGCTTACTCAACTCGGGTACAGTAGCAAACAAATGACGATATATTCAATCCATGGGAAACACAATACTAGCGAACAACGAGTAAAGAGAGAAATGCAAATATATGAGGATATGATGCGACTATGAAAAATCTTCTGGGACTCAATCAAGCTGGACGTGCAAGTGGTGGTGTTTTGACATGTCAACACCATCAAGTTTGGATGCCTCCACCCTGAATGAACTCATTAGTGCTGAACACAATGCAGAAAGAGTCCTCACCATCCGATCTTGGCCCATTCACGAAGCTGCTGGACCAGCTTTGGCCCATGATATGGGTCTTTCATGACATCATTGAGCAGTGCAAGCATTGAATGATAGACCGACTCATACTCCTTGGAAGTGAACTTCGAGTAACTCTTGCTGTTACCATTTTTCTTCAGGCCCTGGAAGACGCAATGAAACTGAAACATGTCAGAACACTGTCAGGTCAATATCGAGGACGTACCACTGTGCAAACAAGAGCTAAACATTTCAATGGCACTTCCTTCCGAAAAACGGCTGGTTGTCTATGAGCAACGTGATGAGCTCCGGTATAGGAGAGTAGGACAATGGCCTGAAGAAGCACAGGATGCACAAAATTCCTAGTTTTCCCCAATTCATCTAGCCCAAAGCGCAGAAATCTACCACCATCCAGTAATTCTGCAGCGGCAGCTTCAACCCAAGCTGCATGTTCTTCAACGGGGATATCAGCTGGTGGGGAAAGACTGTATGCCGAAGAGGCGATGGAGATCGCGATTTTCTTCAGGTCAGAGCGGCCAGGTGGCCAAGTCATCATACAGCTAGAAAATAAATCAGACAAGAAGCACACCATAAAATAGATACCCACCAGCCTCGCCATGTCAGGCTTACAAGTGGGCCACACACCTAGTAGACACCTCGAGTCAGTAGAATATCTCAAGGGAAATTGTAGCTTACCAGCATCAACTTGTTGGCCATTTTTAAGCCATTGAACGAGAGAGGCTAAGAGCGACTCTGTGATTGAGACCAGCAGATCATGAATAAGGCTCGGGAAAGGGTTATCCAATGCCTGCTAGGTACGACACTCCACCTTCACATCCTCAAGGAAACTCTTCCAGCGTGAACTATACCATCCTAGTTGGGTAGCCTTGGGCCCTTCACTATCAGATTTGGATCCATTGACCACCCTTGACTTCTGTTTCAATTTTGATTTCTGTTTGTGCTTCCATTTCTGTTTCGCCTTTGAGTTAGAGGTATCTATCTCGGCAGCACGGAGAAGCTCCAGGAGAGCGGGATCAGGAAGTCAGGGGCGGCCATTTCTCTTGTGGTGAAGATTCAAGATGTCATTCGGCTTGAACGAGATATTAGTGTACTCCAACAAAGTAGTGGGCTCATACCTTGGGGTCACTCTCTTGGTCCATCGTTGTACCATCCTTGCTCAGATCACCACCAACAGTGAAAGTCTTCTTGGCAACTTCATCACCTTCATCGCGAGAATACTGAAATTCAAAATCTGTTGGAAGAGCGGTCACCACCTAAGGTTGGGGTGGTGGCTCTTCTCTCAAAAACCCTGCGACTTTTCAGCTCAACCTCAATGGAAATAGGCAATGGCTTACCAGGGTGTGTACTATGACGCCCATGGACTTCTCCCCACCCCATTTGCTCATCTCCGTTACTTTCATCTGAGCTAGATGACTCATCCTTGGATGTGTCCGACTGTTCAGATTGTGTACCTGACAGTCTGATCATCTGGAGAGCAGGATCCAAGTTCTTGTAAAAGTCAGCATCTGGTAGCACTACGGTAGTCAAGGAGGTGCTGGAAGGTACACAATTTTTGATGGCAGGAATAGTAGCATGAGTCTGACTTTGAGAATGATTGGGAACAGGCAGGGTGTGCCTCTCCTTGGATGTGGCCATGAATGAGTTGTTCAATGGTTGAAGGTCTGGTTCCGTGCCGGGGGGCATGATTGGTGGTGAAAAACCGTATCATCCACCAGCTTCCCATTGTGAAAAAGCAGGCTGAGGGTTTGATAACTCAAAGGTTGGTGCAGAAACAACAGGAGTCTGATAAAAATTAATATATGACCATTCATGCATCAATAACTCACCTTTGTTTTCTTTGAGTGTGATTTGGAAGTTGTGGTGCTTGGTTCTGGTGAAGGGCTATATGGCGGAGGAGGCTGTCTCTTCTGTGTGTCTTGTTAGTATTTCTCACTTATAAACTAGAGAAGATACCTTGGAATGACTCCCACAACCCTTGCGAGGTGGTTGTGGAGCAAGAGGGTTTGCTGGAACAGCCAGATCCAGGGAGGTGGCACCCTTGGATTTGCTGGTCCGCACTGGAGCATGCAAAATTGCACCTATCTTCTCCAATTGAGCGCCCCGTCCTCCCGTCCCTGCACCTGTTCATCCTGTTCGTCGGGGATGCTGTGAGTCATCTATTTGATTGACAATCGACTGAGACTGAGCATGTGCTCTCTTGGCCAGAGCTTCTAGTTCCTTGGGATCAGAGTCCATAGCTTTGCACTTCAATCTCTTTTTCTTCAGGCTTGAAGGCATCTAGGGAAGGAGGGAAAATGAGCCACCACACTGACAATTTACTAACACTTGCTTTTTAAATCTAACCTGCCATCGCACCTTGAAAAACACTTAATGAATTTGAAGCACACCAGATGTAATACTGCACAGCCCCGGGTTGCAAATGGGGTTGAGGAGAAGTCAGCCAAGTTTACAAGCCTGCTTCGAAGTGAGTCAGAATAAGTAGGCTGAGAGTAAACGTGTAACACCTCCTTTCATTGAACTCGTGGATATCATAACCGAGTATGTGTGTGGTCTCCTTTTGTCGAACTCATGTGTTATACGGCAATTGATTGAGGGTCTGCTTTGAGTCACCTTGGTGAGCATACTGTATCTGAATATCAATTAGTGACTCAAACTTGCAATGCATGTGGGAATAATTCAATGTTCAAGCCTCATACACGTAAGCATGAGGAGGGTATAACAATGCATGAAGGTATGAGAAAATTGAGATAGTAGTAGTAAACATAAATTTATGTAGTTTTGCTCCGCTTGGGCTGGGGCGTAACTTCCATCATCCAACCCTTCCGACCCTGGATCATGCCACGTTCTATAATCGAAGGTTTGTTTAGATGATCAATGCCATCATCACCCTCAAAGTCACTTGTGTGTCTCTTTTTCAGGAGAGCTGCAATGACCTTCTTTGCAAACAGAAGCTCAGGGGAAGGTTCATCCTTTGGAAGCTTGGCGAGTTGCGCTTCCACTAGATGGAGGACCTCCTGGAAAGTTACTACACTTGATGGTCCTTTGTTCCTTATCAAGTTGTACCATTGCGTCGCAAGTGGGAGTAGTGTCTTGAAGTAGGGATGGAATTGTTTCTTGAGTTTGTCTGTGTTGGGGTGGAAAAAAACGAAGTCTTCATATCGCTGCCTGCTTTGAATGAGTCAGTGGCCCATAGATGCGGTAGCCACTCTTGACTCCTCTCAGCCGAAAGATTGCGTCTAACTCCGAGGGGGCCCCTAAATTCAATGCAGATACACACGAAGACATAAAAAAGTGACTCGAGATCATCATGGTAGTGATGTAGGATAAGGGGGGGTTTTGCAAGGGAAGATGTGGCAACCTTCGCCTTCCAGCTGCGAGCAGATGTCACAACATTGCCAACAGCCTCTGAGAGCTGCCACAAAAGTGAATGTGACATGAAAGGCAGCGTGCCCTAACATTTGCCGTGAGCACACCAAGCCTTGCAGAAGTAAACTAGTACTGACTGTCCCACCAATAGTGTATTTTTGATCTGCATGCATATGCACAGCAAATTCCAAATTGATTAGCATTCCATTGGTCCCATCGCCATCATCCTCGATCATAGCGTCGTTTAGACTACAGTCATGGTGAAGAATTCAACGGTCCTCGACCGCTACCTGTTGAACTAAGAAATGTATCAGTGAACTCGACAAGACAAATCAAATACAAATTAATACGCACTTTTGATGATGTCCCAAAGAGCACTCACGAACTCTAATTTGGTCCAGAATGCATGCAAAGGTCATGCATGAGGCTTCAAAACCAAACGAACATGCGTACAAGAGGTGCCTTTGATACTTCCAAAAACTTTGTACCAATAGTTCATTATTTCATCAACTTCATTGGGTGTGATCTCAACAAGCCAATATTCGACTAGTTCTGGCACACCATGGACCCCTTGCATCTCCTGCAGCATCTCAACTTCATTTAACACCGCATCTTTACTCCTGAGGACCCAATGATCCTTGATGATATATTCTTCATCATCCCTCCTGGCTAGATAGCAGACGGTGCCGCATCCAACAAGCCCTTGACTAGAGAAAATAACCTCGAGGGTATTGTATGCATGATCATTCACTATGATCCTGCCAATCGGGTCTGAGAAAGTTGTGTGGAGAGGATCTTGGGGTATGTCTAGCTGAGGGGGGTCTCTAGGGAGGCTCTCTTCAATCTCTGCATCCAGGTCTATCTCTGAGTCAGACTCAGGTGTGTCGATGATCATCTTGGGCCCAGTGCCTTCAACTGGACCTTCTGTTTGGAAACTGCTCACTTGATCTCGTGTAGGTTGTTTGCTCGTAGAAGGGCAAGATGTTGGATTTTTGAGTTGAGCAGGGCGAAGCATCTTCATGAATATGCTGATTGAAGGATTGTAGCCAATACACTCGAGGCTACCGAAAACGACACTGGATAAGATGTGCAGGAAATCATTTGGAAAATTGTCAATATGGATGGGAGGCATTACGACACCACCTGCATGATCGTACATGTGAACTCGCAATTCACGATATTTGTGAGTGAGGGAGAAGAGCAAAACAAACTGCCTCCAAGGTTGGCGTCTCAAGAGAAGGTAAGCCTTGCTGTCAATTGTTTTTCCAATTGTGCCTGTAGTTGTGTACAGTTGTGAGGTCAACTTGCAAACTGCCTTAATGGTGTCCCATCGAGCCTCTACGTCATCCAACAACACAAGGTCTGGCTTCCGCGAGACTTCTTGATCCTTTACGGGACATGTAGAGTTGTGAGCACTCCAAGTGCAAACCACTGCTCCGCTGTTTGCTACCATAACTTCATTTGGCTTCTCCTGGGCAACAGCACCACATGTGGTGTTAAAAAATGATGAGAAAATGTCTTCCAACGTGTGTGGTTTGGGGCTGGTATCACTGCTGGTAGTGCTGACCTCTGCAGGGCCCTCGCCACCACTAGTACCTCCACTTCCAGACTCCTTGTTTGCCCCACTATTCTCCTCTCTGTCTCCACCCTCTTCAAGATCAGGTAACTGAATGATGCCGGATTCACAATGTGATTTTGGAAGGGCCCAGTTCCATCTACAGTTCTCTTTATCATACAATGGAACCATGGAATGTTCATTGAGATGAGCAAGTTTATTGTGAAGTCTGGTGTCACGATAACGAATTTTATGTAATGGCACCTGGAGCTCTGTAGCATCTGGGACCTCAAGGGTAAATGTCCTGAAAATCTGTGTCAACATATGACTGAGAGGCTGGACAGCATCGGCTGGTTCTTCTTCTTCCACGATTAAGTGATTAAGCTCGAGATCGGTGAGTTTGTCCAGTGTGGGCACATCACTGACATGGGGAGCTGACATCAACAATGCCAGCTTTATCCCAAAGTCTACAGTTTTGCTGTGCTCTATGGGTGCCATGACTGAGTACAAAATGATGTCAATGGTATTCAACAACGGAGTCTCCAAGAACATGGTGTATCTTTTAGGCTACAAAAATGATTCTTATCAAGTATGAACTTGGTCCAAGTACTGCTACTCAGATAAGGCAAAAAAGGTGTGTTTGTCCCAAAAATAATTTAACCAAAACTCCATCGCGTGCTCCATGCTATTATACGCCGTGAGACAGGTGTCTGCAGTAGCACCAAAACATGGAACAAGGTGGATGGGCGCTCTAAATTGAGACACTGGAATGATGTCGCCCATCCGTGTACCATTAGAGCACATCGCTCTTTTCAGTGTATGGACGTTTCTAATACAAATTATATATATTATTAGGTGCGTGATGGTGCTAATACGGGGCCTTAATTCTGCCTGTCCTTGCCCCATTTGCCTGGTCCCGAGAGAAGAGCTCACCGACCATTCAACGACTTATCCTAAGTGCACTGTTAAAGATGCACAAGATCGTGTCGAGTTATGGTCTAGAGACCACATTGCGGGTGAGGCAGAACTGAAGAAACAGAGCTTGAGGCCTATCAAGGTGTGTGATGGATGTGTCTTTCTCACTTACATGATCTCACGGCCATCAGAATGCATTATGGAAAGTCAAGCTGTCCAACCTGCATGATGCACTCTCGCAAGATCCACTACATGTATATCATAAGGGGAAGTTTGGCGATCACTTGTTCGACGAGTTCAAGAAACATGTCAAGGCACTGGGACATGCCGCCGAGAAGACGGTTGATGAACAGTAAGTCCCTTCCCAGTTGTTATTCTATTAGTGTCTCATATGTCGTTAATTTTACAGGTTTGATGCATTTCCGCGATGGCGAAACCTGAACCATTTCGACTGCATTACCAACATATATTTTACCGACAGCAACAAGTTCCAGGACATATCTAGGGTATGTTCTAGTGCACTATATTTAAAACTGCACGTTTCTCATGGTTTTGATAGCAAATCATCTACGCGGCACAGAACGTGCTCACACGTGTGGAAGATGAAGCTGGCTATGCACTCTTAAAGTGCATAGTGAGCTATCTTCACATTGATATGTATGTATCACTTGATGTTCATACTGAAAGTACTCTTGCAGCTGGAGAGGCAGAGATCCTCGTGTTTCAGAAACTGTTAGATGTAAGTCCGAATTGTTCGCGCCCATCACCGTCACTCAACACTACTATCACACAGGAATATATTGAGGCCCTTGGCGATGATGCAACCAAGAATTGGAATTTCCCAAAGGCTCACGCCTCGAAACATGTATTCACTGACATTAGGGAGAAAGGAGCAGCTCGAAACTTCAGCACCGGACCGAATGAGAAGCAACATGGACCGATCAAACGTGCATACAAATTGCAAACAAACGGGAAGGATATCACTAACCAGGTATTGTTTTATTAGATTGTGCTTTCTGTAAATCAACTCATCATTCACCCTTTGCATACTAGATACTTAGGCTAGATCATATGACCCTCGTCTCCGGGCTCATCCGCAGCCGCGTTGACTACCTTGACGAAGAACGACGTAAGGTCATGCTCTCAGAGAGAGAACTTGAGGAGGAAGACCTAGATGATCAACCTTTTGGCAGACATATTCACCTTGGTGCCCCGCAACACTCCCTGACCCTTTCGCAGCTCAAAGAAGAAAATGCATCCAAGCCTGCCTTTGCGCAGTTCCGCAAGAAACTTTCATTATTCCTCAATAACTTCCTGCCTGCCTACAACATACCACTACCTGATGGCAAAACGTGGCTGATACTTTCAGCACGAGATACAGTCAGTAATAGTTGTTTCGCTGATGTTCCTCTTCTTAAATATCTTCATCGCAGGTCCAGGAGCATCGGTTCCTGAAGGTCAACTACGAGTCTGCTGTGGATTGGAAGCTCACTACAGATTATTTGTGGTGTAACCCAAGCTTTCATGGCCATGAGCAACGTGACTGTGCCCTAATTTGCACCAACGACAACGATGGTAATGACAAGAACATTTTTGTTCACATCTTGTTCATGTTCAAGCACACGGTTGGCAGCAAGGTTTTAGATCTCACTTTAGTTCTACCTATGGATCTGTGAACGGGTCCGCAATGTGCTATTGACCGAGATTTGCGACTCACTCGTCTTCGTGCACGACCCCTGGCTTCATCGGAATTCATCACACTTCAATCTATTATTCATGGTGTCTTAATTGTTCCGGACTTTGCTATTCCTGGAGACTATTTCCTTGTTAATTATGTAGACACTGATATATTTCTTTGTTCTCAGAGACAACTCTTTTAACTTATCCATCACTGGACTGAACTCTACCATAGATACATATGTTATCCCTGTGCTGATGACTGTATTGGTCAATGCTAAGCATGTGAGCAGACTTTTGTCACACCAGTCCTGCAGTACTCCGCTACACACAATATTGTGTCAGTTGTTCCAGTCCCTGTCACTCATATCCTTAAGTTGTATCCCATGCTGACCTGGAACACGGTTCCGGACGACGTCTTCTCATCCCACCTCCATGCATTTGCTGATGAGGCATGTCCGGGACATGCATCCCGGATTGTTTCCCAATATGTATGTCCATGGTGGATGGGAAACATGAGAATCCCAGATGAACCATGGCATTGGGATGTTGTAATGGCTTCCTGCATCTCTCACCACCAGTGTTGGGCGGTAAGATGTTGACTCAATTACCTTGATTGATTACTTATCTGTTGTAGCATGGTGTTGAGGATGATACTTTGGTTCTTCCAGAGAAGTTGAAAAACCCTTTGAATTCACCACCAACGGGACTGAGGTGGATGAAATCACGTATGGAATCATTGCTGGAGGAGCAAGATGAGGGCATCCAAGACAAGATGGCTGAGGTGAAGATGTACACTGACATGCTAGAGAAATTGAAGAGAGCCAATGGAGTGTAGTCCCATTCAGTCTTCATTGTATGCAGGTTGTAAAATATTATAGGCATTCAAGAATTTCGCATCCCAACTCCCAAATACAAAGTATTGAGCTCTGAGTCCCAAGTACCGAGTCCCGAGCTCCGAAATTCAGGGTTCGGGGTTCGGAGCTCGTAACTCGGAGCTCGATACTTTGTCCTGAATATCGAGTCCCGGACACCTGAGTCCTGAGTTCCGAAGTTCGTAACTCGGAGCTCAATACTTTGACCTGAATATCGAGTCCCGGACACCTGAGTCCTGAGTTCTGAATTTCGGGTTTCAGGACTCAGTAGTTTGTTCTGAATACCAAGCTCTGGGTCTCTGATCCCCAAAACCTGAAAGTCGGGACTCGGGTGTCCGGGACTCGATATTCAGGACAAAGTATCAAGGTCCGAGTTACAAACCCCGAACCCTGAACTTCGGGACTTGGGACTCGGGTGTCCGGGACTCGATATTCAGGACAAAGTATCAAGCTCTGAGTTACGAACCCTGAACCCTGAACTTCGGAGCTTGGGACTCAGGCGTTCGGGACTCAATATCCAGGACAAAGTATTGAACTCCGAGTTACAAGCTCCAAACCCCAAACTTCGGAGCTCGGGACTTGGTACCTGGGACTCGGAGCTTGATACTTTGTATTTGGGAGTTGGGACACGAAATTCTTGAATGCCTATAATATTTTACAACCTGCATACAATGAAGACTGAATGGGACTACACTCCATTGGCTCTCTTCAATTTCTCTAGCATGTCAGTGTACATCTATTCAGGACAAAGTATCGAGCTCCGAGTTACGAACCCCAAACCCCAAACTTCGGAGCTCGGGACTCGGGCATCCAGGACTCAATATTCAGGACAGTATCGAGCTCTGAGTTACGAACCCCGAACCCCGAATGTCGGAGCTCAGGACTCGGTATTCAGAATGAAGTATCGAGTTCCGAGTCACGAGCCCCAAACCCCTGCTGTCTACAATTACGGGTGTCAGGGTTCTGTAAAATGTGTACAGAGATACAAAATGTTGATTCAAACATGTTTATACATCGTCTCACATTGAGTGCCAAGTACCAGTTTTCAAGACTCGATACCCCGGCACTCGGGACTCCCATATGTCAAGTCCTGAGTTCCAATTATTAAATACCTAGGCTTGCATCCCAAAAATCGAGTATTGAGGTCTGGATAACCAGCTCACAGAACATTGAGCTCCTGACATGTTTATGCTCCAATTGGTACATGGCATTCATTTGTTGGAATGTATATGGCTAACAACACTTTCTCTTTCTTTGATCTTTCACACACTGTATGGACTATGCACACTAGCCCATCCACATGATGGAACCCTGGCATAAATGTGGACAGAATCCCTCATATACCATGCCCAAGCAATCCGATCCCCTTCCACATCATTAACTGCATGTCTCACAATCCTTCCAGAAAATCCAATCATACAGCCAGAATTATACTTGAACTCCAGCTGAAGGCTCGACATTGTCATCCGACCATTAGAATAGTTCCCCACGGTGGTGAGAACATCAAAGCATTCAGCAACAGACAAATGGTCTCGATGATTGGGGGTTTCCCGATTGGAAATGATGGACAGGGTGTTAAACACGGATGCCCAGAACTCCAGGGTCTCTGGCATCTGTGGCAGTTCCTTGCTTACTGCTTTATGTCTGAGCTTTGAAAAGGCTTGCAACCCTGCAAAGTACTGCTCAGGATGCATGACCCTCAGTGCCGTGGATGCGATGGCTGCTGGCCTTGCAATCCCTTTCAGGATATTCTCGGAGGAAGGTCCCTTCAATGATGCAGATACCTCCGGATCGGACACATTCTTTCGGATTGGTGAGTTTGACTGCCGAAATCATGATCTCATCAGATCTTACCT
>MU179316.1:282468-297045 GCA_016767475.1 Suillus weaverae
ACCCTCGGCCCACCCATCTAATTTAATATGTGTCTGGGCCCACCCGTGAATGTGACAACAAGTACCTACCCATCTATCTGATACACATCTACCTTGATACACCCATCTGCATAATATCCAACTACCTTGGCCCACCCGTCTACTGAATATTCATTTACATCGGCCCACTCATCTACTCTACATATTCCCTGCATGGGCCCACCCGCCTCCATCAGGAATAATTTGACTCCCGGCCCATCCGTCATAGTCAAGGATATTTCTACCATGGGCCCATGGTCCACTGGCCCGTATCATACGGGATATTATGCATGTCCGTTCCCTCGTATTATACGGAGATAGGTCACTGTAATATGTGGGCAACTGACTGATGAGTTTTTGGTCCAGCAGCCTATGATTATCCAAGGAGTTCACAAGCACTGCCAGGTGAAATTTAGTGTAGATGCCAGTAATCGAAGAATCAAGTCATCCAGTGAAGTTCCTTTCAAACTCCAATGACATACCTACCAATCGCTTACAGACTGAAAATCTAAATACCTTATCCAAGCCCACCGTTGAACATGTTGCAATTCAGCCTGGCTCCATCCTATGATGAACTTGACACTAAACCTTCATCTGGCTTCAGCAGTGGTATAGGTGATGACTCAGAGCTCTACACTGCGTGCTTAGCATCCACACCTCAACAAGTTGAACCCCCCAAGCTTGCCCATATTTCTGGCAGTTCTGGCACTAATGGCACTCTTAGCTTCTGTTCAAGCTCACTGAACTCTCCATCATCAGTTAAATTAGCATCAGGTATTGACGGTTCATCATATGTTTTTAGTGTATAAACTCAAATAAATGATGATAGTGGCTAATACTAGCAGTACCAATGCGTCATATGCAGAGGATGATAACTTCCCACTGACACCTCAATCAAAGCAATCCTCCGGCGCATGTTATGTCGTTAAGCCCTCTGATGGGATTGGTTCACCAACCCCAAATCATATTTCCAAGATTGACAACACCGCTGCTTTCTCCCTTCATCCCATACACCCCCAACTCGGAGCAGGGACAAACTGATGTGGAGATGATGAGCATTTCTGAAACTGTGTTGAACTATGATCAAGAGGACTCAGGTTCATATCCCTGGGGCAATCATCCTTTTTTTGAAATTGATTACTCAGCCTTTCAGAGGAATTTGTACCCCCAATGAGATGCATTCCTAGATTTCTTGATTGTATTGAATCTTCTCATGACGATCTGAATCATTCCAATAGCACTGGCATTCCATCAGCCCAATCAGCTTCACTACCAGCCCAATCTAGAATTCGACATGTTCTCTTAATGCTAAGGGATACCCTCCAGACCGGCTTCAATTCATTTGGCTTATGTCAGCTCTACCCTTGTCGTCCTTCTTTTGAGCCAGACCAACTCATTCCATCTTCACTACTGGCAAGAACATCTCCCACAGCAGCCATCCATGAAACTGATCCGAGTCCTTTGTCAAATGTCTTTGTGCCACCTTACCCCTTCGCTAACATGACTATCTATCGGCTTTTATCCTGGATGAATTCAGGCAGTAGCATGTTATCTGAAAGCAAGGTCTCACATCTGGTCAAAGATGTCCTGCTGGCAGAAGATTTTGATCATAAGGACCTTGAGAACTTCTCAGTCAGGTGAAGCTTGCGAGAACTAGACAAGGATGAGAGTGGAAGTAGAGTCACTTTTCCAGATGACTGGATTCAGACTAGCATCACTATTGATATTCCAATGAAATCAAAGGAAGATGGGCCTCAGCCTTATACCATCCCTGGTTTTCATTATTGCCCTCTTGTTGAAGTCATACGCGTGGCATTCGCAGATGTACAAGCAGGAGCATTCCATCTCTTCCCTTTCCAATGGTTATGGAAAGATTCTCTAGATGGCCATCAAGAGCGGATTTATGATGAGCTATATACTTCAGATGCCGGGCTGGATGCTCAGAACAGTATTCAGAGGATACAAAAGGAACCCAGGTGTTCACTGGAGCATGTTATTGCAGGTCTCATGTTTTTCTCTGATGCTACTCACTTGGCAAATTTTGGGACTGTGAAGGCCTGGCTTCTCTACCTATGTATATTTGGAAATCTCACAAAATATGCATGATCTTCACCCTTGTCCAGGGCATGCCACCTAGTGGGGTTTTTACCCTCAGTAAGTACTCCTCCGACATGTCTACAGTGCTGTTGACAATATTATGGCAGCTTCCCAACAGTGTTAAAGATGTACTCAGTGGACTATCTCGCATATCAAAGATGGGCATGGTGTCCCTTCATGCCCACTGTCATAGAGAACTATTTCATTTCTGCTGGGAGATTTTACTGGATGAAGACTTTATTTCTGCATACTGCCATGGTATCGTTCTGAAATGTGCTGACAGAGTAGTGTGAAGGGTCTTTCCCCACATCTTCACATACTCTGCTGATTATCCTGAGAAGTACATACATTCATGATTTGAAGAATGTTGAATCACTCATAATTTTACAGGGTTTTGATCACAACTATCAAGGACATGGGCTTGTGTCTGTGTCCTTGCTGCCTGACACCCAAAATCTCCTTCAATCTTCTTGGACTCACGAGGGACATGAGAAGTTGTTTAAGCAACCTTTGAGTGTATGTTATGGCCAATGTTATCAGGGCTTGTGAATTTATCTACGCTGGGGGAAACACGGTAGACGGCGCAAAAGTAGAAAATACCCTCAGGGAGGGCTCATGGATACCTACTCTGGTAAGTGACTTTTCCTATTTTGTAATCAGCTCACACCATCTACTGGCAGAGTCAATTGGTCGAGAAACTTGGACCTCTAGGCCTTGACCCATTCTGCATGCTCGTTGTCGACTTCATGCACAAGTGCGAACTGGGCACCTGGAAGGCCCTGTTCACACATCTTATAAGGCTTCTTTATGCCCTTCCTCGGGGCAGTGAGCTTGTCGCAGCTCTGGACAGCAGGTACAAGGAGATCTTAAGGGGGTGCCATTGCTTGCTAACAGTGGTTCACACACCTCTATCTTACTGTAGGTTTCAACAGGTCCCAACCTTTGGTCTTGGTGTGATTCACTGCTTTTCGAATAATACATCTGAAATGAAAAGACTGGCAGCTTGTGATTTTGAAGATATATTGCAGGTTGTGTTACCCATTTTTCTGCATTTGATCTGCTGACAATCCACCATTAAGTGTGCCATTCCAGTCTTTGAAGGTTTGTTCCCTGATGACCATGATGCAATGATGCAGTCTCTATTATATCAATTTGCTCAATGGCATGCGCTTGCCAAGCTCAGGCTTCACTTGGAGTCTACAGTCAATTTTCTCGAAGAAACTTTCAAGAAGCTGTCGCAGAAGTTGTGGAAGTTTCGAGACTTCACCTGTGCTGCTTTCAATACCATTGAATTACCCAAGGAGAAAGCAGCTCACCAATGAAAGGCTACTCAATGCTCAGAAAATCACGGTTCTATTTGAGAATCCAATGGGCCAAGGACAAAGAAATTCAATTTAGGTACATATAAATTTCATGTGATGGGGGACTATGTGAGAACCATCAAGCTCTTTGGAACCACAGATTCCTTTACTACTCAGATTGTAAGTACTGTCTATTTTCATTCCGTGCACTTGACATTAGGTTTGGCCAGGGGGAGCTCACTCATAGAGCATTAAAAGCATTCTATCCACTTACTAACAAGCTAGACACTCCTGCACAGTTGGCGAAGCACGAGCGTAGGCACTGTGTACTACAGCGGGTGGGAGAGGTTGGCAATTCACCCTCTTCTAGCAGTCAACAGCCAGTCCATGCTCCCCCATTGGTGTCATACGACAATTTGAAGCATCACTATATTGCAACTACTCAGAACAACCCGGTCAACCTATTTACATTTCTCCAATCGCATGATGGTGATCCAACCCTTAAGGTAGGAACATCATTGTATTTTGGAGGCACCTGAAAATTCATCTGCTCTCAGAATTTCATACCGAAATTGAGGGATCATGTCCTATACAGGCTGCATGGGTTGGACATTGGCTATTGCGATCACATTTTCATGGACAAGGAACAGAACTTGATCATCATCCCAAATAACACAATTTATTCAGTTCAAACTATGCAAGTACACTATATGACATACAACTTATGGCACAAGTACAACACCATTAACCCCAGAACCCATGGGGACATTATGGTGCTATCTGGGGAGACAAGGCCTAGTCACCCCTACTAGTATACTAGGTATATATCACGTGGATGTATGGCTCAACAATGGGGGCCAACCAGTGCTGCAGCACCTTGAGGTTCTCTGGGTTAGGTGGCTGGTGGGCTTGCAGGGCCATAAATCTGGAATGAAATATGCTTGCCTTCCAAAGATGGCATTTGTGGAGGAGTCGGATCGAGATGCTTTCGGGTTCCTCGATCCAGGACAGGTAATCTGAGGGGCACATTTAATCCCAGCATTTGCCTCAGGTTGTGGTGTAAGTTCACTTCACCATGGAGAGTCATTTGTGCGCCCTGGGGGGGAGCTGGATGATTGGAAGAGTACTATGTTGGGATGTGAGTTCAAGTACCTCTTTCTGTGCGCATTGAGCCTCAAGCTTTGAGCTAGATTTGTTGATCATGACATGTTTATGTGCTATACTCACCTTGGCATTGGGCATTCTGCCATGTTGTGGAAGGTCGCCAAAGATTGTCTTGCCTCTCATTTGGTGTCTAGCAGCAATGTTGTAAATGGCAGTAGCCAGGAGGATGCTGATGATGAAGAGACCTGCAAAGGTGAGGGTCTTGGCAAATGTGACAATGGCCAAGAGGACAATGGCTTGGATGAGGGTGATGAAGAATGTGATGATGATTCAGAGTTCAGCGATGGGGAGCTGGATGAGGGAGTTGATGAGGACAATGGCGAAGATTATGAAGATGAACTTGTCAATGAGCTTTATGGTATCTCTTTCTAGTCTCAAATCTACCCCTACTATGTGCCATTTACTACATTATCAGCCATTTCCAAGTTCTTGAAGTTCAAAAGGTCTTGCACTTAACCATCATGATTGCGGTGGCAAGCTGCTGTCCACGTCACATCAAAGTAGTAGACTTTCTTCTCATCTCTCATCTCTCATCGCTATTAGTAGTAGTGTCTCCTCCACTGAAATGTGATCGATCCAAGTCATTTTCATCTGAAACCAAAGGCAATCATATTAATGGCCCATGCCAATGCAGCAGCCAGCTACTACTAGTGAGTACTGTTGCTGTGCATGATGTCCAAGTCCCATGGGAATTTTAAACCCATTAGAGCCATGCATGCCAGGTTCAATTTGAATGTTAATCAACTAACAAACAATTGGACTGATAACTTGCAGGTCAATCCATCATGAAGCAAAAGCTCTGATTAGGGAGGCCTCAGTACTTTTTGAAGGCAGAGGAGGCTCGCAAGAACGGCTGCAGAGCACAATACCACAACTTCAACATCTACACAACCGTGATGACTTTGTGCCAGGCAGCCGCCGGCATATGTCTTGTTTCCCACTCACCAGTATTTCTACTGCTAACAGCATGGATGACTTAACATCCATCGAGATTGCCACTGATACCACTACTAGTAGGTGCATATCCGATATCATGGTTGATCGCAATTGAGTTGGAGGGTCCTCAGGCTGATCCTGCTATCAGATAGCAGTGGGAGTGCTTGCATTAGATGTTGTCATCTAGGGCACAGGGACTTCCCTCAATCAGTACAGACAACACTATAGTATTTGGGGTGAGAATGGGTCTGGACATTGAAGGTATGCCATCATATTCCTTCTGTCTCTTCCCATCTTACAAATTTGCTCTAGTCTGCCTTCCTCTAATCCAGTGCCATTGAAGTTCTACCACAGGTTGACATTCATTCATCCACAGTGAGGCAGAGCCATCAAATGTCAACTCCATGACAACAACTCTGCTGGTGAAGACCCAACAACCGATTGAATTGAGCCACCCCAATACCTTACACAGCCTCTACATTATCAAATAATCTTGCACCCGGTGCTTTGTACTTTCCTGACTTTTGTGTGCCCCCTTGATCTGCTGATGGCATTTCTACTCAGAGTACCACCATCACCAAGAAAAAATCACCCACATCAGACAGCACACACCTTCCTCCCTCGGAGTTTACCATTGACTGAAAGCAGAAGTATCACTATGGACATCATTACAGTATATTGGGTGAGAGTGGGTAGGGAAAGGTATGCTTTCATTTTCCTTCTGCACCTTACCATCTTACATTTTCTCCCCTAGGCTACCTTCCTCCAATCCATTGCAGAACGCAACATTGAAATCTACCACATTGACATCTAACTCCTTTGTGGCAAGGTAAAGCTGTCTGATGCCAACACCATTGACTTTGTTGTGACCTCCACTCATGAAAGGTCGCTTGACTCAAGAAGCACATCGAGGATCTCAGTATTGCAGATGATGTCACTGATGATGCCATCCTTGAGGCGTCTTGGCTTCAGCCAGGCTCATCACCCTCAAAACTCATCTGAGCATTTGTTGGTGACTACATCACTCCTGCTGACATCACTGCTGCCTCTATCCTTCAGCACATCATTTCTGTCATCACAGACACCATGTGAATGCCAAACTCATCAACACTGTATATTTCTTGGAGACTATTGTGCACCAGCCCAAACATTGTACCTTCCTCATTGGCGACCACATCACTCCTGCTGACATCACTGCTGCCTCTATTCTTCAGTGTGTCATTTCTGTCATCGCAGACCCCACTGTGCATGCCAAACTCATCATTGTTTCTTGGAAACTATCATGCATCAGCCCAAACCACTAATATTTAGTATGGACTCCTGTGTAACCATCCACAGTACAAACGGTGCAGGAAAAGTGACACTTCTCAACCTTGTCACCAGTATCCTACAACCCTCTCACTATTTCCAAGCATGCCGCACTCAAACATGCCAAGTGCAGCTAACTCAGCACGGACCAGCTATCATACGACAATTTGTATACAGGTATTGGTATTACATTGTGTGTGCAAGCATGCAAGTGTCCAGTTTGTGCAGTCATTCACTTCACTAACAGTCTCCTGAAACTCCATCCCTCTTCATTCTATGGTCTAATGCTTGTAAGTCCGTTCAGCATTTTATTTAACACTGGCTTACCTGGAAATGCTAATATGCACCTCTGAGTCCCAGGAGATACTCTAGCTCCTCCATCTCCATCTCAAAAATCCGCCACTCTCTCGCAATCCAAAGTATTATCATCATGCACATTACGTCTGTCCACATCGGAGGCGGGGGATAGGGCTGAAAGGATACTTCAGGGTGGTAGATCTGTTGGCACACTTGGTCTCGCGCAATGGCCCATGTAGTGTACAGCAATTCCTGTGACAACTCAAAGGTCAGTGTTGTAGCTCACGAATTGGTGCATCACTCACAAGCTGTCTGTTGGACATCATGAACATGATGTTCCAAGGCCTTGATGCAAGTTACAAAATATGTCCGGGAATCTGTCAAATAACAGTGAGTAGTGAATATTAAAATGACTTCGACATACCTGGTAACCTCACTCACACTCTCGTTCTTGATTCAGATCCGCCCCTCCATTAATGCCAGTGTTGTTGTTCATAGTGGTAGATGTATAGGATATGTAGAATTGGATTGAATTGAAAGTGATCACCCTTGACAGGCTTTGAGTTATTGCGTGAAGGAGAACATCCTGATTTGGACAGATATATCCCTGGCATTTACTGCAGTGGCAGTGTGTTAAATATCATGTGAGATTATTAGAGAATAAGCCCTTGTGGTCTAACAGTTGAACGCAGCTACATCTATTTGGTAGGAAGCTCTCAAGTTCGACTCCTCTGAGACTCATCAATTTACTTATTGCTTTTTGTACTGTCATTGTAAGCACACATCTTCTCGCTGAGTCGGGAATCAGTGCTCAATGTATTATACCTTACTGGCCGCAATCCTGCCCACCTTGTCACAAACTCTCCATTGTAATCTAGAATTTTAATCATCCATAGCTATGTAATCACCCAACAGATTCCTTGCAGGATACATAGCTATCTGTAGCATTAGGAAAATCATAGTTTTCATGGTCACCATATTAAAGGCTAATGAATTCACCGCTGAATTACCCTGGTGCAATGTGACCATGTTGTCACAAATTCCATGATGTTGTAGATCCTGTTGTAATTTCCAAAGCCATTTTGTAAGGGAAAGCCTTGAATAGCCTTGATATCTAAAACATACATGAGGGAAATCAAAAACACTTGACAAGATTGACATGACTTCTCTACTAACAGTGCTATCGCTCACAGGTGCCATGTCACAACATTGTCACAAACTCCCATACCTATTTACATCTGATGTCCAGTGCTCATGCCACCTGCCGGCAGAAAGCCTTGAATAGCAATATAATTCAAAATATAATTTTTGGGACATGAGAACATTTAACAAGCAACACATAATTGCACCAACATCCCTTGTCAGTGATCATGTAAAATAGTAATGACTTTGTTAGAGCCTGTTTGGATACATATATTTGGCTGATTTTTGAAATATTGAATTGCACAATTTCTTTGGCATTATCCAGAATGTTGGTCGGAGCTCAAACCTTCCTTGTCTCCTACTGTACATACTGATTGATGGATATCTCTTACTGTCTCAACATACAACAGCATGATAGACTCATCGCTAGTGTTATTGTGATCACTGCGATCTGTACTCAATACACCAATCTCATCATGGCTCAACCTGAAGCCCACAACATTCCTGCAAAGCCCCCACCCATACACTGGATAAACAAGGAGATCACCGCTCTTGTCAACCATATGTACAACAATCGTGTGCATGCTGATGGGTCCAGAGGCTTCAGGCTGCCAGTCTATAACTCTGCAGTAACGATCCTCAACAACAATCCCCTCCTTAACCAATCCAGATCAGTCCAGCAAAGACCTTCAAGATGGTGAAGAATAAGTAGACATTGGTGCGTTCAAGTCCATCTCTTCAATTAGTTTACTGATTGAATTTTTTTAGCTCAAAGTAATACACTACACTATCAACAAGTACCACAACCAGACTGGTACACACTGGGACAACATCAATGGAGCTGGGATTCATGGCCCTGCAGCAATCGCCATGTGGGAATCATATGTCGCTCAAAAGGTACATCAGTCCCACTATCTTTTTTTTCAAAGCTAACATACACTAGTGCAGTCATCCTATGTGTCCATTCCACAACACAGGCTGGACTCACTATGTGAAAATGCAGGAGATCATGCCCTTTGGTGGCACTAGAGGGTGTCATGCCTTTTGCCCAGGTGTCATGGGTCCTCCTCTGCCAGTATCAAATGATGACAAGGTTGACGCTGGCCCTGCCCAGGCTCCAGCCAATCTCTCCGGTCCTTCCTCTACCACTGGTCCCTCCTCTACTGCTGGTCCTTCCTCTACTGCTGCTCCTTCCTTCATCGCCAGTCCTTCCTCCACTGCTGTTCCTTCCTCTTCTCCCAGTCTTTCCTTTATCGCTGGTCCTTCCTCTACTATTGCCGGTCCTTCTTTTACCACCATCCCTCGCTCTATCACTGGTGGTCTCACTACCACTACCAGCTCTACCAGTGCCAAGCGCCCTTATGAGGGCACTGTTGATTCTTTCGAGACCAGGCCATTTGCATCAACTCATGAGTCAGCTCAACTGGTCTCCACCACCTTGGTGTCCTCCCCCCCCTCAAAGAAAGCATGTTCACAGGCTGATACTCATGTCTCTAAGAAGACGAGCAATGCAGTGAAGATGAGTGGTGCAACACAGGCAGCCAAGATTACGCCTGCTGTTGCTGTGATGGGAATGCAGGGCACTGTCAACTGCCTGACAGATGTCTTTGAGAAATTCATTGTGGGCTCCATGGCAGGCAGTACAGCAGGCAGCATGCAGCATGCAGCCTGCACCTGCGCCTGAGAGTAGCATGGACTTGGTGGCATGTGCTGTAAACCTATTGCAGACTGAGGACACCGACATGCCTTCTGAGCAGTGGGCTGTGCTCATAATGGTCCTTGGTGAGAAGGAAAATGAGCATTTACTGAAGTTCTATGTCTCCCTCACGGACAAAGAAACCAGGCATGCATTTATCCAGAAGCTGATAACAGATGCAAGGGCGCCCTGAAAAATGTATCATGTATCTTACCTTGTTCTTTTACCGTGCTTGTTTGTTTGTACAATACTATGACTGTTGCAATGCAATGGAGTTTGTTGTGTTTCGGAGGCTACAAGTAGTGCTAGAATTGCAAATTATTCATAAACCCAAGCATCATCATCCTGATCCTTATCAATCATGTCCTCAAGGTCCTTGTCCTCATCCCCCTCATCCTCTTCATCCAGATTGATACCTTCAAAGGCCCATTCTAATGAGATGCATTGATAGTCGTCGCACAGGCAGATGCAATGTGATCCCACATTGCAGAACCTTGACAAAATTTGAGCTCATTGTCTTCTTCAATAGCAGCAACATTATCCTCTTCTTCAGCATTTCCACCAAAATATCCACCATCCCAATCTTCATTGTCATCATCATCATCATTGGTGGGGATGTTGGTGGGATCATTCACTTGGATGAAGTTATGAAGAGCACACAGTGCAGCAGGAATTTGTGCTTGTATGTCCATGGTGTATGTGGGCGGCAACAGCAAGATCTGAAAACAGTGTTTCAAAATGCCAAAGATGTGCTTGACAACATTTCTTGCTAATGCATGTCGTAAATTAAATAGTTCCTCTTTGTTTGAGGGCCTGTAGGGAAGATAAGTTCCAAAATTGCCTGGAATCAAGTGAGGACTTACCTGATGTTTGCATGTCCCCATTCAGCAAGGTGATAATGCACACCTTGGTATGGAATAAGTAGGCCAGGACATAGTGGATAACCCGGGTCTACAAGAAAATACTTGCATGGGGGAACTTCAAAGTTACTCACACAAGCTTCTTCATAAACACATGCATCTGTTGCTGACCCCTCCCAGCCAGTGAGCACATAAGTGAATTTTAGATCAAAATCACACACAAACAGACAGTTTTGAGATAGGAACCCTTTCCACCGATTATGATACATGGCACGTTCAGCAGCCCTGGGCATTGCATGAATATGACTCCTGTCTATTGCTCTAATAGCACCTTTAAAAAAAGGCCACCACTTAGGATTTCTGCAAATTTTGCGAGGGACAGAACCATCAGGAAACTGGACATATGTTGAATAGAAAGGTTCATGGGCAAAAGCGAAGAGGATCTTGCGAAAGTACCTATGCACTATGAGTCAGATATTCCACTGCATCCTAGATATAAATCGGAAATACTTAGAAATCATTTCGTTCAAGTGTTGGAATCTCTCCCTGACATGTCTGACTGATAGGCCAGTCATGGAAGTGTAAAGAAAAATGGCGAGTTGTTCCTTGAGTATGATAAATTTTGAATCAGAGTGGCCCATGGTGCGAAGCTGAGAGACAAGCTCCACAAAAGCACTGGCATGCATGCCAAGTTCACAGCAGACATGTTCTGGGTGACCAATCAGTAATTCAGTAACCCAGTCCTACCCAGAGAGGGCTGAGGTGTGGTACGGCTGTGGGTCTTTGGGATACACAGTCTGCAATGCACCATGTGTTGCAGCAACCACAATACTAATTACAAGTCCCATGCATTTGATGAGATGGTCCTGAACCTCCAGTAGAGGATTTGCAATGAGTGAGGCAAGCCGTTGACAATCTAGTGCAAATTGTGCTTCTTGAGGGTCCATGACAAGGAGACCTACTATGATAGGCACTGATGATATCGATAACAAGTACTGACTCACTGCTTCATCAAGCGATTTAAATCTCTGCCTTGATCTCAAGAATTTCGCAGGAGCTCAATTTTCTAAAAATCAGCCAAATATCTCAAAAATATCTGTATCCGAACAGGCTCTTACGAACTCTTCATAGTGGTCTAAATTCACAAAACATTCATGCTCATGTATCATCAACTCAAATTTCTCGCAGTATAAAATGACATATGTTGTTGAAGCAATTTTTTTTCCTTCTATAGTTAACATGGTTACATTATCGAGGACTCTGATGTGCTCGATGAACACTTCCACAGTCTCCCACTCATTATTCTCGCATGCCAGTGGCTGTATAATAGTGCGTAATGGTGTTGGCGCACCAACTGCTTCCGAAAAAATTACAATTTAAATATTGAGACCGTTGAAATTCGCGAGACTAAAAAAAGATTTGGCCGAGGGCATATTCAAAACCACCACTCACAGGTAGTGGCGATTTGGCGGGGTAAAACCTAGTTCCGAGCCAGACGTTCTGGGAAGGGGATTGAAACTAATACCGCTGACGCTTCGTGACTTGATGCAGGGCTCGCATATCGAAACTCTCCGGACCTTCTAGAGACCGGAAAAATCCAAAGGAGGTCCTAGAATTCTGCCTGGTTCGAGACCAGGTGAAAACGAAGCTTCACTGGCCATTGGTACCGTTGATAACAGATATCTTAGACAAAAAAAAACACATGAGGTCAATTCGAAGGGACTTTGTGACAGATTAAAGAAGTGGATGAGAGTAATGCTACTTTTTGGACCATGGAGCCTGTTTGAGTCGATCAGAGAGTCGGAATGCAGAAACGGCAAATGAGTGGTTTGGGCAAGGTTTGGGCGCATCTAACAAAGGATGATTATGAGCGCTTGGCAAAATCCGGAGTTTTCCTTGATGGATCGATGATTCAAACTGTCCTAAGTTAATTGGATTCTTTTGGATTGATGTGGGAAACTGTCGAAAATTCCCCAAGAGAAATATGTGCTTATTATATAAACTGACGAGAAACCAAGACGTTGCGATTATTTGCGTATGTACTTGATATGTACTGCATCAAAATAGTTGGCGGGAGATCCGATCAACTTAAGGAAGTACATCGTAGATTACATTTGTGCTGTTCGACGGAGTCGAAAAAATGAGGCATGATACATGTGAGACATAATGAATGCGAGGCATAATGAATGTGAGGCATAATGAATGCGAGGCATAATGAATGTGAGGCATAATGAATGTGAGGCATGATAATTGACAAAATCGAAAGTTCCTTGCGCACAAGGTATAATGAATGACAACAGCGAATGAGGGTGGATTACTTGTAGGATGAGCGATTTCAATAGCACCCATCTCCCACCCATATCAGACGACACGTCCGAGCTCCATGAGATCAACGTCGTCATAGCAGACGAGGAAAAGGCACTTCCGAGGGTGTCAAACTGGGACAGCTTTCATTTCGTACAGTGAATGTTCCCAAGACAACGCCAGCGGATTAGTTTGTTTGCGTTCTTTGACGACATAAATGGGCAACGAGCCAGTTGATGGAGGCATCACAGGCGCACGAGGAGCACGGTTGAACCTGTAGACGTTTATTAGGAAGGTGTGTTTTGCTCAAGATAAGCCACTTGCTCGATTGAGTTTGTATGTTGTTGCGGCTTTGCTGTGTAGATTCCGAATATCCTTGCTACCCACCAGAAAGCTATGCCGTAGTTCTTCCGCGCTTCTGCGGCAAGCCCAAAGAAAGCGAAAAATACGAGGGCACAGATGACCACCAACCACCGCGTGAGTTGGATGGCAACAACGAGGAGGTAGTTCGTCGTCCACAGAACGGACGGAAATTGGTCGACACGCGAAAAGTCATAGTGAACATATTCCCAGCTGACCCAGGGATCTACAGGCTCTTCTGCAGAGTTGATCCATATCATGAAAGATGCGATGGGGATAGTGCATAATATTTCCGTCGTTGCGAGTGCCATGAGACGGAAGTAGCGGCTAGCACTGAGAGACTTGTTGGATGCCAAAAAATGGCTGAATTGTGCGCGGCGAAGGTAAAAAGCCCTCAATGACAAACCTACGAGCTGTAAGAACGCGCACAGCAAACCACCAAAAGAGGCGTACCGCAATAGACCGAGGAGGCAAGACCGATGATTATAGGCCAGCTATCGGACAAGAAAAACGTTGGTAGCGTATTATAAATGAAAGGGTAACAGCCGACGTCTTCGTAAATATCGAAGCGATGGCCTTGTACAACGTATTCTATAAAAGGATCAGTGGGATGCGTGTTGTGGATGGAATAAGTACACTCACGGAGCGCGACGACTATCATAGGAAGAAGCACGCAGATTAGGGTGTCTATAAGGATGGCTCGTTGTTTCTGAAACAAGATAAATGAAGGAACTGAGGCTCCGGTAATGCTCAAGACCCGTACCTCTGCAGGCGTGAGTGCAACCGCATGGACTTTCGCAATGTTGTATAGTCTGCGATTGATGCATAATGATGCCGCAGGAATGCCCACTGAGGCACCGAGCATTATCCGAATGGCTTCAGAGTTTCAGGAAACAATTAGTGGAAAAACAGCATAACATCACTTACAAATGTCACACCAGATAGGTGCCCAATTGATAGCATTGTTATGCCAAACGATGGAGTTGATGAACTGGTTAAGGCAAGAGAGCGCTGTCCAAATCATGTAATAGCATGTTCCCGAATTCCATGTTTGTAGATGCCAAGGAAGAGGTATAAGTGCGACTACAAAGCC
>MU179316.1:297055-427022 GCA_016767475.1 Suillus weaverae
CGTCATACGCATTCCTTTCTCTTTATTCGTCATCACGGACTCTATAGTTTACTTTATAACTTCGTTGTATCTCGTCGTTCGTACCTCAGCAGTTCTCTCTCAACGCTGAGGTACAGTATTAGTTTCCTCTGCCCGCCGCCTCTTACTTATAATGTTTTGTCTCTAGACTTGTGATCCAGGTACTTATAATAATTCAGCAGTTCTCTCTCAACGCTGAGACTTGTGATCCAGGCTTCTACTTCCAACACGAATGAGAGTAGAGTGTAGAGTTGAACCGCATCAAACAAGCGACCCCCGTGGGTTAAAACCACACCTAATCAAACCATATCGTGCTAGAAGGAATCGTCGACTGTCTTGATTCTTCTACTGTGACCGTCTAACAATCACAGAATTCCATGAATAGTGCTATGTAGTACTTGCAAGTAGCACAATGGAAAATGTCACCGAATTTTGTGTTCCAACTTCCGGTCCGAAGACAATGGACCTCTCCAACGTGCTTCTTGAACATACAAGCAAGATGGCACCTGTAATTGTCGAACAATGGCAATAATCTCTCATAACCGTATATGTAGCCATAAAGCTGTCTTCGGGCAGATTTCTTTATACCAATTTGCGTTCGCAATGAAGACACGTACCTCTACCTTCGTGACGGTGACGGCATGAACTTCCAGTGTCGTATATCCTGGGATTGATACATCATCACCCCGCAGGAATGCCCACTGAGGCGCCAAGCATCATCCGAATGCCTACACTGAGTTTCAGGAAACAAGTAGTGGAAAGGCTGCACAACATCACTTAAAAATGTCACACCAAATGGGTGCCCGGCTGATATCATTATCATTCCAATTGATGTAGTTGATGAATTGGTTGAGGCAATAGAACGCCGTCGAAATCATGTAATAGCATGTTCCCGAATTCCATGCTTTAGATGCCATGGAAGAGGTATAAGTGCGACTACAAAGCCAAGGAAGGCGAAAACGGAGCAAAGAGGATCGTGATTCGTCATCATAATGGTGGTTGAGAAAGACTAGAGCTGAATCACGTCAAAGGACGCTCACCGTGATTAATGATAGACTTACAGGAAAATATCGTGGTTCAACAAAGGGATTGTAGCACACAATGCATTATTGCGTCTTACATTGTGGCGTTGTACGTGTCGGAGATAAATGTGTAAGTCCCAAATTTGGACGATACGCGGGAAACAATAGAACAAAATGCACCTCTAAATTCTAATTATCGAACAATGGTGATGATGAGTCGCTATATAATATGGACGGAGATTCCTTTGTACTAGTATTCAGTCCACAAACCTCAAGGCCTACTACGCTATACTCATCCAAAGCGGTGTCATATGGACACCTTCATCACTCTGCTCGATCTGGAGCCATCGCCCTTTGTTGGGTCACCATCACATACATCACAGCCAAATCTAGTACAACTCGAAATGCAACGTATTGAACCTTCCGATTCACTGCTCCTGGTTGACCAAGACAGCCTCACCAGTTACTTTGCCAACTTCTGTGTCATTGTATAACATTTGCCCCTCGTCATTCTGAGGGCCAGCGCGAGGTGTGTCTGTTCAACATCTCTTTTGATGGATGTATCCTTAACCGGGTCTTATGAACAAGGTGCTATGTCTCGTATGTGCTGGTTCGGCATTAAACTATTCGTACTACTAGCCCTCGCATTATTTTCTCACTGGTCCTGGCAGGACCTTCGCGGTGCCGCACGTTTAACTGTGACATATTCATCTATAGCACAGTGCTTAATTCTGTGGCCATACCCCTCTTTGGACCCTCGTTCTCTTCGTTTTCGTGTTTACCTGCGACATCACAGTGCTTAATTCTGTGGCTATACCCCTTCTTGGACGCTTATTGCCTTCGTTTCTTCGTCACGCGTTTACCTGCGGCGTTTCCATCTATAGCACAGTGCTTGATTCTGTGGCTATACCACGCCGCTCGGTAGACTCGAGCGCTGCTTGTGCAGTACTACATATCTTCGTTCGTATACCCTCAAATAACTTGTAGTACTTATGTATTCGTTCTTCTTGAATCCTTGCTTATCTGCTGATTGCAGTCATCATAGCCATCATCGTTCTGACTTACGTTGTAGCTATCGCTCTCACATTGCTGTCATTTAACTCATGTTCTGCTGTGGTTATAGCTATCACTGTACTACCCACTTACGTTGTAGCTGTTGCTATCGCATTGCTTTCATCTGACATGTGTTCCGCCCTGAGCCCGCCCTATCGTCATGCGCGTGATCGTTTAGTCGCTGTATCTTTACTCTTCTCAGTGGTCACTGATCGCCTCTACCAAATCCGAGCTGGGGGGCTCAGAGTTACAATTGGATGTTGCATCTGTCCAAAGTAGCTAGTAAGTACGTAGTACATCACAATTGTCTATCGGAAGGTTCTTGGTGTTATTAGCATGGTTACTGGACAGCACAGTATTAGCGGATACAATGTATGTGTACGTAGGAATAAAGGGACCTTTATGATCACGAGGTGGAATCAGAAATAAATACGAAGTGAGTCCAGTCGTCTGTATGTATGTCAACGTGCATGCGAGACAGATTAGTACCAGACTTGCGAAAGTCAAGAGAGATGGCAGGGAATTCGGGAAGCTGAGTCCAGAAAAAAATATGAACAGAAGAAAATCAAAATTTGGGTCCTAGTGGCCACAAAGCAATGGGCAAGCAACGCAAAGAACAGCAAAGCGAGGAAAATAGGTTTCATCGTCTGTTGCGGACGAAGTATGACTTAAGTCTTAAGCTGTACCTCGCTTCCGAGTCCATTAGCCTGACGAATGGAGGGGCCAAAAGAAAGGCGAGCCGCGAGGGCACATCGGCTGCAGGGAAGTCAATGCGCGTGCATTGACTGGCACACATTGTTGATTAGAAGATGAGTGACGAGTCGGAGTAGTAACAAATGGACGCTATTGTTATTGTCCGTCTCGTCTATGACATGCCTGTACTGCAGTATGCGATCCCCACAATTAGAATGTGTGGGCTTCAAGTTGGAGGATAGCATACTGAACAAGTTGAGGCCTTGAGGAACGACTCGGTGATTTCAATGATAAATTGGCCACGGCGCAGTTGCATCAACTACTGTAGTCACGTATACGTAGATGTAGTCTTGACAGAAAGTCGTGAACGTGATGATTTGAACATCGTCATTTTTTTTATGTAAGATCAGCGGTGAGACTGCAACGAGAATTACCATATTAGGCCATCCGTTGCCCGTACTTGCATTCAAGGAGCTGTGGGGGACTCGGCATTGGATCTCAGGGTCTCACACCCGTTGAAAGCGAGTCGCGACTTAGTACACAAAATTGACTGTCAAAAAATGCGTTGGTGTTGCTACGTAGTTAAGGACAGCATATAGTAATTGACATATTTCATGTATATACGCGTAACGCAGCATGTCTGGACAAATAGCCAGTGGATGTACATGACTAGACTCGTGACCAGTCCTTACTATGCGGCCGGCTTGCCTCAATGCAGCCTCATAGCCAGGACTGGTCACGAGTCTAATACATGACATAAAGGATGGGGGGTGGATTGGGATCGCACCCCACAGCCATTTGCCAGACGTCACGTACGTAGATGTAAAGTGATCGTGATGATAAAGGAGTGGAAAGCAGTACGAAAGGATTCCAGTCGTCTGCAAGGATGTCAACGTACGTGTGAGAATAAAGTGCCACGACTTGTGAAAAGCCGGAAAAAATAAGATGAGTCCCGACAAAGTAATCCACAGAAGAAGATCGAAATTGGACCCCAGTGGTCCCACAGCAGAAACAACAAATCAACGTCAGTGTCTGTGGACGAAGGAAAGCAAAGCGTGGACAAAGCAAATAAATAGACGCATTCATCTTGTGCGAACGAAGTGTGACTTAAAGTCATGAACTGTGCATCGATTCCATCAGCCTGATGAACGGAGGAGTGAAGAGGAAGACGAGCGTACATCACAGATCGTTTTCGAAACAGTAACAGGTGCCGCTACCCGCGGCACAAGCGTTATGCAATGCTACAAAAGTAGCCGGAGCCGCTATTGTAGGAGTGTTCATACTCCACAAGAACCGATTCAGCGGGATGGAAAGTGAGAGATGTTTCGAAGGGCATGGTAGAATCAGGGAGGAATAAGGACTCGAGATCATCGAATGAGTCTGTCATCGGGTTTGACGGTGGACCTGATGGCGAGATTGTATGTGAGGAAATGGGTGGCGCGAGAGGGCTTCCAAGAGTTAGTTAGGCCACTGGCAATATTAATGTCGGTGGGCACAGGAGTGGTGGCGCTAAGTGGCGCGACAGGGGTTGTTGGGCTCGACGCGTATAGGTGCTAGCGTTGTGCTAGCGCAATGATATTATCACAAAGGGGAGAAAATTGGCAGTCATGGTGATCCTTTGTCTTCCTTTATACAATGTTGGGAACAATGATATCTCCAGCTGCATTGACCGGCCCACAATGATTGTGTCGGAGTAACAAACAGTGGACAGGACACCATTTTTTAGCGGTTGAGTGAAAGTATTACCATATTCGGTCATCAATTTGCAATCCATTGAACTTTTGTTGAACTCCTTCGCCCTGCGCCATACGAGTTCATAGACATTTTTAGTCTCCTCTGGTGGGATATTGACATCGTACCCTTCTCTCCCACAATGCACCGTGGTTCCCGCCAGTTGTGTTCCTCGTAGCTGTGTCACTGCAGTGCTCCTCCCTCTGACATGGCATTTGCGAGCACGAAATATTACAACTCTCTCTTTGTCAAAGCCTGGCTTGTTGCCCTCAATTTTCTACACGGTTTCTTTGCCACTGTTTTGGAGTAACAACGTGAACATTGGCATCCCGGTGTGGTGTGATGATTCAGTGAGTTCAATCTTGAAGTGACCTTGCGGCTGATACCCTTCGAGCCAGCAACATCATTGTAGGGTCTGCATTGGCCCTCCCACCTGTCACGGTTGCATTTGTATTCATCTCGAGTGTGTCAGTTCAGTTCGACAGGTCATTATGCAGCGTGACCAACGCAACCGCCAGCTTTTCGAGCCATCAATACACCTTGGATTTTGGTTTTCACGGGACTTCGTATGAAACGTAATGCCATGCCGGCTACATTTCCATCCCTCATGGCCCGTAACCCACTTTTCAACCCTTCGGACTGTTGGTACAGTCATTTATTCACATTGGTATTACATCGTCGCTCATAGGCACCCCACGGCCTGCGGTTCTCTTCTGGATTTCTATGCCGTGTCAATGTCAATCATTGACCATACTCATTTTCTTGAAAAGAATGGCAGTTTGGAAGGTATCTTAAGGACGGCACCAAAACAGTTGGACGGACCAGTGTACACTGCTTCCATTAAATACAATCGATTCAAAGGGATCAGTGTCGAGAGAGGAGCAACCTTAGAATATTCATGTCTGGGAATGATGGGTGCCATCCGGTACTCCATACGCTTGGTGCACCATCGCCTGAACAGCAGATTGGATCAAATAATCAGTCCGTCTTCTCGAGACTATTAAACACAATTGCATCGCATCTTGACATTTATTCGCCTGTTGTGTACATTCGAGACGCTGTCTGACTGAGAGAATCAGAGCGGAGTTCCAAATTGTACCTTTTGTTGTTTGTCATATTGATAATTAGAGATCTAGCCATGGGCCATTGGAGTCCTGGACCAATGATTAATGGACCATCATGGGTACCAGTCGGTTCACAAGTTTTGGCTGGCTGCTCCTAAGCTTTGTGTTCTGAACTCACAAGAGATTATCGCCGAACGTTCAGTCAGCACAATTACTTTGGTTGACCTTTCAAGCCAACAATGGCGTATTGATCCATTGTCCCTAATATCCGTCCACTGTTGGTCCACTACCACTGGTCCACCTTTAAAACCAGCCCTATTTTCCTATGCCTTCAATCAACACCCTCCATACCGTATCTTCGCACTTACAACACACCCAACTTTGTACGCTCTTTGACTCCGAGCGTTTCTGCGACACCTACTCCTCCACTGCGACACCTAGTCCTCCGTTGCGATACTCAGTCCCCTTAAACTCGCATCCATACCAACTCGCACCCCTCACCCTCTATTTCACACTCATCATCCTCTATCTCCCTCTTAGCACCCTTCAGCTAGCACTTATCTCGTGCTCGTCGCCCTATAAGTCGAACTCGTTGCCTTCCGTTTCGTACACATCCTTCCACCTCGCGCTCACACAAATCTAGTCCTACTCGTCTATGATGGATTCATTCAACACAATTCTGGATATATCTGAGCTCTTCGATTCAGATCCGCTGCTATTCCCAGATGAGGCTTATAGCAGTGGTGATGAGTCCAGTGATAACGAACAATGTTTGTTAGTGGACACAGACGCAAAATGGGGTTATGCAGGATATTGCGTAATAACATAACTGATGCCATCTCTTGCGAAGTGTGCAACCATCGTATAAGTAAGTTGACGCTCATTATTGTCTGATCATTGATTTACCTTCTCTCGATAGTCATTATCCAGGTTACGATGTTGACCATGTTAACTAAAGGTTGGCCATGCAGAGCAACCAGCTTAACTATTACGTGGTGCGGGTGGAATTCCCGTACTCCAAATAGGCCGACACAGGGACTGACTACGTCAGTTGCTTGAAGTCCTCTGAAGCTATAACATTTCACCAAAAAAGATCAAAAAAATTGGGCAGTCATACTTTTTTTTTCATCTGGCGGACTTCTTATACCACAAACCTTCGAGCCTTCGGTTCTTTTGGTTTCATTTTGGTCAGTTTTCTTTTTCCCACTTGTGGGCATTTGTCTCGAACTATACCGTACTACGGCGTATATCGAAGATGCAGCAATGTATTTCGTTGCGGCTGTAGGTTCAGCTCACCCATGCGAATATACTCACGTGGAAAATAAGCAAGTCAGCAAGGATCGCAATCCTTACAATCGGCACTCCTAGGGGTCGGCAGTCGCCCTTTTTCGCAGGATAAAAGGTAATTCGGACGGTGGTTTTCCTGCCAAAAAAATTGTGACCTGTCGACTTGTAGGGGCGTCTTTTGAAGTTTATGGGTAATGTCAGAGGGGTGGTACAAGGAATCGTGTGAGGGCTCTCAGTAATGGACAGTAGAAGCCCCAGTGTGTCCACCAAATATTTCTAAACTCGCATGAGGTCCGACGTTTCCAATAAGTTTTCTGAGAGATTGAAGCACACAATTCGACAATTTGCATTTAAAATTAAAATGCAAATTAAATGATATTCGTGCTGAGTCCCGACGCAGTCGGCGCTTCCCGAGTGAATGATTATATAATCCCACATTATCCTCCACAAACTCCACAAATGCGCTCGCGGCGCACCACCGTGACCGTACTACGCTAGATCTGTCTTGCACTCGGCAGCAGGTGACGACAGACTCATCTGTATATCGCGCGGCTCGGACGTTTCATTTCATCGAGCGCGATTAAGCTTATACGCCCAACTTTAGTCACGAAGCCATGGACCACTATCCGGAGGTCAAACGACCATTTCTTGACACAAGAGTTCTATCATCCCCGCTTGATCACGAGTCAGAGAGCGAATCTAGCGAGGTTTCCGGCTCCGACACGCCCTCTCCGTCTGTCAGACCTTCTGCCCAATTCACTCCTCCGCTCGAGGAGAATGGGAGCTCAGAAAGGTCCCCCGGTGTTGAGTCCGAGAGTAGTAAGGGGTGGTATGAATTTGACCTTTCGGTCATACTTGCGCTAGTTTCGCCCATCGGAAATTGGCTGACAGGAGGAGATCACGTCAAGAATATCCTTCTCATTCTTCTCTTGATATTCTATTTGCACCAAATTATCGAAGGTAAGTCCTTTGTCCTCAGTCTGAAACAGAAAATATAAATATATACAGTACCGTGGAGCCTCTATCATCTATCGAGACCCAGACGTCGTTCCCCTGATGTACCTTCTCGTCAAACGTCTGAGCAGGATCCCTATCACGAAATTGCTTCGTCAGAGTTACGCAAACTCGAAGTTTTCTACCTCTTCCTCACTATTTTGTCGCCGTTGCTCGGAGTCGCAATTCTTCGTGTCGTTATCCTATCTGTCGCTGGTCCGGACACTATATCATGGTTCAGTACCTCCCTCTTTATCCTCGCCACTGGTATCCGACCTTGGAAACACGCGGTAGAGCGCCTCCGTCAGCGCACAAAAGACTTGCATACTGTTATTCATTACCCTCCAGCCAGCTCACCAGATACGCAATCGCAAATTGAAGCTCTGACTGCGCGCGTCGCCGAATTAGAGACTCAACTGAAAGAATGCAACGAAACCGTGAAAGTCCTCACCGAAGACGTTTTCGACCATGTGGAGGGAGCCGTCGAGGGGTTAGAGAAATCCATGCGGAAACAGGAGAGGAAGAATGATGTTTTCTACTCGGCACAGGAATCGAGACTCGCAGCGTTGGAACAGAACATGGAAGCGTTGCTGGAAAGGAAAGAAATTTCAGTGTACGATTCGACTCTATCTCACAATCTTGCTTCTGCATTCCATGCGACTTTGGTCGAACCACTCGCGCTCATCTTTCCAGAGTGGGCACGCAGCTCTCGCCGAGATAAACACCCACCATCTCCTCGCTCTTCCCCAAAAATCGGTCGTTCCCGTACTCCCACTAAGCTTGAGACGATACCAGAAGGCGCCACTTTTACACCCAAGAGAGCTCGATACCGCTTTCCTTCCCTCCGTATTCCGGGTTTAAAATTCGTCCTGCGCATCGGTGATCTTGCAACGTTACCCGTCCGTCGGGTAGTGGCTTATCTTCTCATGGGCCGCATCTATGCGCCTAATCCACCTACTTCCTCTCTTTGATCAGCGTTAAGGTTTATTTCTTGTAACCATTGTTCTATTAGCATTGCATGAACATGTTTCCCACGTCTCTCGTACTTTATCCACGCATTGATATTCCGACGGTCCGTTTTTCTTCACGATTATTATGTATTCACGAATAACCGTACTGTACGCTCGTGCGTCGCAATATTTGTATCAATATCCAATTGTAAGCAGACTCTTGTTGTTCCTCCCGTGAAGCTTAGGCTGCTACCACAGATGTCTGTACCCAACTGGGATTCATGTTCCTATTCTTCTAGGCCGTTACCCGTACATATTCCCTCGTACAAAAATCACACTGTTGTCTAAGCTCAAAGCTTTAGAACTGCCTTTTTGGGGCATTTGCTTGACGCTTACTGATTATGGTCATCCCCTGTCATGTGGGTGGTGCTCGATCAAGCATGCCATGGTATGTGTCCTTGTACTTTCTTCGGCCAAGAGCTTATCGGATCTAGAAAATGATGAAGTATACAGTGTGGCATCGTGCCTTTGTACTTCGTTTGCACACTGCTTTCAAGGGCGCAGCTCATCGATTAAAAGAACTGCAACAGGTCTTCACTAAAACCCGTATGCCCTGTTTGTCTCCCCGGACTTTGTTTCGTTATTGAAATGCAAACAGAGATACTCGTACTTTCATTGATTTCTGCAGTACTGGTTCTCTTTCCATTGCCTTGGTATTTTCGGGCTGGCAACATTGCTGCGATGTCTATTGGAATATGGTTCTTTGTTGTGAACATGATCAATGCTATAGATGCCCTCCAGTGGACTGGGGCCTACCAAATACCATTTTTATTCTGGTGCGACATCAGTGAGTGTTTTGACATCAGTTCTAGACGAGAACTCAAAATTCCTGTAGCTTCCGCGCTAATGACAGCCATAAACGTAGCGATACCCGCGGCATGCCTCTGTATTTGCATTCACCTGGAGCGGATGGCATCTTTCTGTCAAATGTCCACCTCAGTAACAAAGCGACGCCGTATCATACTTGAATGTTTAATGTGTTTTGGAGTTCCATTAGTATATGCAGCATTGCGTGCGTATCTGCCACGGGCTCCCCCATAATGTTTATTGACGTCATCAATAGATCTAATTGTTCAACCTCGACGCTTTGATGTGTATGAAAATTTTGGTTGTCGCTCGGCGATATATCCCACTATGGTCGCTTTGTTCGTGGTCTGGATACCGCCGCTTGCACTTTCACTTCTTACTATAATTTTCTGTGGTAAGTCACTTCATTATTGTTTGTATCCCTGCGAGGTTGAGTCTTTGCAGGCATTACTTGGCGTCACTTTCTGCTTCATGGCGTCCAATGTTCGAGGACACGCGCATCTTCCTCGCTTACTTCTGGAGCCTATATTCGGCTCGTCAGTATGGCCGTTTCGGAAGTCATTTGCACTATTGCCGCGACTGTAGTAGCCATGACATTTAATCTAAGCTCAGGGCTGGCCCCATGGGCGGACTTCACCCGAGATTTGAGCAAGGTCTTGTCGTTCAGCTCCGTTGCGACACCTAAATCAATCACTGCGATGCTTATCACTGAATGGGCGATGGTGGTCGCGCAATCATTCCTCTTCATCGGATTGTTTGTGCTGGGAGTGGAGGGGCGCAGTCGATTACATGAGGCTCTGCAGGCGATGCGCAGGGCTTTCAGTTTCTGTGAGAGACGATCGGCCTGTATAGCCGAACTCAAAGGTCCATCTATGATAGCATGGTATGCTCCTTTGTATCACCAGCAGATTTCTTCTGAATTCATCTCATCAGCGACTTGACACCAGTTCCGTCTCTGACCGTCCTTGAGTTCCAGAGTACTACCTCTCAATCTAGTACAGCATGCACTTATCATGGTTATTCATCCGAGAAACCTCTTCCGCCTTCACCTGCTCCCCCGCGGCCCCCATCACTCGACCTTACAGACGCGAAGCAATTGGAAGAAAGTCCTGAATTTCTTGATCCCGCATTCCTCCCTCTAGAATCACCTTCCAGCTACTCCGCTATCGCATCTTCACATAATTCTCTCCAATCAAATTTTGACCCGCAACAACTGTATTCCGCTTCAACGCAGTGGCCTGAACCCCCGTCAACAGCCATTAATCGACCACACCCGGCGAGGTCCTCCAGTATGAACTTTCTCCTCGCCGAAGGTTCGCCATTTTATGGATCTGCAGTGCCACACAATTACTCGAGGAATTCAAAGAATCGTAATGCTGTCTACATGACGGTGGTTAGGGAGGTCCAAGGAACATCTTCAAGTTAGCTGTCGAATTTATTTTTCTCATATATCCCTTCCACTGTCCTTCGCGGTCATTGTCCTTGTGTTGGACAGTACTATACTTAATATGTTGCTGACTTTTTGCTTGCATATTCCCGAGTCCTGGAGCATTTGTTATTCTTTTCTTCGCCTTCAAATGTTTGTACGACTTCTTTGTTGTGGTGATGTGCTTCAGGTCCACTCACAGTCTGTATCGATAACCAAAGTGTATTACATTTTTTTCCCGGAATGTTAAAGCGTCTTAGCTGGCCATTTTCTTTTCTTGTATATCCCTTCTATCGTCCTTCGAGGTCATTGACCCTATGTCGGACAGCATCAGACGTAATATGTCGCTGACTTTTGCCCGCATGATGAAGTATTGTTCCTTTCCCCGCTTTGAATCGTATGGATTCCTTGTTGTGGTGGTGTGCCTTAGGTCACCCTAACTTGACAGCCTGTTTCGATATTTAACCGACGGATACTTAAGTATTACAGTTTTGTCGTCGGTTAAAGATTTTGAGCTAAGCGCCCATTTTTAAGTCACGCTGGGGTGCTGGAAAACCGTCATAGTAAACTGTCTACGGACCATGGGTCTGTCTATAAGGGAAGACTTACTTGCATCATGCTAATCCGGGGAACGCAGAAAACATGCTGAAAAAGGCAATTCTCTGAATCGGTTACGGCAACTGCCGCTCTTATTGTCCGTTGCTTTTGGATTATCGCTATTGTTTCAGACTCTCAGAGACTCTCATATAACGTTCATAAGAGCCATCGTTGAGGAATCTTCTTGCTTGCGAACCCACACCATCCATGCAGCAAAGCACTGTCAGTCATTGAAGTTGCGGGCTTGACATTGTCCGTCGTTTAGTGCCTCACGTTCAACTCGGCTCTTACTTGTCTTATACTACTGAGGCTCTGGGCGCTATTCCTTGGTAACACTTTGTATTCTGCATTTGAGGTGTAGATCTATTGGCAAAGTACCCGCAGCAGGAGCGGCCCGCAAAGTTCAAGTCTCACCAGTTATTTTGGAGCCAAACAGAGAACAAGAGTTTTTGCAAAGTACTAGGTGCAGAATTCGCCAAAATTTGATTATCTTAACATTGACCGGTCCTGGATTTCGGATTTCGTTCTTCACAGTTTGCACAACACAATACTAGTGGACCACGATAATCATAACCACCACTTGCCTTCTTCTACACCGCCTGCCCGTGGGTAATGTCCATTCTGGGACGCTCTAACTGTCTTTTCGCTTGCAAGCAGCTCTCGCTGGAACTTTCTGATATCTCATGATCATGGGATGTCGGAACAAGTGCCGTGCTCTGTCAACGAAGCTCTCCAGTGCGCCATTTGGGCGCACTTAAATCGCGCTTCATTGGCTTTACCTTTTTGGTAAACAAACATGCGCCCATATATGGACATCAGTTTGTTGGTCAAAAAGGCAACATTGCCGATATCAGCAAAGTGTTCGAAGTTTGAACGTTTTACCGCACCCGAACACAAGGGGATGTCCAAATCGGATGACAAGGTGGATTGTGCTCTCGAAGGCTTTAATAGCATGGCTTCGCAAGGCTATGAATCATAACTTCACTCGTGGACTTTGCTTGTCTACGTCCCCTCTGCTCAGCCGCATCGCAGGATAGCTAGTCTTCCGAGCCAGCCACCCCTGTCTTCACATCGCGCATCTGCAACTGTGTTGTCGAGATGTTCAACTCACCGGATTGGGTATTCTCCATGTTTGCTTTCCTGGGATTCTTGTGCTGCATGATTCCGCTTCCCTGGCATTTGGAGGGTCAGTTATTTTACAGCATATTTCGCGGTGTCCAAGATCTGACCAATACTCTAGCATGGAATACTGGAACCTGCCTTTACATGATCTGGACTGGCCTATCGTGTTTAATCCAGTTCATTAACTCGATCGTTTGGAGGTCGAGTGTGATAAACTGGGCTCCTGTGTGGTGTGATATCTGTAGGAATTTTCTCCATGTTCTCGCTGCGAAAACTCATTTTATTTTGTAGCCACAAAAATCATGGTCGGGTCCTCTGTTGCTATTCCTGCTTGTTCGCTTTGCATCAACCGTCGTCTCTACCACATTGCATCAATTTCTTCGGTCACGAAGACGAAAGCTCAGAAGAGACGCGACATCATGACCGATCTGGCCATTGGCCTAGGTATCCCCGTCTTGGAGATGATTCTGCGTACGTTCGTTTGTCGAAAGGTGTTAGACTGTGATTGACGTGATACCTCAGAGTATATCGTACAAGGACATCGGTTCAACATTTTTGAGGAAATTGGCTGTTACCCGGCCACTTATAACACCCCTCTCGCATATGTATTGGTATTTGCGTGGCCCCTGGCCCTTGGGTGCTTATCTGCTTACTATTGTGGTACGTTTATTCAGACCATTGGTTAGCCCGACATTAATCCTTTTTTGATTCAGTCCGCACTATTATCGAACTAGCCCAACGTAGGACGCAGTTCATGGAGTTCCTCTCTGCGAACAAGAACCTGAGTTCCAGCCGTTACTTCCGCCTCATGGGTCTTGCTGGCATTGAAATGTTATGCACGATTCCTCTGGGTATCTATGTCATCTACCTCAATACTACTGCCCAAGAAGTTTACCCGTGGATCAGTTGGGCGGACACACACTCCAATTTCTCTCGAATCGAACAGGTTCCATCAATATTCTGGCGCATGAGCAATCCTACTGTGTTGTCGATCGAGCTCAGCAGATGGCTCCTCGTTGTCTGCGCATTCGTATTCTTTGCTTTCTTCGGGTTCGCCGATGAGGCCAGGAAGAACTACCGCCTTGCCTATGTTTCGGTTGCGAAGCGCGTAGGTCTCTCGACCGCCGGTACTATGTCGTCTGGAGGGTCTTGGACCACTGGGTATGTTTTCACACTTCAACATTCAATCATGCGATTTGACGAGTACATGTTCCTTTCAGTTCGAGATCAGAGATGGCATACAACAGTCGCGCTGGCACTATGCCCGTATTCGTTGCCCATCACACTGAACAGAAGCGGGATTCTCTCACTTCGTTCTCTACCGATATCTCCATCGGAGAGTTCAACATCGCATTCGACGATGCCAAGGAAATTCCGCACTCGCCAACAGACACTGCCAGAGGTTCGATGTACAAGGAGTCGCTCCCGAGCACGCCTGTTGATGGACAGACGGTTCCCCTCCCTCACGCACCTGCTCTTGCACGGCCTGACCCCGCGCTTGACATCAATTCAGTTCCCCGGCTTGTCGCCGATTCACCAGAATCACTGCGCAATTCAATCGATATTGTCTGATCAATATCCACAAAAAATCGGCCTTTTGCTTGTTCCTTCCATTCTTTGCATGATTGTTTTATTGTATTGTTAGCTCATCCACTCTCTGAAATCTTTTTGATGTACCCAGTCTGATATCCTCGGTTTGGATATCCACTACTCTCAACTACCTTATCACTATTTGTATGAATTCGGTCACATGTAGACAATGTAGCATTCTTCGTAGGTCGGGCAAATAGAACATCTTCCAATACGATGGAATGTCGTATCAATGATTAAAACAACTGCCAACACATCGCAAGCACAGGCTAGAGATATGGTTGGATCTGTATTAGGTTAGGCTGGTTTGGATGATATGATACCTAGGCCTGACTTGTTATGCAGTGCACCTCGTGCAGTCACGGTACTCTCGGCGCGATGATCGATCATTCAGTTCGCTTAAGATTCGTCACGCCCCATCTCAAGGAATCCATAAGTCTGCCACAGGCCTCACATTCCGACAAATAGATTTTACCTCGAGTCACAGATTTCCATTCTGACTTGTAGGCCGCAAAGTAGGAGCATCACAGTGGCTACCCAAAATTGGATGGCGGGGTAAGATGATGTCAGGCGACACTACATAAGGCCCATTAAATCTGTGAAGAGCTACCGTTCGGCAGAGTGGTCTCAACTCTCAAGATCTCAAGCCTCGAAGCTGCTGAGACCTTAATCTCCGAAGGCACTGAACTTCCAAACATGATGCTTCGGCCCGATCCTGGTTCATCCAATGATAAATCCTTCTTCGTGCACCGGTTTGGACGAGGCTTGTTAGCAATGATTTCTGGTGACAGTGCGGTCAACATGCAACCAGGCCCAACTCGTGTGATCCTCAACTAGGCTCACGAATTCTGAGAATGGCGTCGCAGGGATGTATGGGAAGGTGCTAGAAAGTACGCCGTCGTGCTCCGTCGTGCTCAGCGTTGCGTCACGTGATCTTGAGTTTTGGCCCAGAGTTTGTACGGAGTGAGAACGAGTGTTTATAATTACCTTTGTTTTACACAAAATCCCCAGAGCCGCATAGACGAGCTGGTCACGAGTCTAAAACATGGCGGCCGCGGACCGGCGCGAACTCGAGCTAGACGCGGAAAATTTACGATCAGCAGATGCCCTCATCGATGAGCCCTGCTTGCGTCGAGCTTGTGTTGACTCCAAGTACCTCTGTTTTCTCCCTTGCTTCCAGGAACTGAGGAATCAGCGACAGTATGGTTGCAACTAAGATCTGCTTGCTTCTCTGTGCCACAGGAGCGCAGTATTATGCCCTGACACCCCCAAATGCCAGACCTTCTGCCAAGGAGCTTTTAAAGCCCACTGGTTTGGAAGTTGCCATTCCTTGGATACTTATTTTATTGAAGGTACTTTCTAGCGCCAATTCCGGAGTATCTTGCACATTACTGAATAATCGCCCTTCAAGAGCATCGCCGGTGTTTGCGTTTTGTCAGATGTTATTCTTGCATACGCAATGGGAAAGGAATCCACTTCCATCTCGAAATTGCTCACTACCCTTCGAGTCCACAGTGACTCCTGTTCGCTATCGAGCTTGGATCATACCATGTCGTCACCCGCACTTATAGCTGGGTGTTGCCTGAGCGTCATCGGCAGTGCAATTCGTATCTACTGCTATTCCACTCTAGGCAGGTTCTTCACTTTCGAGCTCAGTATCCGCCAGGATCACAAGCTGGTCACATCTGGCCCTTATTCCATTGTTCGACATCCCAGCTATGCCGGTGGATTAGGTGTTTTTCTAGGCATCATGCTATGTCACTTCCACACTCGGTCATGGCTGGTTTCTTGTTCAGGCGTATTTCCTTCATCAGACCAGGGGGTCAAATTGACATTGGGATGCATTTGGGCGGGTTCGTTTAGTCTTCTTTATTTTGGACTTGGAGGGCGGATCCAGAAGGAGGAGGTGATGCTACAGGGAAACTTCGGAGACCAGTGGAAAAGTTACCTGCAAAGGGTACCTTATAGACTAGTTCCATGGTTGTTCTAGATCACCGTCATTTCTTTGAAGATCAAGGGTAATTTCTTGATCACTGGATTACAGGGGAATGATGAAAGGAGTTTTAACTGAACGCTCCGCGAGGCAAGAAATGATCGTCAGGGGTACGTGAGACGTAATCGTGAATGAGAATTAAGAAAACAAGATAATGTTCGACACGCTAGTAAAAGGGTGTGGTGCGCACAACCAATATCTGAAGTCCAACATCGCATCAACCCGTCGGCTTTGCCTTCATTAAGTGGAGCTGCAATCCCCCCTCCACACACTGATTCAGACGTTCCCTCAGCTCGACGATCGTTTTATCCCGCGAATCCTGTCCATAGTCAAATGCAGCGATCTGCAAGCAAAATTCTTCCAACTTCGGACTAGCATTGCACCTCGACTCTACAAGCTCCGTCACCCTGTCGGTGGAAACACCCTTTGAGCATTTGAGACTCAATGATTTGAGTCGAGGACAGATGGGGGAGCCTCGAGGTGCTCTGGATAAAACGAGGCTGTCCACGAGGTTGTGATTGAGTTGAAGAGGGCCAGGCAGGAAACGCAGGTGTTTTAAGCGATGAAGCTGAGAGAGACATGAAAGCATGTTGACATCAGATATATTGATTGTGTCGAAGGATAGGTTCTCGAGAGTCTCGGCGCTCCGGGAAATGAAGGACAGAGGTTCCGTCTGGCTGGCGAACGAACCCATGGCCAGACTGGCATTCTGAAATTCAAATGTGCGCAACTTCGGTGCGTGGAGCGCATCGAAGAACTGGTGGGTGTAGAGCGTTTGACAGAAGAGGCGGACTTTCATTGATTCAAGGTTGGGAAGTGTGACGGGTACAACCATATCTGTATCAGTGTGGAGGATTGTGATTCCTATTCCGATGGAGCAACATTTGAGATTCGGACATTCACGAAGCGCAACGAGGTAGTCGTTGTGAACGGAATTCCAGTGGGGGCTGGCGTCGTACTGAAGAGACAACTGTGTCAGTTGGCCCCAAGGGACACAGAACTCGGTGGTGTCGAGACTACCCCACGCAATCGAGAGGCTGCGGAGGTTGGGTGCATCATGAAGAAACAATGGAGGCGGGTTGTCGCTACTAGGAAGGGGGTTGCTGTTATGAAGCTCAAGACGCTGTAGGTGCGGGAGCGGACTTTGGGTAAATGTCAACAAGGAGCTGAGTGCCAACGGAGAAAATCTCAGGCAAAGCTCTTTAATGCGGCATCCGAGAGTCAGGATCTCTTTGTCAAGTGACATAAGAGCACCCCACGTGATTGGAGAGTTGCTTGAGTGCTGGAGGATTAGGGAAATTGGAAGGGCTTTCGCACGCGATGTCCACACGTGCATAGACATGATTCTTGACTGCATGACGTTCTCCCAATTTGGCGTTGCGGATGGAAACCCAACCTTGAGGCTCCTCCACAAGTAAGGAAGAGAGAACATGAGGTCTCGCCAAGCGCTGCAGACTTGACACAATAACAAGGGACCCCGAAGAGGATCAGGCTCCTGACTTTCTTCGTCCTGAACGCATTGTTCGAAGACTTTCGTCATGACCTCTAATGGCATGCGGCGGACAGGAGACCTTAACGCTTCCAATTTTTGGACCATTTCCATTGTCTCAAAATGTTTGGCCTCGAGACGCTCGACCTCGGCGCGGGCGCGATCTAATTCCTCCCTAATAATTGAAAGCTCCAGCTTTTGTTCTGCGAGGAGATGGCTGATGCGCTGCGTATCCATTGGAGAGGGAACGCAGTTCGTTTGGAAAAGTCGTACGATAGATGTCTGGAGGGAATCATTGAGTCGAAGTCCATATACTTATATATGTATGTTCGTGCCATCACATACTGGTATTTTTAGATCCATACAGCCTTTGCGGCGTTAGCTTTTGGCCGTTGGTCGGGACGTTTTTACGCTATCGCAGTCCTGCTCTTTGAAAGTTGCTTTGAGATCCTGGAGGAGAAGAGAAAGAAAAGAATTGCACGAGGTCCATGCGGCATTTTGCAATGCGGCCTTCCATCTAAGCGCGATTAATTCGCCTCCACCTTTACGTGTTTGTCCCTGGCATGGGACAACGGTCCCTTACAATCGACTCATTGTTGTGCCGGTGCCAAGGAGATTATTTTTTGAAGGAAAGCTCGCGCGCATGACCCAGGCTTGCATTTGACGCCGTTGACGTATACATAGAACAGCCAGCCTGACAGCCACATCACAGAAGTTCAAGGAACACTGTTGGTCTAAAATCACAAGAACCACATGGACGACACACAAGTATTGACCCACTGTCTGACAGAATGGCGGGTCGACTGGTCAATCTTGGCATGTCATAGACTCATGGGTGACATTAATTGTTGTGAAGTATTTGGCACTGTTATTTCTGAAGGGTCTTGCCAAACAAGGTGAACCTTTATAACTTCCACAACTCTTCGCAGTTATTTAAATATCCGCACTTGCTCGGAAGTAATTTACAATGTGAATCACTTCATGAAGCACGAAGATCACTCCACGATTACTGTGCATCGCTTGTTATTATTTACTCTCAGGTCCACTGACTTTGTACTAGGTGGTATCATCGAGGCTCAACTTGATGCAATCTATGACACTGAATGATCTTATTAGGCGCGATAAATGGGTCCAGCACACAGCATGGTCACTTTCAGGCCTATAATTCAATGCATCCAACGCTGAGGAGCCGATGGCAGCCATACTTAAATTCACTGGTAAGCAAGCGGGACTTCTGGTCCGCAATCACATGTTGTGGAGCGTTTTATCAGGCGCGGTGTTCCACTTTTGACGTTGTTCAGTGACGCTCTATAAACGTCGATCGATGGGAATTCGAATGCTTCATGCACTGGAAAAGTCTTTACTACATCTGCTCGTACCGTAGCGTGAATCCTTTGCAACCTTATACAACATCTTCGTGATTACTACATCAAAACAAGGTTTACAGTAATGCGCATCTTCTGAGAAACATACTCGTAAGACTGACGGCGTGAAAGCAGTTTAAGAGCACTCACAGCTAACATCACAGGTCGAACCAGAGTGGCACAATGTACCGCTCTCTATCGGCTGATGCGTTTCACTCTGTCGAGGACTGGGTGGGATGATCAACAATCGCGACCAGGTAGTTAACATAGGTGAGACGGACCGGTTTCATATGCAACCTCCGTCAAATCCGTTCCCTGGATCTCCACGCTAATCCCGTCTAGCGACTTCCGCAGTGCATCCTTTGAGGATGCGTGAACCATCTTTGCCCGAATGGGCGCACTGTCTGGTGACCTGTGGTTGCGAGTTAAGCAGTTAAAGTAGTTAAACTGGCGCCTCAAGGTAATAAATCATCGGCCAGATGAACTACGGACTTACCAGGAGAAGAAGCAGAGCTTGTTCCTCTGCGACCCATCTTCCAACGTATAGCTGAAGTCATAGACAGCCCATTTGCAACCATCGGCAGGCAAGTTGGTCAAAAAATTTTCATAGTCAAGATCTCCCGAAGTCTTGTCAACGACGATCTGTGTCCGGCTCTCGTTCAACTTGAACAATATGTACTTGAGCGATTTGGACATCTTCAGCTCGTGGAATTTCTGGAGGCACTCGGGAGCTGCTATTACTCCGGAAGACTATCGGGAGCTCGTCAGGTTAAGCCTTATCATTGCGTGTGCGGCTCACCATGTCGAATAAGATAATGAGTGAGAGAGATGCAGTGTGTTGGAAACAATCGCGATTAAGATAAGTGCAGTGGATACTGAAACGGCAGTTGCCAGCTCCGATCCAACAATCACATCACGTGGCACTGCGCTCGCGGGCCGCAGCAGCCAAGCAGCACTTTGAAAATCACTTGGCCACTGGGAGGGACATGCAAGTTGGACTTAAGAGTGCCATTGGTGATTGATGATGGCAAGTATATATTTACGGTCGAAGTCATCGCATTTTGACCACTAATTGATGTTCCACCATCACATGGGTATCGGGACCAATTTACCATACCAAAGTATTACTAACGTGTAGCAGAGATGTTCATGCCACAGGATCTACCATTGGCCTGTCCTTGGCCTGATGTACCGAAACCACGTGGGTTTGTTGACGGTGGCATCAAGTAAGTGTGATCTTGTTATGGCTGGCACAGGCGATGTGCTACGGACGTCAGCCTATGAAAAGACTTTGAAAACTAAGTTTATGAAATTCTTCCCTATTGACTTTCTTGACGTCTAGGCATACCTGGTCATCATGACTGACGAGCAATCATCATCATCTGGATCGCAGCGGCAATCGCTGCACTATTTGGTGGTGTTATTTTTGAAGGCTCTTGTCAAACAAGGCCAAATTATCGCTACCACGCTTCTCCACCTTGTGTGGCACAGGACGTACGCGTCACACCTAATTCACCGCAACACTCAATTCTCATACATCACAAGGACATTAAACTTAGGCCACGTTGTTTGCAGTGAGGAAACCATGCCATCATCCACATCAGTGCCAGTAGAGCTACCCAAACCGCCGAAACTGAATCTGGATGAGTTCGTTGCGACTGCCCTGTCAGCTACGCCAGCGGAACTCCACCCGTTTTTTGAATCTTTCGGAAAACTCCACACGAGAAAGTAAGAGGGTGATTCATACAGTATACTCACTACTCACTGATCACACAGACTATGGCACCAGCTGACGCTCAAGTTATATGAGTTTTTTGACCACCCGTTGTCACGGCCCTTCCGTGTAAACGTGTTTGAACAATTCGTGCGCGACTTTGAGTCAAAACTGAACCAACTCAAACTCGTGGAGATGGGAACTAAAGTATCGAAAGAGATCGATAGTAGGTTTGACCCCCAATTCCTAAATGATCTAGCCTGACGTCTCATCAAGGCCCGCAAAGCCAGCTTCTGTTCCTCAACTCCATACTTTCACGGATCGATGCAGAAACATCACAGGAGGCATACGTGCTGCTGCTTGCAAACATTGCATATGCAAAGCTGGTGTACGGTGATTTAGAGGGTACCAAGACGGATATGGATACTGCCTGGAAAACACTCGATCGACTGGAAGGAGTTGACACTGCTGTCAATGCTTCGTATTACAAAGTTGCCGCTGATTACTATAAGGCGAGAATTTTCGAGAATGCTGCAGTTCACCTCGTTGACTTGCCGAAAACAGGCCAAAGCAGAATATGCGCCGTATTATAAGCATTCGCTGCTGTATCTGGCATGTGTCGATGTAGCAACAGACCTTACTTCAGAAGAACGTTTGCTGCGCGCACACGACCTTGGCATTTCGGCATTCCTCGGCGACACTATCTATAATTTTGGGGAGCTGGTAAGCAGATACGTGAATTTGAAACACCTACTTTCGACGGTCACAGCCTGAGGATGATCGCTGACTGACTTCATCGGTGTTAGTTAATGCACCCAATACTCGATGCGCTGGACAACACGCAGTATGATTGGATCAAGAAGCTATTGTTCACATTCAACGAAGGCAACATTGGCAAATTCGAAGCACTGGCACCACTATTTCCGCAGGAGGTACGTGCATGTTGTTGCGGAGACTCGCGCCGAGCCGAGCCGATAATCTGACGAATGAGCTCTGCCACAGCCGATTCTGGAAGAGAACTACCCCTTCCTTCGACAGAAGATATGTTTGATGGCGCTGATCGAATCAGTGTTCAAACGGAATGCGAATGACCGAACGATGTCTTTCCAGACTATCGCCGAGGAGACGCGACTTCCAGTAGACGAAGTGGAACACCTCATCATGAAAGCACTGAGGTCAGTGCATTCTTCGTTGAATTGAAACATGGGTGCTGCATGTGCTGATAATCTAATTGCCATCGGTACTTGCCGCTAGCCTCAAGTTGATTCGAGGTTCCTTGGACCAGGTGGATCAAAAAGCGCGCATCACGTGGGTGCAACCTCGTGTTCTGTCGCGCGCACAAATAGGCGAGCTCGCGACACGGCTTGGAGCGTGGATAGATAAGTTGGGGAACGTGGAACAGAGGATGGCACCACATGTATCTGCGGCGGCATGAGTACATTCACAGTACATGAGCGCCAAGGGGAATGTCCCGGAGCAAGAATGATCGATGTGACATGCTGCATTCATTGTACGAATTTTTAGCAGGAACACGTTTACGGTTCCGGATCAGATACGAAGGTTATAACGGTGGTTTGCGAGCACGTTGAGGCACGATGCAGATTCTGAATGACATAGAGGGACTGATGAGTAGGATATGTAATTGATATGAGTATGTTTGAACCGCAGGGAAGGAGGGTTTAAGCCGTAGTAGGGGAAGAGGCACTGCTACGAATGCAGGCTTCCTCATTTAGGGTTAACAGCATGCTGTCCAGCAAACTGGCAACAACCTAAACTAGTCTCAAAGAATCTGTTAGTTCAAATCTGGTACTTCATCCTCTCTGTCCTCATTGCAATCCACGACTCGAACTATCAGAGCAGGCTGTACCGTACAGTGACAACGCCTGTCCATCAACGTGTCCGGTGATACCCTCACGCGAGGTCTGCCTCCTGCAATTCATATCCGATTCTAATTCTTCCGGCTTTCATTATAACTCTTCAAAAGATTATCATTTTTCATCCAGGTCTTGTCTCTGTCGAACATCTGCAATGTCAGAATCAGCAGACCTGGCTTACAAACCTCCAACTGCTGTCACTTTTTCTTTTACAGCCCCCTTTCCTGCTGTATCCTCCTCCATTTCTTCAGCATCGTCAACCTCTGCCGCGCTAAAGCAAAGGCGCGTGTCGCTTGCGCTTCCGTCTTCCCCCAGGCTTGTACCAGCGTGGAATTTTCGTGACGACACTGGCCTCACTTCGCATGTTGCTGAAACTACCGCACCAATGCCAGAACGTAAGGGAAAGATGCGCAAGATCGCTGGTGATGGCGACTACCGTGAATCAGTTGGCGCTTTTATAATCCAGCAAAAGAAACCACGCAAGAAATGGTCCGAAGAAGAGACCCAAATGCTCGTCGAAGGTTGCAACACGGTACATACGCCTTTCAAATAATGTCTCATAATATTAATCCTGTTCCCGCAGTGGGGCGTCGGCAATTGGAAGGCCATATTGAAAGATCCGAAGCTGACTTTTGACAACCGCTCGCCTGTCGACCTCAAGGACCGGTTAGTACTCCTTAATTTCCGTTTGTTCATATTTATACCTAAACTCTGTCAGATTTCGCACTTACTTTCCTGACGCGTACAAGGAACATTACCCCAATGCGAAGACACATCTCTCCAGCAAAATTCGGTCGACTCTCCCAGACGGACGCTCCATCTTTGAGAAAACGCGTAGTAAGAAACGTCGTCCGTTCACTGAGGAAGAGGACCGTGCTCTCAAGGCTGGCTATGAGAAGCACGGTACCGTATGGGCAACAATAGTCAAAGACCCTGTCTTCCAGGAGCAGAATCGACGCTCGACTGACCTCCGTGACCGTTTCCGCAACGCGTTCCCTGAGCTGTATCAAGCAGCGGGCTATAAGCCACGGAATGCGCCAAAAAAGCGGAGAGAGTGTGTCCAGCCACTTCCCATTCGCTCAGCGACTGATGATCAGTTGACTGCGCACAGCAGCCACATAGGCCCTGCCCGCAAGAAGCGCATGCAGTCGAGGCAGGGTATGTTCAGAGGTGGGACGAAGAGCGTCCCGGAGAGCGCAACATGCTCTGAAGATGACGACAGCTCGGGTGGTGAGGAGGAGGGCGGCACCAGGCTGTTCAGATGTCCACCGATTATGCACGACCCCTCTCAACCTGATGATATGTCTTCGCCAGACGGACTTGCAGAGATGGACATGGAGACAATAGACCCTTTATCCGAGCCACTATCTATTCCCGACTTCATGCCTAGTGCATCGCAGTCTCTCTCAGAGCTCACGGACTCCTCTCAGTCGCAGACTTGGTCCAGCATAGACACACCTCTCAATTCCGCGACGTGGTCGGCGACGGCTGCTTCTCCGACATCATCACATATTTCTTCTGATTATCTACTTGGTCACTCTCACTTTGATCGTCGCTTGAACACCATTGGAAAGTCGGCTTGGGGTCCGCAGGACTGGTTTTCTGCCAACCCCCGACTCGATACGTCTGCTTTCTCCAGTAGCGGGTCATCATTTGCCGACGGGTTGTCTCCTGCACCATCATCTCCGTTTTCCTTTCATAACCTCAACCACGGCGTCGTCGATCGCTACGACCTTTTTCCGAGTTCCTTTCCAAACGACTTCACCTCTGATGTCGGCGTTGGGGACTCACATTCCACATTTTCGGATCATGAGATGTTCGCGTCGAGCAGTTTCAGAGGGTTCACACATCACTCCAACTATGCTGGTGACCTCATCTTCGGTGCACGGACACATCAGCCCCAGCAGTCATACTATGGTCCCGGATTCGGGTTCGGAACACCTGGCCTTGGACTCTCTGGGATGCAGCAGGCCACCGGTCTACATCCGCTCCAAATCCACACCCCTGCACTGCCAGGTATTGACGAGATCGAGCTGGCGTCGATCACACTCAATGACCAAGCGGAGATTTCGGGTGATGCCGCTCAGACCACTAGTGAGATTGGGGTGCAGAACGATGATTCAGAGGCGTTGAGCCTCTCGGCCCTGGAAATATATACCATGTCGCAGCAGAACATGGATGATATCGTCGACTTGACGCATTCCACTCCCCCTGCAACACCCATCACGTCGACTCGCCCTCTACGGGGTCATCCCCACATGCACACATCGTCTCATCATGGCCGGTCTATCTCAGTTCCCCCATCTGAACACCGGTATATGTCTACCCACCTACCGCAGGGTCATGGTGAATCGCAACCACAGATCACGAGCACCCGCTCCCTCCCTTTCTTCGACGCTGTCCCGCTCACACATCCCTCCGAGTTGGCATCTATGCATGCACAGTCTTCGCCACCACCAGGGGCAGACTTGTGGCGACCCTCAAACCCTAATGATTTCCACGGCGTTCCCTACCTCGATTTGCACTACTTCAGCAGTCATGCTACTGACGGACATGATGTCAACCCCATGACCATCGACACTTCTCGCCAGGGACAAGCGTTAGACCTTGCTCGTTCGCATCCTTCTCAGAAGTCGGCTCCTCCGGTACCGTACTCCACAATCTCTCAGGAACTTCAGACGGCGCAGGCGCTTCTGACAGGCACCATTGTACGTCAGCCACACACGATGCACCACCGCGGGACAAGCTTTGTCTCTCCGCAGGATCTACATTTCCGCAAAGCGAGCGATAACAAGCGGAAGAGAGCAAGCTGGGATGGCGGGGTGTTCTAGCTCATTGATTATTTTGCTCTGATGTTTTCGTTCGAGAGACATATCTGTCTCTCGTTTCTTATCTCTTCGTTCCGTGATTCGTCATCATAGCATTGCATGTCTCGATCGCATCGCATCGCATAATCTATGTTTAGCTCTAGTAGCAAGCATCATGTTTTCGCACTTCTATGAATTTAATGAATTTATGTAATTATGCGATTACATGTGGAAGCTGGGAGGTTCAAAATGAGAGTCTCGAAGGCCCAGCTTCTGCGTTAAGCTGTTCGCGCCGCCCCGTTGGTTCTACTTCCATGGCGATCTCATCACTGGGTTCTTCTGGGGGAAGAAGGTACCGGATCTCCTCGAACATATGAGGGAACAGGATGGCCAGCATGTCGTTGACTCTGGCGCCCGCACGTGGTAAGTATGTGAAAATAGCACTCTGGGGTGAATCTTACTTGAAGATGAAGTCGCCTTTTTGTACCTGCTTCTTCTTCCCTGAAGTTTCGACGGTCTTCTTTCCGGCGTCCATGGCGAAGGGTGTTAAGTTGAGTGTTCCAGCGGAATTATCCTTGGTGTAGAGTGAGAGTCCTTGCCGAGCTGCTAGGTCGAGAATATTCTTCTCCACGGTATCTATTGAAAGCGATTAAGAATGAAGGCAAATGACATCTTGAACTAGAAGGTAATACCTTCGGCGTAATAGCAGAAGACTAGAAGGTAATCAATTGAGAAGCAAGTAAACAGCTTGTTTGACGCATACCTTCCGTCGGCTTAGCCTGTCCCATACGATCAATTCGTGCAATAGCTAAGGTGGATCGATGAAGTGGTTGTGGAGTTCAAAACCAAAAGCGAACCAACCTTGAACTTCGAAACCATGGTTGACTACGCTTTCGACGAGGAACACACGGGAGGCACAAGTCACATTCAATCCAGCATTGTCCCTCTCCCTGAAAAGGTGTGAAGATAGAGGATGAACAAATATGCGATGAGGGCATACCCGTGTAGTAACAATACTTGTAGGGCAGGGTCTGTGCGGAATTTTTTAGCACCGCTGTCTTTGCGTCTGCCATTTGCGTGATCGAGCCTTAGATATAAGATGCCTGCGAGTCCGTCAGAACGCTAGCCAGGGCAGTCGAGAAAACCACCGACCATTGCAGTTGAGGGCATGTTCTATGACTGCGAAAGAAGTTAGGTCATCACAGAGGAGTAAAGCTTCAGAAAACCGACTCTGCAGTGAATCGGCCCACGCCGAGAATACAATGCTCTTTGCACCTGGGTCGGTGAACTGGATATACAACAAATGTCTGACCAGCGCCTGTATTTTGCTGCCGTAACTTCCATTTGATTCCATAGTCTGTATCTCCTCAAAGATTGTACGGTCTAGTGGCGCACGTCAGATACGCCACAAACCGAGTGACTGGACGTGTCCTTACTTATCATGTTGTATTGGATTTCTCTTCGAGACACCGGGGCGGGTTCTTTATTTGTCATGACGGGTTTAGCAGGGGCAGGCTTGTCTGCTTCGACTGTGAAACGCTGCAGTTGATCGACGTTGATAATGACGCTGGAAACGCAGTTTGTCATAATATGTTGTTAGTAGACAAGGGACGCACCGGCAAACCGGGCAAGCTCTTCCCACTTTGCGAGTGACCCAAGCCTTCATACATCCCTAAACGTGTGTCAGGAAATGTTCATGACGAGTAAGATGACCGAACTTACCTCACAGAAAACATGCGCGCTGTATAAGCAGTGCGTCGGTCCGCATTCCTGAAACTCTAAAAAACAGTTGACTTACCATTGTGTAATGAATCCTCGCTTGAAGTCGCATCTACAAAGAATGCAAGCCTCGTCATCCTCGTCAGTGATGCCCTCTTCTTTGTTTTTTGCTAGATGGTTCAGGTACCGCTGACGCGCGCGGGATGTGTTGATTTTGCCTTCCAATTCCATTCGTTCGGCTGCGCATTCCTCCATAGCCAATGCAATGGTACCCTCCCATAGGGCTTCTGTGACAGTATCAGAAATTTCCTGCAGTTGACGGAAATAGCTGTGGGTGTGTATTTAACTATTGCTGGTCTGAATCAGCGTTGAACGTGGACTTACAGGATACGCTCGTTGAAGATCTTCCGCAGTTGACTCAAGTCAGCATCAAGCTTATCCATGAGCGCCACTACATTCATAGTGAGTGTGAAGCAGCTACGACATCACGGTGACAAACCTTGCCGCGCGATCAAGGTTCGTAGTGAGTTTGCACCATCCTTGGCAATGACCTTCTCAGGGTCTTTCTCAGATGTGATGCGAGCTGCTACGGCACTCAGATCCACCATGATAGATCGGAGTGCTCTCCCAGAAAACTGGTCGTGGAGATCTTTACGCTGCTCTGTGAGGTCTCTGTGCAGGACTTCATGTTGAGGTTTAACTTCGACATCCTCAGGAATCTCGAAATCGTCCGACATTGCCTGAGCAGCTGCTCTCGCGGCTGCTTTTGTTCGTCGGACTTTGTGTTCCCGTGCATCATGCGCAGCAAGCAGCGTTCGTTCGGAAGAAATCGCCTCTCTACGATCCGCAAGCAGTGCGGCATATGCCTGCATATATATTTCGGCCTCGCCCTGAGTTTCCAATGTACGAGAGTACTCCTCCCCATCGGCCTGGTCATTACTTGCTGCCAACTTCTGAGTCAACAAAGCATGGATGCGAGTGCGCCACTCCCACAGAAGAGCGGTCTGTTCGTTCAATGCGAGCTCTACAATTTCATTGGCTTCATCAAACTGCCCAGACCAGTGTCAGTATCGGCAAAAAGCGGAATACCCTCGCAAAGGAGCTCACGAGATGCGTCGATTTGAGTCCGCCTTTATCAAGAATAGGAAGTGGAATTTGTAAGGACTCCTCGGTAACGCCTCGTCCAGTAGCATCGGCACGCAGGAGGTTCATCACTTTGTTGGCACTCTCCTCCGTCGCTACGTGCCTTGTCAGTGAGAGCGCAAGGAAAGCTGTTGAGAATACGCACATTTCAGCAGATTTTTTCGCAGCGTCTCGGCTGCAGCATACGAGGCATCTTCCTTATCTGATTGCGATGCACCTAGAACATGATACACATCTCCCTGCAAAAATTTGACACGGTGCAAAACTATCAGACACTCTCGTAACCGCTGTTGCAGGGCCCGCCGCTTGATACTGTGCTCTTCGCCCACAGGGGTCTTGGGAAGACCGACGTCTTCAACGTCTTCAACGTCATCAATGTCCTCATCTATATCAGTGAGAGGCGACATTGCTCGTTTTCCTTTGCCCTTGTCGGTCTTTGAAAGGTCCGGAAGGTCCTGCTGACGAGATTCTCGGAGAGCTCGTGCTTCATTTTTCATCGCTTCTCCTTTGACTTGGTGTTCTGCTATGGCGGTCTTAATGTCGTCGATTATTTCGTTTGCTTCTTGCTCTGCCGTTATGAGGTAACCCAAAGCACGTTGGTATCGATCAAGGTTCTGCTCGTTGTGTTGCTGGAGCTGGGCCAAGCGAACAAGGGTTTGAACCTGGAAGGATGAACCAATTATTGCAAGCATGGATAACAAGAACGACGGCGCTTGCCTTCGCCTTGCGATCATCCATGAAATTACGCCAGTTCTGGTCTCTCATAGCCTAACATCTATGAGCCCAACAGATTAGGAAGGGGGAAAAACACATGCCTCGAGAACGTCGCCGATGCTCTTGAGGGCGCCAGGCTTAGCTAGCTTATCACCTGGCCGCTGCAACTGTCCGACCTGAGGATGAGTACAGATACCACGAAGCTTTCTCAACACGTTCCGCAGCAGAGTAGCATCAATCTGCCACCCTTCAGAAACAGCAACTCCGCGCGCGTCCAAACCAAGCTCAACTAATGCTGTCTCAAGATGGTGATCGTAAACCTTTGATACTGTCATATTTTGTCTCTCAACGAACGTGTCATGACTTACGTGGCGTTCGACTCTTCCCAGCTCAATACTGACAAGATATCTTCGCTGCTGCGGGATAGTTAATTCGTCCTTGACTGCGGACTTGAGTGTTCTAGTGTGCGTTTAATAAGGACAAGCGAGGCTCCTTCGTCAAATCACTCACCGGATAGCATATCGTTGAAATAGGTCAGCGAATTGTTTCTTAAATGTGTGCTTCATCAAACGATTCCACATGCGGGTCGGACCAATGACATCGTCGACCCGTAAGAACCTGTCACAGTGGCATCAGTGCATCATCAAAAAACATCAGTCTGGGTAACCTTAAAACACGAATGAGGTCAGACACCTGAGTACGGGCTGGTGTTCCAGACACTGCAAACGAAGATAGTCGAGGGACCAGAGACACCATCTCTCTGAAGGCCACGATCATCCAGTGTTTCAATCACCAATAGCACAAGAGATCTCACTCGGATTTTCCGGTCCCCATCATTTGTACTTCATCCATAATCACTCTATACCACTCGCACATGACAAGGGGACTTCTAGGACGGTCAAGGTTTGAGTATTCCACCTGCGCACGACGAGGACGTTTGGGTGGTGCGCGGGCAACAGTCAAGTCTTGACGGAGCACATTGTATGTCGTGATGCAAACATCAAATGTGTTCACATAGGAACACCAGTCAAGTATGTCGTCATCCTCGACTACGGATGGTCTTTCTTCGATATCGATGTCTACGGCGTCCTCGTCGTACCTCGCCTTCGCCTTCCCTTTTGTGATCTTTCGAACTTTGAATCCGTTTTTACCAGCTCTATGCTTATGGGCACTGTACCGTCGTTCTCGCTCATCTTCGACATCATCCAGGGTGATGGGCACACCGACTTTGGACCAACCCTCATAGATGAGAACCTTGAGCCCTGGGGCATGAACAGCAAGCTCGTCTGCCCATTGAGGTGCGAGTGCAGGGGGGGTAACAATGAGAGTAGTCTGTTACACGTCTATATCAACTGGTCTTCCAAATGGCACATAGGCGCACTACCTTGATCTCCTTCACGTCAAGCTTAGCTTCGGCATCCCACCGCGTGTTGGTGGGATTACGATAGGGCGCGGGGTTCAGTAGAATGAGAGAAATACACTCAATTGTCTTCCCGAGCCCTGCACGTCATTAATATAATGTGAGATCAATAGTATTACGAGGTACCTGGCTCTTCTGCAAGTATTCCACCTAGTGCGGCGTTGTCTTCTATAGGAGAAGGGCTTACGACGCCCACGAGCGTATTGAAGAAGTGCTCTCGGCCCCCAAGAGAAATCTTGTCCCAAAATGGAGGCATGAGGGACCGGGACCGGGGAGGGGTGTAGGGTATGACGGTCCCTTCCTGAGTCATCGTCTTCCCTTCGCGTAAGAGCATCCACTGGACACTACGTCGTTGAAAGGGTAAGAGTACTGGCAACAAGCCCTCTGGCTGGAGGGACTCATATGTCACGCCTTGTGAAAGAGCGGATGCTGGGCGAAGAATGCCGTAGAAAAATGGTATATTTGCGTCCCCTTGTGTATCATGTTCATTATCGAATAGCGAGTGGTCTACCGATGTTAGGGTAAAAAGAGCAATCAAGCGTCTCTGTAATCCTTCGAGTTCGGCAACGCGCTTCTGGGAATTCTTTTTGGTGTCAAATGGTTCATACAATCTGGGCACAATGATGGATACGTTGAACTGTGCGCATAGCCGAAAAGGTAACTCCTCTGCTGGGTTGTAGCCACCTTCAGGAAGTGTGATCACCTGAACGCTTGTCTCGATTTTCGCACGACCTAACGACTGAAAGGTGAAGAGTGCTTTGAGAAGGTCACCATGCTGTTGCGTGCCATCCTCTTCCTCTTCGGGTGCGTCTGGCCATGCAACTTGAGGAAGGAGGAAGAACCATCGCTCACTTTTCTCCTTGATTTCCTCAGGATAGTGGTTTACGGGGCAGCCTGGCTCGCCCGAAAGAGCTAACAAGCGGGTTTTGTAGTTCTGAACCCAGAACCTGCCAAGGTCAAATGTTTGAGGTTGAGAACGGTCAGGGCATAGCGCGTTAAATAGAGATAGGATATCATGTTCCTCCTGAAGCCACCCAAGTTTCTTTGCTGCTTGGTCGGGCACGTAAGAGTTGTCGTCACCACCTTGGGCTGATTTTGTGTAACGCATCTCGAGTGAGTATTTGAAGACCGGTAGAAACTGGCTTTCTGGATCAACTTTTGGTTCCTCGTAACGACGTTCTTCCCATATACAAGGGTACACCTGCTTGTAGGCTGGGTCTTGCCAGTCGTCTTCGCATCCATCCAATGACGGTTCCGAATGATTGTCAGCATCGAATTCATCGCCACCCTCGACAACCCTCCTTCTCTTTCTTTTCACAGGTGATGCAGAAACAGGGCGTCGTCGCTTGTTCCCCACGTGTTGCTCAACTTCGACATCAGCTCCCTGTACGCCTTCATCAACTTCAAGTGCTTTATCTTGTACATCATAATCTCCTTCGTCGCCTTCGTCGACATTCTGTTCCTTGGGAGGTTTCAAAAGAGCAATTATCGTGTTCAAGTTGATTGCAGGACGAAAGTTGTCAAAATCTGATGGTTTGAGCTGCTGCGAATTCCAGAAGTATGAATGTGTGTGACGAGCAGACTCTGTATATTTTCCGCTGAAAGTACGGATATCCTCCATCTCAGAAAAAATACTTGCATACACGATGATGGTGGTGGTGGTTGAAAATGATAGCGCGCGCCGTGAAGTGCATGCCGCGGCTGTCACGTGATTCAAACAACTTTCAAATGAAGCGCTCCGAGTCATGTTCTTTGCTGCTGTACATGTGGCTCAATAGACACAAGCCTTTCACTGGGATCCTAAGATGTTTGGAAGCTTGTCTTCATTGAGTTTTCTTTGCGAGACACTGTTCCATCGCCCCTAGGTCTACACGATGGATCTGCAACTGGCCTTTCATGCAGTTCAACATGCAGTGCTACCTATAGTGGATATTCCTTTTCCGCTGGGTCAGTTCGCCGCTCGGTTTGATATCTCTCGGCAATACGTACTCTGCGGTGGGTGAATCCGGCAGCGGTCACAACTTCCTGAATACTTCGATCGTCAATCATCCTTCACCGAACGAGCACACAAATATTGGTTGCGTTCAAGATGGCATGTATAGAATCATTCCTCTTTTCTTTGGGCGCCGTCTTCAGTACATTTTGCCTTTGTGTGCTAAGTTAAACTGATTAGTTTGGGCGCCGTCTTCAGTGGTTTGAATATTGTTTGCATTTGCTGGGTCAGTTCGATCGTCAATCATCCTTCACCGAAAAGACTGATCATGACATTGCGTACTTGTTTAGCACAGATTCTTCTGTTAATCCTGGTTGGTGATCAGCGCTTGGTGCAATCATACCAGCGTCTATCGTCCCGAACGGGAATACACGTGCAGCATGACCTGAACCCTCAACCGAACTCCATCCACGGCCACCATATCCCTGCCCCCGTCTTCCCCTCCCACTCATTCCGTCCACCATTCAGCCCACCATTCAGCCCACCATTCAGCCCACCATTCAGCCCACCATTCAGCCCACCCTCGTTCCTCATCATCTTGCTCCATCGCACCATCATGCCTGGTAGCTCAGAAAGCCGATATATCAGACTTGAAGGTGAGTCCCTCTACATTACCTTCGTATCAGTTTCATGATCCTCACACTCTATCTATAGTCATCAACGGAAAGAATCTTCGACTCCTTTCCGACCGCATTCCCGCTGGCATTTACGTGTCCATCAATGTCGACTCGAGGAGACACTGGAAATCGGCCATCAGTGTCTTATCATCTGATGGATCTGTAGCGTGGAGGAATGTTGTAACGTTGTAAAGTTCAAGGAGACTCTCTGACGCGATGTGAGAACTGATCATCGTTTCCTAGACCATCACATGCCTCACCTGCGATATTAGTGGAGATCAGGGCGTCCTATGAGCTTGGTCGAGTGCTAGGCAGTGGAGAAGTCATCGGGGAACTCCAAATATCGTGGGATGAGCTACTCGATCACGGAGTTGAGCCATTCGGTGAGCGACTCACTCCTCATTGATGTGCATATACTAAAATCTCGTAGATCTATCCTTCCCACCCGTGCGTGGTGTCCACCCTTCCCTCACACTGAATGCCGCCATTGTACGTGCTTGCGATCATCAGGACGGCGCACTGTCTGATGTGAGTGACGCTGGTCTCTGTCCTGTTAGATTTTGCTGACAGAACGCCAACTGTAGTCCCTCGTAGACTGCAAGATTGCTCGAGACACAGATGCGGGCCATGCACGATATGTCGAATACGTGACGAGCGAGAATGTCTTTCACTTGAACGCTACTGTAGAACATTTTCAGTTGGTTCTGGACCAGTGTCCGGTCAGCCACCCTGACCATGCAACAGCTCTCACCAACCTCGCGTGGGCTCGCCTTATAGGTTACATCCAAAATCATCTTCAAGACATTGATGCCACTATTTCTCTCTTCCGCGACGCCCTTGCATTGCGTCCGCAGCGCCATCCCGATCATCCTTTATCTCTATATAATCTCACCGAAGCCCTGACTTGGCGCCACAACAAGAAAGACACTGCTGCCGACATCCGCGAAGCCGCCCAACTCTATCATGAGCTACTACCTCTCTGTCCAGAGGGCACCTACCTTCGTAGCATCGCGGCAGGGGCAAATGGTGTCGATTATGTGATCGGCGGATGCAACGGTCTTCCAATAGACGCATCCGATGAGGGTATTCACCTTCGACGAGTCGTCCTCGAGCTCTGTCCTCTGGGCCATCAACTCCGTCCCAGAGCCCTCGGCGAGCTTGCACAAGCAGTTGAAGCTCGCTTTGACCAGCACGGCAGCATCGATGATCTTGACTCGAGCATACAACTCGGTCGTGAAGCCGTGTCTCTGTGCCCCGAGGAACATTCTGACTGTGATTACTACTTGCACAACTTGGCCTTGTCACTCATGTCCCGCTTCAATCACCAAGGCAAACCTAATGACCTCGATGAGGCCATCTCTTTGGACGAAGAAGCGCTGCGCCTGCGCCCTGTTGGGCACGAATATCGTGATTTGTCATTGGACAACCTAGGGCGCGCCCTCATTGCCCGCTTCCACAAACGCGGCGACATCGATGACATCACACGAGCTATCAGCCTCTCTCGCGAGGCGCTGACGTTGTGCCCACCTGGGCATCCACATCGCGACACCATGCTTTGCAACCTTGCTCTCATACTTGACACCAGATATGACAAATTGGATGTCAGCGAGGATCTTAATGAGGCCATTGATCTGTATCGCGAATCCCTACGGTTAAGGCAGCATGACGATCCAGAGCGCCATGTAAATCTGTTCAATTTGAGCTCGGCGCTCTGTTCTCGTTTCACGCAAACTCAGGAGAATGAAGATGTTGAGGAGGCCATTACTCTTTGCCAACAATCATTGGCGGCTCTGTCTTCACTGCACCCGCACAGGTATTTCAGCTACATGTGGTTGCAGAAGGCCTATTTGTCCCGTTACCAGATACTACACGACCCTGCTGATTTGTCGCTCGCCATAGAGAACTTCAGACTCGCATCAACGCATCCTACTCAAGGGTTTCCGGAACGCATCAAGGAAGCTATTGACTGGGTTCGCCAAGCAGAAGTCTATCTGCATGAATCTGCCCTCGAAGCATACCAGATATGCTTTGAGCTTTTCGACAGCCACGTGATGACGCGATCGTCGATCATCTCACGGCGTGAGGCTGCAACCGCTTTTGATGATGCACAATTACTTCCTGTAGATGCAGCCTCATGTGCTATACGTAGTGGTAATCTACGACAGGCAGTCGAACTTGCAGAGCAGGGTCGTGGCCAGCAGTGGTCGCTGGCCTCTCGACTCAGGACTCCAGTCGAAGACCTCGAGACAGCAAATCCGAAACTGGCCCACAATTATTTGGAGCTGAGCAAGCTCGTTTCCGATGCCGCACAGAGGTCTGCAGCCATCACCGACAGAGTTGCTGCTGATCGGGCAGCAACAGAGTATAGGAGAATTACAAGACGATGGGAAGCTGCGGTAGCTGAGATACGTGATCTTCGGGGGTTCTCGCGGTTCCTGCTCCCACCTTTGTACGAAGGCCTGCAAACAGCAGCGCGCCAGGGCCCGGTCATCATCCTCATTGCGAGTCAATACTCATGCAGCGCCATCATCGTCCCGACGTCAGGAGACCCCTGTCATGTTCCCTTACCGTCTGTCGCTCTCGCAGAACTGAACAATCTCAAGGATCGCTTTTCCAGGGCAATACGACATGCGTCTATCATGGGACCAAAGCAGCCGCGGAACGATCTAATAGTTCTCTTGCGGGCAGTATGGGATGTGATCATGCTACCCATCGTCAACGTCCTCCAGCATCATCTAAAATTAACATACCATTCTCGAATCTGGCTGTGTCCAACTGCAGCTTTCACGTCTATTCCTCTCCACGCAGCTCACCCGTTTCGAACGAACCCAGATGGCTCTAAGGAGCCATGCCTGGAGGATCTCTACATCTGCTCTTACACGCCGACACTTTCGGCTCTGGTCAGGTCTAGACAGGGGATGAAGAAGCGCGTCACTCCGTCCTTCGTCACAATTGGACAGGGTCAACCGCGTGGAGGGAAAGGCAAGGAGCTCTTGGCTGTCGACAGCGAGCTCGAGCTTGTCCATAAGCTCGTCCCTGCGGCTGCCAACCGCACCACTATTTCTGGTGACGCAGCCACACGAGCAGGTGCACTGGAAGCTTTGCAAGAGAACACTTGGGTGCACCTTGCTTGTCATGGCAAGCAGGACCCTGCGCAGCCTTACAATTCGCATTTTGTCATGAAAGATGAGCATCTGACGCTGCTCGACATCATGGAGAGAGACATTCCGCACGCCGAATTCGCGTTCTTATCCGCGTGTCATACTGCCGTCGGCGATGAAGAGACGCCTGACGAAGTCATTCACCTCGCAGCTGGTCTGCAGTTTTCGGGGTTCAAGAGCGTCGTTGGCACGCTGTGGGAGGTCGACGATGCTGTCGCACAACACGTTGTCAAAGCGTTTTATGAGAATATGTTCGAAGATTTGAAGGATGGTGGTGCTATGGACTGTACGAAGGCTGCATGGGCACTCAACCGTGCTACGCACGCCGTGAAGACGAAAGTGCCGCTCGAGCAGAGGATGGTTTTCATTCATATCGGTGTGTAGTTCTATGTCGCATGGCTGTCGTCTGGTACATATTCACGTGTTGTTGATCTGCGAGCCTCTTTCATCCTGTTGTAAAAATAACCTGATGTATCATTGCGCTCCAGCTATCTCATTTTCGTATACCCTGTCGTGTTTTTGTTGACTAGAATGTTCTTGTGCACTTGATTCGTTGGCGGCCTCGTCTTCTGCTTGAGTGCTTGGATAGTATGAGCCGGGCCAACACTGTCAAGCTGAGTCACACATTCCAGTCATACCATCTGTCCTTCAAGCTTCAAGCGTTCAAGTCCTGCACCATGGAACCTTCGACTAACCACTGCCAATGTCAACGCCAAGTTAGAAGCAGGGCTCATCCAACTCATCTGTGCAAGGTACGGTGTTGATCTTCCGACCCGCACGTATACTATAGGATTGGCTGAGGACAATAGGACCTATCTCGGTTCACAGATACTTACCAGGCGGTGGATATCCGACTAGGGTGCTCGGTCAAAAGAGTATGACAGCCATTCCAGTCGAACCCTAGCGATAACGAAAGGAAGGAACAACTACGTGATGTGATGGCAATAACGCATCAACCAGGTGAGCCAACTCTGCTAGACTTCGACGTGCATATTAGACGACCACCTGCGTCCTACTCGTGGAATGGTTGTTTCAGCACTGATGTACAATAACGAAGATCATGTCAACTGGGCGTCTGAGATTGCCGGTCGAGGTCTTGCATGTTGGTCGTTTCGATCACATACAGCTTCCTATGGGCTAGGCGACGTTTAGTGCTTTACGATAGACATTAGACATTAGACGCACGAGATAAACGACGAACTTTTCGATCCCCATGTTCCGTTCGGGTGTCGCTTGCGAACTCTTTGACCTTCTTCAAGAACATCTCTGCTGCTCTCTGACAGATTGTTGCCACTATACCAAATTTCTCGATGAGAAGCGGGAAACTGTCGCTGGTCACAGAAAGAATGTTAGTGGCCTGCTTCAGTCATATGAGTCACCCTGGTCGTGGTGTTGCAGTGGAATGTGAGGTATACTTGAATATGCTAGACGATGAGACTCGAACGGCTGATTCCCATCGTCTTCTTGAGTCGGGATTGATGGACATGGATATGGTGGTGCGGAAGGACGAGGGGACTTGAATAATTTTCACGCAGATGAATTCGAGTTATAGAGTTTCAGTAAATGTATAGCGAGGTCATATGTCGAGCAACCCACCTTCGAGTCAGACAGATCGGCCCTCCAAGCCGCCAATGATGAGACGGTGAAGAAAATAAGCGACACAGTTCGAGGATGAGCTAAGTGGAAGGTGCCGAGGAAGTGTTGCGAACCAGTCGTCTTGCAGGTGCGCTAAGCGTGGACTCATCGTATGTGGGAAAGGCATCGATAAGCTGACAAGGAAGCGATCGATAAGGACGTGGGCAAGCGTCGAGGATGCATCGACGAGGACGAAGATATTTCCAACGAGATGGATGTATACCAAGGTCGCAGATATAGCGAGGGCGATGGAGAGGACCACACGAGTGAGGATTTGGAGGGATCATGTATATATCTGACCTTGAAGACGGGAGGTGAAGTTACCAATGAGATCCTAGCAGTGCATTTCTGCATCGTTATATGACTGTCATCATACACACTAGGCTGATGTCGCAGACGATTTGACCAAGATTTGTCGCCCCTGGGCAATTGCCAGTTCATCTAATCTCATCACTGACATAAGTTGGACCCATGGCCAGAGACGCAGAGAATTACACCGTCGGTGGAGGAGCCCGCAATAAGGGAAGCATTCTGGCTGCAGCCTTTCCAAGGAATAGAGGACTGGATCAATGGGTCTCATATATGCACGTTCTGACGAGGCATAAATTAACATCGATGTCGTGAAGCAGCAAGCCCACCTCGACTTGACATCACAAAACACCACAAGAATGGCGGAAGAAGCAACGCAATGGACCCTGAAGTACCAAACTCGTTCGAACGTTCGAATACCATGGAAAAGGCACACGGGCAGTTGCAGGCAGCAGGGGATGTGGCACTCGAGATGGGCAATTGGTGGTAGCACTGGTAGGCAGTGAGAGCTCACTTCTAGAAATTCCCGCATGCCCTGCAGGTACGCTCACAATGGCTGTTCGCTATCCATCTATCCGAAAGCTTCGTGAACTCAGGCAAAGCCTCGAACTCAGTTAGCGGGACATGTTGCCTTGACATGTTTGAGAGGCACGAAGACCATTTTGAAACATGGTGAGCACTGAGAGCGGTGTCCGTCTGGAGATCCAGTGTTACGAAGATTCGGACAACAGGACTATGCCCTATATGCGCGGTCCTAGAAGCTATGTAGCTTCACCTGTCTGCCTCATGGTGAATATTAATCTGTGCGTGCAACGTTTTTCTCCAAGTCACACAAATGTTTGCAAGATCGCGTTGTCTTGACTGCATTTGGCAAAGAACCTTAAATGTTCCGTGAGACAGAGTGTGGAATAGAATTGAGAATTGCCAATACGTGCATTTGGAGCTCATCGTAAAGCGTTAGATATTCGTGTCTGGCAAAAGTCTGCACATAAGATAATGTTTATATCTACATTTTCCTTCAGCGAGGGTAGAGGTATTGAGATATGACACACAAGATATTCGTCATGCAGTCATCCAGGAGATGGCCTTTGCAATGCTAATGTTTCGACATGCCTTGAAGCACTGTCAGCGAAGAGAGCCTCTGTGGGACTTGAGGACAAGTGTCACGTTCAAGAAGATGGTGAAATGGATCTTTTGTGCCCTCGGAAGCTTCGCCCAGTGAAGATCATAAACTGGGTGAACAAAGTCTGCGGGGTCACTTCAACGTGCTCCCAGTACTGCCTGAGAGCACGAAGAAGGAACTGGTGCGCTGCGTATTGGATAGGCTTCATGATGAAGCGGTAATTATGGGAGAAGTAGCAGGAGGAGGTGCTTTTACCTGGGGATGTGAGCTCGAAGTGGATGTGAGGGAGAGGAGATAGGCTGCTTGGTCTAGAGACCTAGCTAGTCTTTGCGGAGTTCGCAGAAGCTACTAGGCTAGTGTAGTCTTTGAGGATGGCTGTGCTGGCAGCTGCACTGCCACAGCGTTTTCACGGTCCGTTGGAGTCCATCCAGAACTTGAAAATCCTGCGTATAGTATTCAATGTCATGGTGTATTCCTAAGAATGTTCTCTGCGTGTGGTAGCTACAACTCAGACCGTCAGGCATCAATAAGTAATGAACCCGACCCACTGTTTCTTTGTTCGTGAAGTAACGAGCATGATCCATCTTGAGGGCACAGCCATACTTGGAAGAGTTGAGGCGCGGCAGAAAACGGTCAAAGTATGACTTACCCATGCATAGGAAATGTGAGCGTCATAGCAGGGACGGTAGATTTAAAACACGATGGGCCATTTTGCAAGGTCAGCTTTCGAGTAAAGGCAAGAGAAATTAACTTCTTGTACCGCATGCCTTCAGCTACAACTACGGGGGCTATCAGCAGCCCTTCATAGAAGATCCCTGGGCCTAATTGCAATTCGCCGGGCGAAACAGTGCCAGATATCAGGCATTCATCCGCTGCTCTTCTCTCCCTCCAAAAAAAGTCCGGTTCGTCGCCATGTATGGATACCAGGAGAAAAGCACCTCGTTCGTCAAAGAATACTGTTGGTAGTACGTCATTCAGTATGATTGGTCGCCCTGCTCAGGCTGCGGTTGGAATGGAATAAAAAGTCTAGATCGTGTGCCACTCTAAATTCGTCTCTTGTAAGTCAAGAAGACCTAATTATAGTCGAGCTCGAACCGCGAGAGCACGTAGTACAACAGGACGAGAAATTATGGAAAATCTTGAGCAAAGGATATGTCCGGAGGTTGACGGTACTGTCGAATGATATAGATATGTTGAATGGTGGGACTCAGATGGTTGCCAGCTAGTAACTTCTTGATTCAAGTTCGACGTGCAGGAATATGCCTGCGGTGAACTTTGAGATTTTGGGCACAGAAATAGAATGCGAATACCACCAAATGAATAGCGAGAATAGATGCTGAGTGACGTACCTGGGTCAACCCTACGAAGTTTGCAGCGCGTGCTGCAGTGAGCAATCATCTTCGGCAAACACCGAAGAGCAAACGCAGCTCCCTTTCCCGGAATCCACTCAATTGTCCTTTCTGTACATCCGGTTCTGCGTTACAGGGGCACAAGTCTATCAGGATCTCAAGCTGTTTGGAGGCTTAGGAGTTCTTTGCGAGACACCACAAAGTACGTCGATTTATTTCCGTTCATCCTTAGCTCTACATAAGAGTCTCCTGCTGCTCAATTCTAGTCACGCTTTCGTCACTCGCTGTTGCACGGCGCGTTCAGCTTCTCTGATCATATTGCCACTTGTCATGTTCTCGCAAACCGTCCCTGATGTTTCCACAATGCTCTCAATCATCCATCCCCATGGTACTATCAGCTCAATCTGACGAGTCGTATAGAATCATTCAGCTTTATTTTCGCGTCGACAGTTTGCAGTGGTTTGAACTTTGAATATTGTTTGCATTTACCATTACCTTATGAAATACACTCGATTCTATATTTTGCTAACGGCCCGCTGAGCAGTACGATAAGTCAAGGAGCAGCAGACACTCTGAGACTCGCGTGTCCCCTTCAACCTTGGCCAGCCACTTTCACTGAAGACTGACAATGGCATTAATGTTTAGCACAGGCTCTTCCGTTAATCCTGGTTGGTGATCTCGATTCACAGCGCTTGGTGCAATCATACCAGCGTCTATCGTGCCGAACAGCCTTCGACAATACACGTGCAGCACGACATCATGATGAACCCTGACTCTTGCTGTACCCTTGGATTCTTTCATCCCAGTATAGCACCCATCAATTGCAGGGTCACCCTCCGAGTCATACTGTTCATGTTTCGCATCCTCTATCGTGATATTGTCTACTCTAGAGTCTTTCACAAATTCATTCAACCCTTCTGGTTCCTGCTACCAATGCTATGGCCCCAAAGTCCTTAAGCATTGCGCGAAATAAGTGTCTTGAACTCATTAATTTTCAAGAGACCACCAAGTACGTGATGATGCGTGATGTTTTAGCTGTAATGATATTTACATGGTGCCATCATAGGCTACGTTCATCTTGAGCCCTATACACGCTCCCGGTACCGTCGAGCATAAGGCCCCCTGGGGTTCATCCAGCAAGTCCTGCGTGTAATATTCGATATCATCACGTATCTCTTTGTTCATGAATCGGTTCTCTGCGTGCTGTAGCTACAACTCAGACCGTCAGGTGCCAATAAGTAATGAACGTAATGCACTGTTTCTTGGTCCAAGCACGTTCTAGATACATGAGTGTGATCCATCCTGAGGGCACAGCCATACTGAAAGAGTGGAGGTGGGGCAAACAACGGTCAAAGTATGACTTACTAGCCTCCCATCATCAGAACTTGAAGCGATGGGGTGATCCCTTGTGGGTCAGTGTGTTGTAGTGAGCGCGTGTGCATGTGAGTTACAAGGGATTGCCAGTGCGCGGCTCATCTTGTAACTAGGAGAATGAACTTCGCGGAAGCGAGGATAGACTTGAATTTATATTTTGCACGTGTACAAATAAAGACATATTGGAAGCTGCGGCATATGTGGATTTGTTACAACGAATGCAAAAAATATGGCGAAGGGTTTGAAGCTAGACACCTATGTGAATGAATACGATCTGCTGTTCAAGCGGAATCTTCTTGCGCAATGTCTTCACAGCCTTGTGCAATGCAACCGCAGCGCGTGTGCAGTCTAATTTCCCTGAGCCATCAATAAGGTTGTCATAAAAAGTAGAGACAATCTGGCGAGCAACATCGTCGTCAACAGACCACATGGAACCTATTACACTGCGAAATCCAGAGAATTGCATCGCTGCTGCGAGATGGATGGCCTCATCGGGACTCAACTCATCACCCACAGTAGTGTGGCAAGCCGATAAGAATGCAAACTCTGGATTCGGCAAGCGAGATTGGATGATGTCCCTAATCGTTAAAGGCCCTTCGCGCATTGCGAAGGAAGACTCGAATGGTTGTTTTCGATTCGGCATGCCATGACATGCCAGATGAAGCCACTGATTTCGGCTTAATGCATCCAATGTCCCCTGGACTGTTGCATCGCTATCCGAAAGCGATGTAAAGGACAGGATGGGCGTGATACGCTGAGCTACGACGGCTAACTCAGCGGCGACACTTCGAAGTTCATTTCCTCCAGTCGGGTTTGCTTGACCAACAGCAACAAAATGCTGGATGGACGCATCTTGAGAGACCTTCTGTCTCGCACGAATGAGTGCCCCCAAAGTTGTAGTGTAAGAGGAGACGTAAAAGTGAGATAGATTATGGCTCTTTTGCTCGTAGGGTCCCGCGGCGTGTAGGGGAAGCAGCGCGAACTCAGCAGTAGGACACCACCAGATGCGTGAGCCATTGCGAACGAATTTCCTGAGAGCTTGAACGACGGGCCAAACGATACGACTCCAAAGCTTGCGCAAGACACTGACAATCTTGTGTAATTCGAGTCGATGGTCGGAGGAACCAACGCCCATTAAGAGGGACTGGAAATCGGATGACAACTCGAAGACCTCGTCTCGTGCAATATCGAGTGGAACGAGGACAGGATCCCGGGCAGTCAGAACAATCAAGGCGTCGCAGCTGTACTTGCTGGCGTTGACAATAATGACTGGACCATGTTCTGCCGCCCTCTGCAAATCAGAGAATAGTGGAGGAAGGAGAAATCGGGAAAAGTCAGGCAGTACGCGGATGCGGGAAATGACCTCATCCCATTGGGCGGTAAGTTGTCGAATGTGTTGGGACTGCTCCTCAATAGACACATCAAAAACGTTACGAAGGCGAAAGCTGAGTTGCTTGACCTCTTCTGCCAAGGCTTTGCCAGTGTCACCTGACACAGAAAGTTCATCTAACGGCGTCCGGAAGCGCGCCAGCTGTGTCCAGAAGACTGCACGGCCTTGCTCTACTAATTCCACGGCAGTCATCAAAGCACCATGACGGACACTGCACGAGAACGCATCTACTGCGAGGGATGAAGTGGCCTCTCTGATCACACCGAAATGCCGTGAAGACGACGACAAAAGAGCCACGTTCTGATCCAGGAATTTCAATGAGGTCTGATAAGCAACCAATGCAGAGCCATGCTTCAGCTGTTCAGCACAGGTGACCCAAGACTTAGCAGCATCAAGATCAGCACGAGAGGCTGCATGAGATACTTCGGAAAGTTGTAGATAAAGCCTGAAAGCCTCGTCCAAGTCTGATGATATACCCTGCTGATCAAATCTTGTTCGAAGGCTGACGGCAAGGCTGTTGATAGATGCAGATCGACGAGCATGGCCAGGGGGACAGAGTGCAAGTGCAGCTTGACGGAGTTCGATAGACTCATCAAGATCAGACGGGACGCCATGTTGCTGCTCGAATCTGGAATGAAGGATGCTAGCAAGGTTGTTAAGTGATGTGAATCGATCAGAATGTCCAGGGGGATAGAGCACAAGGGCAGCTCGAACGAGCTCAATGGCCTCATCCAGGTCAGACAGGATGCTCCGCTGCTCAAATCTGGTTTGAAGGCTGCTGGCAAGGTTGTTGAGCGAGCCTGGTCGAGAAGAATGACCGGGGGGACAAAGTGCCAGTGCAGCTCGATAGAGCTCCATGGCCTCGTCCAGGTCAGAAAGGACACCTTGCTGCTCAAATCTGGTTTGAAGGCTGCTGGCAAGGTTGTTGAGAGACATTAGTCGGCCAGAATGACCAGGAGGACAGAGCGGTAATGCAGCTCGAACGAGCTCAATAGCCTCATCCAAGTCGGACAGGACTCCTCGCTGGTCGAATCTGGCTGCAAGGCTAGTGGCAAGGTCATTGAGAGATATAGATCGATCAGAGTGGCCAGGGGGACAGTGCAGTAGTGCAGCTCGACTGAGCTCAATTGCCTCATCCAGGTCAGACAAGACACCCTGTTGCTCGAATCTGGTTTGGAGACTGCTGGCAAGGGTATTGAGAGAGAGGGACTGATAAGAATGGCCAGGAGGACAGAGAGCAAGAGCAGCTCGAGCAAGCTCAATTGCCTCGTCTACGTCAGGCAGGAAGCCCCGCTGCGCGAATCTGTCTCGAAGGCTGGTAGCAAGGTTACTGAGAGAGCATGGCCTGTACGAATGGTTCAGGGGACAGAGAACAAGTGCAGCTCGATAGAGCTCGATGGCCTCGTCTAAGTCGGGCAGGGTGCCCCGCTGCTCAAATCTGGTTTGCAGGCTCATGGCAAGGTTGTTCAGAGACCCGGATTGAAAAGAATTGCCAGGTGAACAAAGGGCCAATGCAGCTCGATGGAGCTCAATGGCCTCATCCATATCAGATGGGATGCCATGTTGGTCAAACCTATCACTAAGGCAGTTGGCAAGGTTGTTGAGCGACCCGTATCGATGAGAGTGTCCAGGTTGACGAAGCAGCAATGCCATTCGATGGAGCTCAATGGCCTCATCTAGATCAGATGGGACACCCCGCTGCTGGAATTTCTCTCGAAGGCAGTTGGCAAGGTTATTGAGAGATGTGGATCTATCAATATGACCAGTGGGACGGAGCACCAATGCAGCCCGATGGAGCTCAATGGCCTCATATAGATCAGACGGGATGCCCCGCTGCTGGGATCTATCTTGGAGGCTGATTGCAAGGTTGTTAAGCGATATAGATCGATCAGGATGGCCAGCGGGGCGGAGCAGCAATGCAGCTCGATGCAGCTCGATGGCCTCATCTAAATCAGATAGGACGCCCTGCCGCGTGAATCTGTCTCGAAGGATATTGGCGAGATTGCTGAGGAATGTGGATCTATCGGAATGGCCAGGGGGACACAGCTCTAGGGCAGCTTGATAGTGCTCAACGGCCTCATCCAGATCAGACAGGGCGCCCTGCTGCTGGAATCTAACTCGAAGGCTGTTAGCAAGGATACCGAGAGATAAGGGTCTGTGGGGATGGCCAGGGGGAAACTCCTGTAATGACGCTCGACATTGTTCTACGTTGTTTGCCATGTGTTTTTCAACGAGGGATACGAAAGTGATGGGATGATAAAGGCAAGTCGGAACGTGCTGAAACGGCTCCGCAGTAAGCGTCTTGCAAATTGAGTGAGATCGGCAAGATCACTTACATAGTGTTGCGCACAACTGTATATAACCAACACACAATGAACGAGCAGAAACACTGATCTAGTAGCAAGTACTGCCAGATATTGGAGGGAGATGATTTAGCTGGTCGAGCTTGGAGAGGCTGGGAGGGAACGTTGGCCTGTTTGATTAGCAACTTGGCACGTGTAAGCACACTTCTGTGATCAGGCCTAGGATTCGTGGGTAAGTAGTGAGAAGCACTCGAATTAACAAACTCGAGAATTGCTGCCTGCGTCGGCAGAAACCTTGTTCTTGGCCTATGTTAAGTTCTTCAAGCGTTCAATGTGTACCCGTGGAAGTCAGTATTTTCGTCAATCTCAGATGCTGCTTTGACTTATGGGCCATCGTCTGTGCAGTGTGCACTGCTTACTACATCCGCTTCAACATTAGTGCTAATCTGCCAATGATGCGTGCACTTAGTATATGGCAACATTCAATATTCATTTCCTATGGGTGAGCTGAGGTACTCATAATTTGATACTGATCACTCGTACTTGTGAAGGGTTCGGCAATCTCCCAGTACCTCCGCGACTCATCCCGATCGAGCCTACCCCTGTTAACGTTATAATGAAGCTGTGAATTTTGGACGCATTCACTGATGGGCCGGTCGCTGCTGTCAGGCTTTCTAGCACATGAACGGCTGGTGCGCGTGCAGGAATCGAAGCTGGACGTGAGAATGGCTGTTAGTATTTCGGACGGATGGATTCATGGCAATGAGTATAGCTCTGCACATTGTGAGATTAGCTTGGGAGGTCCAGCAGATGCGAGAGCACATACATATACTAGCCATGCTGGACGCGGTTGTGGAAGTGAACCCTGGGGATCCTCACCAACGTGTAAGTAAATTTTATTTGCTGGTGTTTGAATCAAACTGTCCAAGTTTCGAAACACGGAACCAATCGAATGGACTATCTCAACATGGAAGGTATCGTCTATGCTATTGTCGGGACGGGTCCACCGGTGAACATTGAAATAGACTGTGAAATCCCAAGAATGGAGTATTGCAGACGACTTGAGCGGATCTTGTCTCCCAATCGTGATTGAGGTGGCGTGATGGTGAATGGGGTATTTGAATACTAGCTACTCGTTTCTGGTGCTAGTGCGCATTCAAAGCTGTCAGAATGCCAACTGTCCCAGGATTTTGGGTAGCAGGACGAAAAATCTCCGTAAATATGAATTTCTGCATGGAAGTCTGGGATACAATACACATGAATGATTCGCACATGATGGAATTCGAGTAACTTCATGGCCACACCAGATATCGTAACCGTCAAAAGAACTTGATCCAGAAGGTGAGATGTAGTCGATGATATGATCGCTTTGCGGCAGACTGGATCTAGTATGGAGATGATGTATGCGCACTCAGACCGGCCCTGATAGCGATCAGGCGAGATCGGATCGTTCAAGCTACCGGCATGTAAGCGCGCCTGCCTTGATCCTGTAAAATATCACGCTGCCGTATTTAACATCAGAATGATAAACACCCACCTCACAAAGGTCAAAGATCGTCAGCATAGGATGTGTTTTCGCCACGCAGTCGAAAAGTCGTTCCCTAGAAGCTCTGCCTTCTTGAAGCTTGTGAAATACAAAAGATACGACACATAGCTGCCTGTGGGTTAGGTGACGTTTAACGCTTTGCAGTAGACATCAGATGCACGAATTTGCGAGATAAATGTAAGTGAACTACGAACGTTCAGCCTCCATATTCCGTTCATATGTCGACTCTTCGACCGTTTTCAAACCAAAACTGCTGCTCTTATCTCCAATAGATTGTTGTCGCTATCCCAACTTTCTCGATGTCAGAAACCGTCGAAGATCCCAAAGAATGTTGATGGCTCACCACTTTGATCATACAGGTCGGCCTGGCCGAGGTGTTGGAGTGGCATGTGAGGTTTGCACTGTGGCGGATGATGAGACTCGTACGGCTGAATGTCATCGTTTTCTCGAGTCGAGTTTCATTGACGTGGATATGTCTGTAGGGTATAGAAGGACTTTGGGATTGATATTTTTTGTGCTGATGGCCTGGAGATGGAAAATTGGCAAACGATTAGCAAGCTCGTAAGCTGAGCAGCCCACCTTTGAGTTTGACAGATCAGCCATACAAGCTGCCAATAATGGTACGATGAAGCAAATAAGCGACTCGCGCAGATCGAGGATGAGTCAAGTGAAATTATGCCCAGAGGAAGTGTTGTGAGCCAGGCGCCATGTCGATGCACAGAGCAGCGAGACGGAGTGAAGACGAGGCATAGACTCTTCGTATACGGGAAAACCCTCGACGCGCTGAAAGGGGGGGAATCCTAGGTTTGAGATGTGTAAGATCGTGACATATATACAAGAGGAGATCAGTAGACAGCATGAACTTGAAGGGTTATAGGGGACATGAAAACATTCGAACAGGATCGTGAAAGGCGTACGTAACTCAAGTTACTCAACGCACACTTATAAGTTATAATATAAGTCCCGCAGGGCCACATCCGTGGCAGTGCCCGCTACCTTGTCCAATTTTTTATGATTTATTTGTTATTTGCAAGGTCCATGATCCCCGATACCCACTTTAGTGGGGACATTGTTCATCTCATACAGACTTTTTGCGATATCACATAAAAGTAAATAACTTAGTAGGTTGGTGGGTGTTACGACCAACTAAAAGAACCAAGAAACGAACCAAGATTCTCCGACAACGTCCACTCACATGACGGAAGCCGCACTTCAGGATGACTATGCAGAATATCACGACAAAAAGCATACCAATCACGACCTAAGACGGCCGTGACAGGCAAGGTGTCGCGAATCACAAACGGAAAATCGGTAGAGAACCGAACGTCTCCTTCGAGCAAAGTTACGAGCACCCGAAAGACGCCCTGACGAGAACGAGCGAGCGCATATGAATTCAAAAAAGACACGGAAATCAGCGAGATTTCCGAAGAGTCGTCTCGCGCAACAGACACGTTTATACCCTCGAGCATGAACGACATAAGAGCAGAGTGAATCTACTCGGTTCTTTTCTCATTTTCACGTCCACAAATACCCAGCTACCTAAAGGTAGCGAGAATATTTATATTCAAATTTGCAAATTAAATAAAGTTTGTCAAACTTGACTCTCGTTCAATGATCATTCCTATGATGATCTACCTCTTTATTTTCACTGGGACTGAGCGACGTCCTATACGTATCAGACACAGTTGAAGACTCGAAACTATCCACTCCACATGCAATCCAGATCTGCAAAACTTATTTCCTGAAATTTCCTTCGAAAATAATGATTCTCTCTCCGGTCGGACCGAGAGTTCGCGACTTGAACCATCATTGAATGGGAGAACTTCATCATGATGTCTTTTGATACCCCTGGGTCGACGACGTCCACTATTATACTAAGGTTTGGCCGATTATCGTCCACCAGAAGATATCTTACACCCAAATTTCCGGTTCTGGCTTATTGTATATGCCTGTAGAAGCCTAGTTGATGGCCGATGGGCCATGCAGTGACCTGCACATTGGACAAAAAGGCTCAGCGCAGATCCAGGCGCGAGGGTATCCAAATTATCCAAGCCATGAGGCATCTCGTAAGTATTCCCGTGTGCTTCTTATAAGCTCTTGCTTGTAACCCACATCCCCAGATCGTCCAACCTCAGAGCTCTTGACAAACTTACACCATATATCGCAAAAAAGGCTACCCGACATGTCTGTCGCCTCAGAATCCTCCCAGACTGATGTCTTGGAGTATATTATCACCCATATATTTTGTCCCATCAAATTACCGCAGAGCAGCGATTATACTCTCAACAACGATCGCTCCCTCCTTGATGTCGTGCTCGGCTCGGCTCGCAAATTTGTGAGTTCGTTGCCTGACGACGATCAGGAGCAGTGGAGTCCTTCGTTGAAGATGCTGGAGAGTCTTGCTATTACAATGACTTCTCCTTCCTTGACTGGGGACGTCGTTGAGTCGCAAATCAAATCTATGCAAGCAGGAGGTATGCACGTAGTGTTGGCGCCAAAAGTTGACTCATCAAAAGTTCTCTGTAGATATTCTCGCATATCTGATTCGAGAACAAAATGCTGCTGTAGTGCTTCGTAGGCTCGACACGGAAACCATCTTTGAATCCTTCGAAGTTTCACCGTCGGCATCTGCTGTCATGGCGGAAAAGGGGAAGCTCCTGTGTTCATATCCAGGACCCGCGATCGCCGTATCAAACTCAGTGGTAGATAACCCTACCTTTCCTCCCGAGTTGGTGAACTTTCTCTCGCACATGAGCTCTGATGGGTTAGATCCCACAGTCCTCCAAGGAGAGACCGCACATCCTCGCTATATCACCCAGCTTCTCACTGATATCCTTCGTGCATTTGGCAAGCCGGCTGACATCCCTCGTATTCGAAAACGTATATGCGATGATGCCTTACAGTCCAACACCACGTTCCCTTGGCGAAGATCATCCATCTGGCTTGTCATAAGGGTTGTATTGCAGACATCTCTCGAGCGCACAAGCCTTGGACGAAACAGTTACAAGGCTTTCATGGCTTCTCTCATGACCGACCTTGTGTCTGAAGCGCTTGAGAGAGATATGTCAAGCGATCTGCTCTACTCCATGTCCATTAAAATCAGTCGCCGCTTGGTCAAGCTTCAGGTTGAAGACGAATACTTAGCAATCGCGATTCACAAAGCTACAGAAGACATCAAAGACCGACTGGAGCTGCGCTGGAAGAATATTCAGGCGGCTCAGGCGGATTCTTCTCATTGGGATGCTTCTGAGGTAGATATAACCAGAGACACTAGGCTCTCTATGACCGAAAGCCAGGAGTATATCGCCTCTATCCTACATCCTACCCATGTCCAGCCCACCGTGGTAGACTTTCAGCCTCTTCATCGCCCACGGGGCACTATTGACGACTTCCTCGGTCCTCACGTCAATTTCTTCGAGAACGCTTATGCCGAAGACCCCTTTGTAGCGCTTTCAGATTTCGAATGTGCCATCGAGCGGGACATTGATGGCTGGGTGATTCGTGTCATGAACCTTGATGCTGCAGACATTGACACCGCTTGCATGGCCATTCAAGCGCGCGCTAAAGGTTATTCCACCAGAGCGCAATCGACTTATTCCGGAAATCCTGAGAATATATCCATCATGCTGCTCACGCTGTTCGAACTCTGGGTCGCACTTGATAAGCTGGTCGTCAAGTCAATCCCTCTCCTCATGGAGTACTCTCCAGAGGTCCCAGTTGCCATATTCAATCGCCTTCTCCTTCAGAAAGCTGCTGCCATAGAGCGACTCAGAGTTCTTCAACAGTATGTTGCTGGGCGTTGCACCCGCAATGCGCTCTCGGTCTTCTCGGATGGGCCAGACATGTACACGTTTGCAGTTCGTTATTATTACCAATCTGAGGAGCTGCAGTCATCCAAGCAGCGCATTGAAAACGACGCAAATGCAGAGCGCAAGAAACGAATTGCGGATCTTCGCGACAAAAGCGACAGATACCGGTGTCTCACAAATGAAATTGACGCTCTCACGTGCGACTACTACCAGCACTGGCGAGGTTGGCTCCAACATGACCGTTCTTGCCGTCGGTGCGAGAAGCGGCAGGAGAGGGATAGCCTTTCTGTTGAAGTTCATGAATGGCCACTTCCTGACTCCGTCTACGATGCAGCGGCAGTGGTATTCGAGCTCGGTGCCCCGATCGCTTTCAAGATGTGGCGATCTTTCACCTTCCACTTTCTTTACGACATATGCACCCCAACTTCACAACAGATTCAAAGTGCGAGGCAGTACATCCTGCTCGCACATTATTCGCCGCTCTCATGCTATCACGCAGAGCATCATGGTCAACGTATCACGCTGGCCTCCATGACAGAACCCCCCCGGACCTCTCGCAAATCCCTTCCATGCACTGAAAGTGACATCTTCGTCAACAACATCAATCGGATGCGCTTCCTTCTTTACGATACGACTAGTTGTGTTTGGGCCTCCGGTTCTTTTCGACAGTGTGACATATCTGATATTTGCACCCACGTGCTGCCGAAAGGTCCGTATCACGGACTACAATATAACCTGTCGGGTACCCAGCACACATCCAACGAGGTCTTGGCCAACCAGGCCACATGTCATGCCGAGTTGACGCTTCACGAATTCATCGCTTTTGGGGGCCTCCGTAGTGGCAGCCTTTTGCAATGGATCAACATTCTCCGTGAATTGCGAGCACGCACGCTCACATTTCGCGATCCCGCAGTCCACTTGCTACTGCTCCAGGCTAGTTGGGAGGTAGGAGAGCTCTCAGCCGACGGGTCTAGGGCATGGCACCACGAACTGAAAGCCTCAGAATTCGGACACGCCCTTATCAATGAGCTCCAAAGCTTAAAAGTAAGCGTAGAAGCCAATTGGCTGGAGGGCACAACAATGGCAACAATCTCCGTCCTGGCGTCCCGCCTTCTCTCATCAGCAGAGGATTTCAGCGTCATCCAGCGATCATACAAGTTGCTGCGAGCTGTCCGAAATACAACTTTCAGATGGGTGCAAGAGCTATCCAAAGCTGATGCTCCAGATGAAAAGTCTAGTCGCGAACGCCAAGCCCGCGTTCGTGATATGGCAGCAACTTGTCTCAGTACCTATGATGTTGGTCCGGACAACATTGCAGCGCTCCTCCAATCGCCACAGGACTTGGAGATCCTGGTGTACTGCTCTGTTACAGTGACGGATAACGTGCCTCTAGATCTCCGCTCTCTCCCGATAGTTCCAAGATTACTTCTTGAACGCAACCGTCGGTTGTCACACTTTTTAGAGACCTATTTCCGACACCATGTGGAAGACGACCAAGAAGGTCTTGATTGGGCGATGAAGCACCTCTGGCCTGCATACCAGCGCCACACGCGCTGGGAAGTACTTGAATCCCCAAACTCTCGGTGGCTTAGATGTGAAACAGCGCCTTTCAACGATTCATCCCGCCAAATCATTCATCTTGATATGTTGACATCTCGCCTATTGGTTGACGGCAAGCCGTTAACCAGGCTGCCAGATTGCTTTTTGCGGCATCCTAGCTACATTGCCCTCTTCGGTCATGTGAGTTTTTTGCCTTGCTAGTCAGCCAGCTGTCTCATATCATCGAGTAGCAAGTGTTTGATGTTTTCCCCACAAAGATTCCCGGCGTGGAATTTGTCGCCAAGGCCGTTATACATCGCTTTAAAGTGAGTTGATGCCGCCCAACGTGAAGGACAAGAACTAATTCAGTTGTCCGTTTGCAGATGTTTTTCGGGATGCGCAATGGGGACGTTGTCATTCAGTCACAACACGAGAATGGGCACCTCCTTGAGCTGATACCTCCGGGGAAGCTTGAGCTGGACGTCCCCGCATTACTGGTCAAAGATCACGTACATTGGCTCAACCTAAGCACTCGTGCGATCGAATTTCGTCCAATGAAGAGACTGTGGGAGCCCTCCGATAAGAACTGGGTGTTGCAATTCATGGAAGACGGGCAGTCAGTCGCACAGCGGGGCCAAACAACTCTGTTTGACGTTCGGAGTCGCACTTTCTGCATGATAGCAAACACACTGAGCCCACTCGAACACTCCCAATACCTAATTGTCACTCGTAGCGTGGATGCTGTCAAGGTTGATCTCCCTCGGTTTGGACTCTCTTTCTTCATAGACAAAGATGGAGAATTGCATTCGCGGAACCAGAGAGGCATGGTTGTCGACAAAGATCAGTCCACCGGTACAATGTTTGGGCTTGTTAACCAGCTCGTTTTACGCCCAAAAGATCGACGAACTTACAGTGATCGCCGTGTCATCATCCCCCGAGGGAATGTGGTAGTAGAGCCCAGCGGTCACCATATCCAGGTCACCATCCACACTGATTCCAATCATGTTCGCCGTCTCTACCACTGTTACACCGTTGATACGGAACTCTGCCGCCTGACAGGAAATGTTGGCCTCACGAACAAACTTTACAAGGCGTACTTGCATGCCGTGTGCAGTGCCCACGTTCCAGATCCGTTGACTCGACGCACCGGTGTAGAAGAAGCCATGTGTTTGATGCAATCCGCTGCATGTTTTTCCTTCATGAAGCTGGACCCATTCGACTGCAAGCTTCTAGCCCAGATAGGTTCCTTGACTGTTGATCGCACATGGTCCAACGCCCGCGGGAGGTCACAGGAGGTCCACTGGCAACATGGCTTATCATCTTATGTCCAAAGTTGCGCATTCTACCATGCTGCCAGGGACATAGTCCGATATGCACAGAAGCTGCAGGTGCTCAGCGAAACACCAGTTCCAGTTTGTCCAGATTTTCCAGCACGCGACGCGTCCCTCCTGGAACGCGCCTCTCAGCGGTTCATTTTTCTTTACTCTAACGATCCAGTCAATCCCTTTCATCCCAGCAAATCGTCGAGCGGTGAATATACTTCCAGGGATGTTTACCGCTGCTCAATTGACGATCAAAATGCGTTTGATTGTGCACGCATGGTGCGCGACTGGAGCATCACGCTTGAGCCTTGCAAGGCGCTCTACGATATTTTTGTTCAGTGGAATGAAGTTTCTGGGAGAATACCCAACGTATCCCTTCAATACGACCAAGAGTGGTTGAAGCCTGACTTGGCTAAGAGATGGATGACCGTCTACGAGCTTTGCTGTGACACAGACCGGGAGACTCATACGTTCCAACTCGCTTTCACGTTACCAGCCATGGCTTACTCCTCCCCGGAGAATGCAGGATTCGCTGCAACCATGTTCGCGTTTGCGGCTATTCCTGAGTTCCGTGCAATCTGCTCCCCCGGATATGATATATACGACCTTTCTTTTGGGATCAATCCCCTTGAACAGGATCTCTGCTACCACATCTCTTCCCATACAACCTTCCACAAAAGTCCCGAGGCATCATGGTCTAGTTACCACAACGAGTCAGCCCACGACTTTAATAATCGGCAACAAGAGCACTTCCAATCCGAGTGTCTACGTGAACGGAAAGCGATGATCAGTATCCTTCTTGATTGTTGGCCTTGCGAATCCGTCCCTGCACACGCTCTGCGCTGTCTAAGCGGTTCCCGATACGACAAGCTCACCCTTAGCGCTGCCCTTGAAAAGCAATACTCGAACTGCTATCGCAACCGGTGTCTGAAGGTATATCTGGATCGTGTGCAGAATGTGCTTGATGAAGTGAGGCGGACTTTCATGCCCTCCGTCAAGCAATCGTACACATTCACCCCGAGCAATTCAGATGTTATATCAGTCACCGCCGCCGTTCTTACCCAAGACTTGTTCAAGAGGCCTCCGCCAGTCATCAGATTACTTCCTGATCCTCTGAAGCAAAGTAACACTTTACCAAGCGACAGATCCTCTGGCGGCGGCGGGCTTGATTCGTCTCCATTGGAGGATGTCATCTCGAAGTTCTCGCAATCTCGATTGGACCAGTTCAGTGTCCACTATGCTGAACATCTAGAAGACAGCAGAATCGATCTAGAGAACGAACAATCCCCCATTGTACCGGACCCAACCCGCTGGACAGTCGACATGTTGCAACATTATCATATATGGTGCAGTAGGCTCTATAACAACGCTCTTCGCAAATTGGAAGAGCATCTAGCTCCCGTGGGTTTGGCGGAGGAGGGTTTATTCAATTCTGGGCAATGGCCGCGCATTACCGTCACATTTCTTCTCGGTCTCCTCGCTTCCACGTCAGAAACGCCTATTTGTGACTCATGGAAAGCCCCGTTGACCAGTTTCGTCCATATTCTCCTTCGACTACAAAGATCACAACGACTTCTGAAGTTGAAGTTGGCAGCTGGTGGGGACAATGGGGAGTTTCTGAAGGAGCTGGTAAATGACGGTCACCTAGGAGTGGATGGTACACAGAAATATCTGGACTGGCTTCTAATTCAGGTATTCGATAGTCGGCAACAACTGGTACGATCGATCACTAACGGTACTAGGCAGAGAACCGATTTCTTATCCGTCCCATGCAAGCCAGCGTTGCAATGGAGATGATTTCCCCAAGATCCGGCAACAATACCGCCCTGCAGCTTCATATGGGAGAAGGAAAATCTTCCGTGATCGTACCTGTTTGTTGTGCTGCATTGGCAGATCGCAGCAACTTGGTACGGGTCGTCGTCCTAAAGCCTTTGGCTGTCCAGATGTTTCAGTTGCTCGTGGAACGGATCGGCGGCCTTACCAACAGGCGAATTTTCTACCTGCCATTCTCGCGCGCCTTGCCCATTACTTCTAATCATGCAAACATCATCCAGTCGCTGTTCGAAGAGTGCAAAGCCGTTGGTGGTATCCTCGTCGCTCAACCAGACCATATCCTCTCTTTTAAGTTGATGACTGTGGAGCAACAGCTTCCGCCCGCAAATGCGGTTGGACGATCTTCGGCAGAGCTGGCTACGCCCCTGCTGAATACTCAGCGGTGGCTTGATACACACACTCGTGACATACTGGACGAGAGTGATGAATTGCTGCATGTCCGCTTCCAACTTGTCTACACTATGGGCGACCAACAGCACTTAGAAGGTTATCCTGATCGATGGACCACAACACAGCAGGTGATGACCCTTGTGGCAAAACATGCTCGCGTCCTTCACCAAGAATTTCCTCTTGGAGTAGAGTTCCAGCCAGGCACTGTCGGAACCTTCCCACTCAGAGTCCTGGACGTTCGCACAGGCGAAAGGTTGGTCGAGCTAGTTTGTGACGACATTCTTGCCGGTAACCTTCCAAACTTCGCATTCGGACATGTGCCACGTCATATGAAAGACTCCATCCGTGAGTATCTTACCCTCTCGACTATTGGCCCGCAACTCCTTCACGATGTCCGGAACTATTGCGCTGGGTCCAGTCTGTGGAATGGACTACTGCTCATTCGGGGACTCCTCGCATACCGCATACTGATATACACGCTGAAGGACCGGCGATGGCGCGTAGATTACGGTCTGGACCCTCAGCGCACGATGCTCGCCGTGCCTTATCGTGCTAAGGATGCTCCCTCATCTCGGGCAGAATTCGGACATCCAGACATCGCAGTCGCACTCACATGTCTTTCGTACTACTATGGAGGCCTCACTGAGAAACAAGTGGCCCTCTGCTTCCGCCAGCTATTCAAGCAAGACAATCCCGCATTGGAGTATGAGACGTGGATCAAGGGGTTGTCTTCAGACTCGCTTCCAGACAACCTGCAACACCTCAGTGGAATCAACATGGAGTCTACTGAACAGTTCACCACCTGTTTGGTACCTCTCTTCGGACGCAACAAGGCAGTCGTAGACTTCTTCTTGGCTCAGTTCGTTCTTCCAAAGGAAGCCAAGGAGTTTCCCCACAAGTTATCTTGCTCTGCCTGGGATCTCGCAGAGCAAAAGTCTTCCGGGTTGCCTACCACGGGCTTCAGTGGAACAAACGACTTCCGCTACTTGCTACCCACCACCATAGCGCAGCATCCACTAGACCACCAGCGTGGCACGAACGCCAGAGTCCTCAGTCACCTTTTGCAGCAAGAGAATGATTATTATGATGATTCGCTTGCTGCCGGCGGAGGCGCTAGAGAGCTCCTTAATGTCATCGCAAAGCAGTCGCCGGAAATACGCGTCTTGCTCGACGTGGGTGCACAAGTGCTTGACTTGCAGAATGACGAGGTGGCGAAGATATGGCTGGACATCAATCAAGATGCTCAAGCGGCCATTTATTTCAACAGGCACGATGAGCTTGTGGTGCGCACTCGGGATCACGTTGTAGAACCATTCTCTGTATCTTCCTTTGCTCAGCAAGTGGACCAGTGTGTATTGTATCTGGACGATGAACACACCAGGGGAACGGACGTAAAGTTGCCTCGGGGATTCCGCGCAGCTGTCACATTAGGGCCAAAGGTCACCAAGGATCGCCTTGTCCAAGGTGAGCACGCAACGTATATGTTCATTGATAGCGTTTAATAACATGTTGCCAGGTTGCATGCGTATGAGAAAGCTCGGGCACGGCCACTCAGTCATGTTTTTCGCACCTCCAGAAATAGATCGCAGCATCCGACTCGTGAACAACAAGCGCGATGAAGGTATTCATGTGTCAGATATCCTCGTGTGGGCGATGACTGAAACGTGCTCGGACATTCAACATCGTGCTTCACAATGGCTTCAGCATGGAGTGGATTACCAGTCTCGCCACGGTGCATGGACATCGTTCCTTTCTGGCGATATTACGCCCACAGAACTCGCCCGTTCGTGGCTACAGCCAGAGGCCAAGCACTTGGAAGAGCTATACGCTCCAGCTCTGAGGGACATATCTGCTTCACAGACATCGCTAGACGAAGATCTTCTGGAGAGATGCAGCAGCCTCGGGTTGGCCACTTCGCCTGACAACCGCCTGGACGAAGAACAAGAGAGAGAAGTGGTACATGAGATTGAGCGCGAGAGCGAGGTGGAGAGACCACCACCAGTGCAGGCTGCTACCCATAGCATTGACGAGGACGTCCGGTACTTCATCCGAACAGGCACCATTCCGGATGGATCTTGTGCGTTCATCGCCGTTTTCGACACCCTCACCACAACTTCAGCTGCTTTCTCGGGGCGCCAGCCGTGGTCACAGGACGTGTTTGCCTCGAGGGACTTCGCCACAACCGTTCTGACCGAAGAAAAAACGGACAGCTACACACGCCCAGTCAACTGGATTCTTTCAAGTACAGTATCCGGCGCGCAGATGCTAGTCATTGTCAGCCCCTTCGAGGTTAACGCTTTATTACCTGACATTCGGGCAAGTAAGCGAGTTCACTTGCACGTTTATACACCTCGTGTCATCAAGATGATGGAGTCATGCGACGACTTGCGCCTTTACATCACCCCATCAATTCCGGCACGATGGATGTCAGATGACACCCTCATCCGCCAGCTCAACGTCTTTGCTGGACAACTATACTTTCCTCACAAGCGCGCATATGTAAAATTGTGTCGCCTCTTGGGGATTTACACTGCAGATCTCCAAGATCAGGGTGCCTTTGAGATTCAAAGTGATGGATTTATCAGACCGGAGCATCGGCCTCGTGCTGCGGATTCCCTTAATACCTTCCAACAATCGCCTATCCCCATGTTGAAAGCGCTTTTCGGTATTCGCCGCAAAGGAATGGGGTACTTGCCTACACACATCGGGAAGCTATTGAATGGTCGATGGTTGACGAACGAGGACTTCCAGGAGACAGCTTGATTGGTAAGTTACAGTTCTTCTGTATGCCAACGCTCATTGACGCATGCGCAGCTATCCCATAGTAGTACTCAGTGATTAGAAATAGGAAAATAAAGCTGCCGTGCGTGGACGTTTTTCGTATCATTATCCTTCCAAACTACATAATGACTTTCATCGCTCTCATCACTGTATCACCGTCAGACTTGCTCAATCAACGTACTATGTCATATTTCCTTCAGACTTTGTGTAGTATTCAGCTAGAAGTTAACGTTGGTCCTAGGATGAGCACACCAATGTCAACGTGTATTCTGTCTCTATCACGAGTAGAGTCGGTGCCATGGAAAGGCTGCACAACACAAGATTGGCGAGAAGCTGTTCGAGCTGCCTCAACTCAGAAGGTACCAGCAATCCTAGAACAAACACATCTCCTTTCGCACCTCCATTCTAAGCGGAGGATGTGACATTGCATCCCGGAACGCACGCATCCTTAGTCCGACTCTCTCTTGTGGAAAAGAGTCGGAAGTTAGAAGGTGCGATGCGTGTGTTGGAGTTGTGCTGCATGGTTCAACCTCTGCAGCGCAGACCTCGTCGAAGTTTATCGAATATGGGTATGAAGAGGCCGTGTTCATACAAAGAAAAGAATATTCACCACAAGCACATATGCGCTCATCTGCTTTCAGTCTGCCCGTGCCCTGAGATGGTGCATACATCATGTACACGCAACAAAGGCACTGTCGAGCCGATAGAACAGGTCTAAGTTGCAAGGTAAATGTATCAGTAAGCGCCAGAACCAAAATCTGACACACATACCTCCCCGTGCATGTACGGCATAGTTGGCAATGCGTATATTTGTCATGGCCTCTAAATTTCTCGGAGACCCCCTGTAGACTAATCGATGGTTCCGAGGGTATCGCTGGTTCTGGTGAGGTGGCTGCGGAAGGTGAAGGTGAGGCTGATGATATTACGGATGCCTGTGAGCAAGGCCTACCAACAAATCACAAATTATTAGCTATGGCGTATGTCGCGCGGGAAAAGAAGGCAGCGCACCGCACGAAATAATAGTCCCCATCTGTGACTTCATTGGGATTGAGGAAACATCACATGGGTCTCCAAAATATGATCAGATATTCCCAGCCACACTTCCCGTTCTTTCCAGAATTCCCTTCGTCATCCTTTGCTCCCGCCTTATTTTTATATATCGGGCGTATCTTTGCACTGCGGCACGCGGGGAAGAGAAGCGCACCATGGCTCCTTCTTTGAAGCTATTGCCAAAGCCTGCCACAGATTTTGGTTCTATCTCCAGCGTTAAATGAGGCAAGAGAGGTAGCAGAGGCCATGCCGGTCTGCCAACATATGCCTCTCTTCTCTCACTGGCACTGCTGATGGGCTTGATGTGGATAGCAAAGGTTTGCAGAGGCCGTGATAGCAATTAGAATAGTTCCAATTGACATGCATACAATTGGTCCCTCGAGAAGGGGACGCGGCCGTATGTTGACATTAGGACAGTTAATGAGATTGACGAGCGATGATTTTAGCCAAGAGGTTCCTAAACGCGAAACGAACATGTGACTTTGGCGTTTAGTAGTCACGTGATGCTGCGCACTCCAAGGCAATGCACCGTTGGCAGTACTCGATTGCAAGGAAGGTTGTATGATAGGATGCTGTCCTTTGACCATCCATCGCCTCCTCAACCTGATTTGCGCCATCAGCGTTTTCTGCCTACTCCGAATCACTACACAGCTCTCACAGCACACTGCACTGCTTCCGGAGACCAGCCTGAGAATAACTCCACTTATCTATAAAACCTGAGGCGCATCCGCAGACATCATTATGGTCATCGTCGAGGAGAAGTACATGCAGTCTGTTCCACCCCCTCCTTATGTCCCTAATGCCAGCACTCTACCCCCACCCCCTTTCCCTGGTGAACATCGTGGAGCAGCGAAGCCATCTGATCTACCTCCCTACTTATTGTTGAAGATCGTGTATATGACATTTCCACAGACACCTGGGATTGACGAGGGAAAGATCGAACGGCAGAGAAAGACACTCTGTTGGCTCTCCACACAACTTCGACTGGTTAATCGCTCGTTTTACGTTGGTGCGTACTGTTCAAGTCCTTTGATTGTGACGGCCGGAACTCACCTTGCCAATGAAGCGTGCGAGCATGTGCTGCGCTCCACATATCTACCCGCATACAATTCGATGATACGCCCTCCCTATTCATCCGATCCATTCCCATTTTCTTCTTCAGTTTCTACTTCCTCTGTTGACACCCTACAACGGGAGACCAAAGTTCTCGACCTCTTCATCGCACTCAAGGTCCATGAAGATGTTATGCTCGATGACTCATCGCTTCACCTCGAGCGAGAGGATTCGTTCAAAGACCTTTTCGACCTCATGCAACCGCGCAGCCGGCTAGAAGACCTTGTTCGACACTATGGTGTCCGCGAGGCAGTTGTCCATACAAACCCATCTGGAGTGAACGCCTCGGCTTCATCATCGTCCAGCATTTTCAGGGTGAATAACAGCGGAACTGGATCTGCGAGCACAAGCAAGCAGACATCAGACCCTGCACCAGTGCCATTCAGCGCGCTGTCTATTTCGTTCTCGCCGAGGCGGGTTGGCCTTGTGCTAACGGCTTCAGGTAGGAAACGGACGATTGTGGATGTAGCACGGACGAGAGATGAGAAGCTAGAGGTCACCGCAAAGAAACTTGCGCGGCAACTGAAGATTTGGCTCAGCGATGGTTCAAGATCTAGTGGTATCGTTTAGTTTCAGAGTCCTTCCTTCCACTACTTATTGATAGCACGGCGCTAGATCATTGATCAACCTTCGGACGCATGATGGTGTACAAGCGTAACCTACGCTAGATCGTGTCTAGTTAGTCTCACGTGTGGCCGTACTAGTCACCGGTACATACCTTCAAGGTGAACAAGGCATGATATGGGTAAAATGATTAATTAATATAGGACTGCTCAATGAAAATAACAACAATATCAAGCAAATATCAAGTGCTGAATCTGGTGCCCAGTCGCGGTGGCGGGAGTGGAAAATTAACTCGTCATACTCAGCTACAGTGAAAGGAGCGTGGAAGGTCAACTAGAAATGATAATTCGATGTGGACAATCCGGCTGGTGCAAAATGTAAGGTCCTGTTGCTGGTCGACTGCCAGTGATGGTGAGCAATTTCCGCCGCGTTCCTCGCAAGATTGATGGTAAGTATGCAAGATAGTTTGATTGCAGCCTGAGGCAAGTGGATCAATCATTCGCCACGCCGGTGCTGTAAGCGATCCTGACTCGTGTCAGCTTCTCGTAAATTCCTGATTAATGACTAGAACTAAAATAGCAAATATTATTTGAAGCCAACAGGAGGGTTCAACTGTACAGCTCGCGCCTTCGTCATTCGGTCTTTCAGCCCGAGGGCAGCCGGTCACATCACTGGCACCCGCGTCGAACTTGAAGCACCCCCGCCATCCTCATCCACCGACTTACCATTGTCTCATGATCTGTGATGACGAGATCATGGCATCACTTTTATCCAAAATTCGAAGATGGTGACAGACCTACTAATATTTGACATGTCACCTTTCTTCTTAGTGGCATTCGAACCCTGGTACAGAGTCCCTTTTGGATTGGACGAGAACTCGACACGGATGGAGTACCTGGAATTTGCACCCACACAAGTTTCTGCCATTTACTTAGTAATTCACGGCGCCGACTTACTGGACGATTAAATCAAGTACTTGCATTACTCGGAAGCATGCATATCAGCAGACTCAATGGAGACTCGGATGCCACTGATCCGTCAACGCGTGCAACGTGAGTACATAGAATCAGTGTGTAGCAAGCGGGTAACCATCATGATAACATGCATATTGTATTTGCCAGCCGCCGGAACACCGGGGCACAATAGGGCAGGGAAACATTTAAATTTTTACTCTGTGAACCCAAGAGCCAAGAACTGGTGAATTTCACCTGTGAATCACCTATCAGTCATTCACGTCGCAGGCACGGGTCTCTCTTATCAAGTGTACTTGCCACCAATATTAATGTAGTAAGTACATTAAGCAGGCGGTGGTACACTGGTGGCAACCTCCTGCCGGTTTCGTGGCAATTGACTACAGAATGAACGTCAGTAAGTGAAAGTTGCATATACACAAGGTAACTCGTGCCCGCTGGCGCAGTGATATCGCCCGTTAAACGTACTGTTTTCGCTACTATTATTTGTTATTTATTGCTAGGACGAGTGGGGAACGGCAGCCTGACGACTTCTGTTGCTCCAGTCGGCCAGAAAGTTACGGCGGGGAGTCATCATTGGTGGCAGGATGTACAGATAGGAAGGTGTGGCATGATCATTTTCCACAAGTCCCTCCTTCCCACTAACTTGGAAGAAGTCGGGGATCGAGGGAGATAGAAGTACACGAGCTGCAATGCTAAATATGTAGGCTCCAGCCCTGTCACAAATCTTGCAGCCCTGCAGCTGGCTAAACAGCATTCGATCCCATCGACTCGGGTCAGTTGACAGTTAACTTCTCAGTAGGCGAATACCATTTGAACGGTTCCGTTTCAATCCTGTCAGTATGTCCAAAACACGACTTAACGCCCTCCTTTGTGGAGTATAAAACAGACAGCACCAACAATCAAGTTGTCAACAACCTCTCTACAAGTAAAATCAACTCATCATCATGTTTATCCGCCTCTCTACTGCTTTTGTTATGCTCCTCGGCCTGACAGCACTTGTCAGCGCTAGAGCACCAGTAAGCCTTTCCTCGCGCCAAATTTTACAATATTGTCATACGCCATCCGTAGATTCCTCGTGGAACTGATGAGCTTGAGGAACCAGTAAGCCTCTCTTCGTGTCAAACCTTGTCATATTTTCATACAACGTCCGCAGCTTCCTCGTAGAACCGATAGGCCTGAGGCCTGAGGTCTCTGACAAGCGGCGCGAGACAGACCCCTATGACTAGTAAGACTATTAAACATAAGTATCATTGTGTTGACTCACGGCATATTGTATACAGGGCAACTACTGTGCGGGATCGAGCCTTCATGTAGAACCGGTTACAAGGAATCTCAAATAGAATATAAGTAGTGCTCACAAGGATACGAGGCAATTTGAAAATTGCCGATTGTGTGTCCGAGTCCGCGTGTCTATCGAACTTGTGTGAAGTCCAACACTGGAGATAAGTACTTGCAGGTATATGTAAAAAAACAAATGTTCAAATGCTCCAGGCGTGATCACTGAGTACAAGCGGAATTGACTCATAGCGACACTTGAAACTCACCTTGTCCATCTGAATCGTGGTAATCAGCTTTACAACTAGTATGCGGCATTCATGGATATCGATACAAGTCACTGAACTCGTGATTGTTCCCTTCTATGGGACTCGAAGGCACGCCTTCCAATTGCGCTGCCAAGCTATGTTTAGAAAGACTAAACCTGACGCGCCACTTCCCCTCTGGTACTGAATAGAATCGCAACAGTAAGATAGGTTCTGCAAGGATTGATATATCAGCGTGAGGCCTTGAGAAACATATACCGTACCACTCGCAACGAATTCAATGACCAGTTTCTGTGTCATGCGCAGGCGTTTCTGGAACATCTTGATGTGGAAACGAGCAATGAACCGGCTCTTGAACAGTCTATCCCCTGCATCCTGAACCTCATCTGGTGGACAATTCAGAGAGCGTCTCAAAGACTCGTCCTTGGCTGATTAGCACAAAATAAATTAGTCGATACGCTCTCCGGCGAGGGAAAATATTGGTACTAGGCAAATACGAATCCAAATTCAGCGACGTAAACAGTGCTTGGCCATTAGCGGGCATACATGGGAGACGTGGGTCGGAAGAGCAAACAGAAGAGAATCGGAGGATGTTGCAGCAGCTACTCTCTCAGGCCCGTGATTCATAATCGCCCGATACATCGCCGCGTGACCCTCAATATTGAGTTTTTGCAAGAGGCCGGAGAATTTTGCGGGTGAGAGAGCAGTAGCATAGACGTCAATGATCGGGGCAATAGAGGAAGGAACAACATCGGGAGTGGAGACAATATCACGGATGCAAGATAGAACGATTGTCCGATTCTTGTTTCGTAGGAAGGAAAATACAGATGGTTACCATCTGCCAGTGGATTTGTCGGAATCTGCTGATGCAAATGCAGAAGTGTTGTCGTATGGAGGAAGCGAATGAGTGACGGGCAGTGCTTGCTGCTATCGAAGACGTCAGACTTGGCGGTCATTGAGGCAAAGTAGAGTATAGGTATACCAAGTATAAAAAGAAAATTGGGGCCTGCATCAAGCCTGCATTTAATTTTTCGATGCAAATATGTATTTGTCGAGACTCGCCGAACCTAGGGACGGGCGTCAACTAGTTCTAGGATTTCTGGATCTTCATGTTCTTTCTGAGATGTTGCCTTTTCTACATCGCGCCGTCGAAACGTAGCCGAAGGGGGTGGGCGAGAAGGACGGACTTACCATGGTACTAAGCCAAGGTGAAGTAGGTGAAGATGTACTCGGGAACGACAGGCAAGATCAGATCGCTGTTCACCTGGCCGTGTATCGTAGTTCTAATCTTCGTAAGTTAACTACTCAGTATTTGCCAACGAAACACATACGTGCTGGGACGAGCCCTGCACTCCCAACGTGATCTTCATGGAATTTCAATACTGGGCCTGACCTCCTGTGAACTGAATATCAGATATTTCTACCTCAGGCTGTGTTCCCGAGCGTCCTCCACTTGCTCGTAGGTTAAAATGTATCCGAGAGGCCAGGACGCTGTGAATGACGATCTGTGGACTAGAGATATGTTATGCTGGTGCACATGTAAATGCGAGGTCGTTAATTGTCATACTCACGAGTCTGAGATAGAAACCCATGTAGCCTTGTGCTCAACAATAAGTGGATGAACGTCAAGCTAGACACGACATACCGGAGCAAACATGGTCAAGAAGATGCTGAATAAAGACATGACTTGATATTAGGAAGTCAGCAGGGCCTGCGTTGGTGAACAAAATCATCTCACTGGTAATGCAAATCATATACTTCATGGTATCATGGAAAAAGGTTCGTTGGAGCAGTCCGACAGTATGCTTGTACCTTTTGAACCTTATGAATAACATCAAGCAAGAGAGAACTGACTCATGCATAAGTACTAGGATCTCAAGAGACGACACGACTGACCTAGTTCATATAGCAACAATGCAGCGTAGTTGAATACATTGTTTCTCCCACTCAAGAAAAGACAGTCGCCCGGATTCGCTGCCCATAACGAGTTAGAGTCAGTTGTCGCGGAAACCAGGACTACCTCACTAACGTATCTCAACCCTGATCGTGTTCGATATGTAAATTGGACTCGTGTTTGTAGAATTCGGTACCAGGCTAGTGTCCGAGAAGATATAAGCAGTCACAAGACAAATCTGGCCATCTGGTTAGGCATCAGGTCTTCATGGTAAAAGGCGGACCAAAGGCTTACTACAGAAAATATCAGTAAGAATGTCAAAAGACGCTTACTATTCCATGAAGCATAGATTCTCGTTATTAACAATCCTAGAGAGGACGATGTGAATTTCAATAGTTGAGGCTCATTCGAGATATGAAATACCTTCTGCGGCTACAACGGACACAGTGTGTAACACTGAGCAAAGGATTAATGAATAAAATCAACCTATAGCTGGTGATGCACGCTGACCAGTGGACGCCTGTCCATACCCAATACACTATATCGTTGTCACGAACATTTACGCATGTAGGGATGGCAAAACTCACACTTTCACCAGGATAATATTGTGTTCGAAGCGCAGCTATCCGTCAGCCATGAGCGAATTTCACCAAAAGCCAGTGTTTCGACATTTGTAGCTCACCCACGAATGTCATCCCAATGCCAAAAAATGGCAAGTACCGCGATATGGTGAATATAAATCGCACCAACGTCCATTTTCGGTGCCAAACCCACTGCGACTTTCCGGCGGTCATTAAAGGATTAGTGTGAAAGGTACATTGCACGCACCTCGGCCTCTAGAGTAATGCAATAGTCAAAAACCTAGTAAAGCAGTGTATTAGCGTCACGTACTATCCCCCGAGAATCCAATTAGTCGAGGCACTCACTAAAACAGCAAATGTTCCAACTGGATCACTTCAGTCAAAAACAGTACTTTAAGAACAATCGATAAGAGTCCAAACCATTGCAATACTAGGTGTATCATGAAAGAGTCGATGAGAGGCCTTGAGACGTGTCAGGAACTTCGCATGGTACGCACCTTGGATGCCTGAATGCCAGCGTCGACGTATAGAGCGGTACTCATCAAGTTCGTATGGACAACGAAACAGCGAGTGGCCTTTTAAAGTGCAGTTCTCAGAGCATGAGGCTGTGCGTTTCAGGCTCTTGACGTTAAAGTGTTGTGCATGACTGACGGCCATTATAAAAATACCTGGCATGATAGTAATAAGGCATTCGTCACCACGGTGGCACTAGGGTGGCGCTGTGTTGATAAACACTGCCATGAGACGCTCCGAGTTTCAGTCCCTGTTTCGAGTGCTGAAGTTGATGAAACACAGTGGCAGTGGCTGGCACGCCAGGAACTGCGCACCCAAATGAAGCTTTATGTTTTGCACATACCTAAGGATATGATGGTTGTCGAGTCCAAACCAATTTGAAGTCGGTCCAATTTATGTAAGATTTTAAAAGTGCCGACTTATGGATCCGTCCAGGAATTGAGTTCAATTGACCGTCCAAACTGGCCAGGTCCTGCTTTGGGTCTACTACTCTATGTAGCACGTAGTCTACGCTGTAGACACACAGTAATACTCAATCGATCGTCTACAAAAATGCCCCGGCGCGCAAGAGTCCACTTTGTATCACTGAAATCATCCCTGGTCAATCTCCCGATATCAGTATACGGTCCCCTTCTCGAGAGACAGATTGTATGTCCACATTGACTCTGACTTTGATTGGAACTATTCTGATTATTATTTCAGCGTCCGCAAACCCTTGCTGTCCACTTAAAGCCCACCGATGGCGAGGGAAGAGAGGCGTATGTTGGCTGGACCGGCATGGCTTCTGCATCCTCCCTTGCCTCATTCAACTCTACTGCAAGCGAACGTGGAATAGAGACGCTAGAGATAGATCCACAGTATGCGGCAAGCTTGGGCTTCAAAGAAGGAGATGTGGTGCGTTCTTTACTCCTGTGCACAGCTGTTCCTTCCTCCGGCTGATGGTATAGCTTGAACTGGCAGGTGGAATTAGGTTTATTATATGACCTCCCATACGCGAAGACAGTGAGCACTGAGCCCCTCGGTGCAGACGACTGGGACGTAGTGGTAGGTCTTGACATCCCGGCTGACTCGCTGGCTTGACCCTACCTATCCCAGGAACTGCATGCAGCTCACGTTGAGGGTACTCTCCTCTCCCAAGTGCGAGTCGCGAATATCGGACAAGAGATAAATGTTTGGGTGCTCGGACGGACGAGAGTACGACTAAGAATTGGTGTGTGCCATCATACTATCTTATTCACATTGATGTCCCACGTTGATCTTCCCTCAATTACAAGTATCGCTCGACACGTCTGCGACCGCAGCGCTGCTCACAACCGATACCGAGGTTAGCATCGCCCCCAAGTCGCACAGGAAATCGAAAACCGAAACCAAAACCGAAACCAAAACCTCATCTCCAACAAGCTTAGAGCATGGAACCGTTGCGCCAACGCAGGACTCATATCCGTCCGAAATCCTCCGAGCGCTCCCTGCCCGCCTTGTCAACCTCCCCGAAATAACCGCTCTACGCGATGCCAAAATGCGCGCATATATTCATCCTTACACTCTGTCGTTGCTTACGAAGACTCAGTACATCCCGTTCGACCCAAATCCTGACCCTCCACGTTCGGGTTGGTGGTGCGCGCATGCACGTCGGTTGGAGCCACCTAAGGATCCAACGGATATCATAAACTCCGGTACCGGTAACAACGCCAGCATCAAGCCAAGTGCTAAAACTGAGCAGGAGGATGCCGATGCAACGATACTGCACCCGGGATCAAAAAGAGAGTTGGGAGCAAAGGATGATGAAGGGAGCGGGAAGGACGAGTGGGAAGTGTGGCTGGGAATTTCTGATCGCGTTTTGGAGACCCATGTGATGTTTGTCGGTGAAATGAAGGGTAGGGTCGGGGACTGGGATCTCGTTCGGTGTGCTGCTTTCTGTTCCTGCATGTAGTTCCCACCATCATTGCTAATAACTTTGTAGGATATCGCTCACAGGTGCCCGGGAGAAAGGGCATCCCATCAATGGAAACCTCGATGAGTACGCTCGTGCACTCCTTTGGCTGTGATATCATCTGATCATTTCGTTAGTCCTGCGTCCACATCATCCTCGCCTTCAGCTTCCGCAGCGATCTCACCAGAACTAGCGACACCCTCTTCATCATCACTTTGCCTATCAGGTGTCTCTGATATTCTCGTAGACACGACGAAAACTTGCGTCGCGAACTACGCTGTACATGCGCGCAAGGATGTCATTCGGGGAGGTATGTGTATCAGATTTTGATTCTGGCGCATTCTGATGCATTTTTGAACCTTGTGGGTCCATGTGTACCGCAGTTCCTGGCATCCTAATAACAGGCCGTCAAGGAATGGGCAAGACATCGGTCGCGAAGGAGATAGCGCGCAGACTGGAAGCAGATGAACGCGTGTATGCTTGTGAGTGGGATATTCTATGCTCTAATGCCTTTCCGGCCTAACCATTATTGTTGCTACTTGAAATCGTCGATATTGAAAAATATCGATCAGCCATACATTATATTGACTTCTCCCCGCTCGCATCCAAGCCCGCTCAAACCCTCGGCGCACTCTTTCGCCACCTCTTTGTGCTAGCACGATGGCACAGCCCCTCCGTCCTCGTCTTCGACAACCTCGACAAAGTCTGTGCTGCAGAGGTCGAACACGCGGATTCTTTCCGCCAGCGACATATAACCGAGCTCTTCATTATGCAATATAGCTCCAACGCACGTCTTGCACCTTCCAACTTCCGTGGTATCGTGCTCCTCGCCACAGCAGAAAGCCAGACTAGCGTGCACTCGCTACTACACACACTGCATATCTTCAAGGATATTGCTTCCATTCCTCCGCCGGGAAGGGGGGCGCGGAAGGAGGTGGGTTCGTCCTTGATTATTGGTACCTTTTGAGTTGAAACGACTCGAACAGATTCTCGCCAGTCTTGTGTCACGCCGGCTTTCCATGGCTAAGGAGCCACTGTCATTTGTTGTAGACGAATCGGACCCGCCTGAGTACACTCGGCTAGCGGTAGCGACGGAGGGCTATTCCCCTGTGGACTTGCGGGACCTTGTCACGCGGACGATACAGGTCGCTGTTGGGCGGGCAGTGTCAGAAGTGGGCGTGGATGTTGAGAAGGTGAACATCGTCTGATGCGCATGTTTCACTATTTGACGATAGTTTGTGAAGGTCACACTTTCAGCGAAAGATTTTGTAGAGGCACAAGAGGGATTTGTGCCTCTCTCACTGAGGGATGTGCCCTTACAAAAGTCGGACGTAGAGTGGGCTGATATTGGCGGTGCGTGCTTCTCTTCGAGGATATCTATCGTCGGTTCAAGGCGATGCAGGCTTGAAGGACACCAAGCTCGTGTTGAGGGAGACCCTAGAGTGGCCGACGAAGTATGCTCAATTGTTCAAACAGTCTCCGTTGAGGCTGAGATCTGGGTGCGTCTATAATGCTCTTTGTTGTGGATGCGGTTTATGGAAGGAATTTAGGCTACTCTTGTACGGCTATCCTGGCTGTGGAAAAACGTTACTTGCGTCAGCCGTCGCGAAAGAGTGCGGGTTGAACTTCATCAGTATCAAGGGTCCAGAGCTATTGAATAAATATATCGGACAGAGTGAAAAATCAGTGCGCATATATGATGTTTTTCGAGGAAATACTCACTCTGTTTAGGTGAGAGACATTTTTGATCGTGCGTCGGCTGCCAAACCCTGCGTGCTCTTTTTCGATGAGTTTGACTCGATCGCACCAAAGAGGTGAGTTTATTGCTGTGTGCTCTATCTGCTATAAGTATAAATCTTTTTGTGCAGAGGACACGACAGTACGGGCGTGACAGACCGCGTGGTAAATCAGATGCTAACCCAGATGGATGGCGCCGAAGGGCTTGAGGGGGTCTATGTCCTCGCTGCAACAAGGTAGATTATCTCCATCGACCACATCGTTTGATTGTTGATCTTCCGCAAGTCGGCCAGACCTCATCGATTCCGCACTGCTTCGTCCCGGTCGGCTGGATAAATCTTTGCTATGCGATCTGCCTGGTATTGAGGACCGAAAAGACGTCAGTGCCCCACCGTGCTTCATATAACATAATCTTGACATTGTCTGGTACACCTGTTCAGATTTTGGTTGCAGTATCCCGGAAGTTAACGCTCGCGCCCTCTGTGGACTTTGATAAACTTGCAAGTATCACTGAGGGCTTCTCGGGTGCGGACCTGCAGGCGCTTGTGTACAATGCGCATCTGGAGGTAGTCCATGCTGCTATAGATGCTGAGAAAGCGGATGGTGTCGAGGCGGGCCGGAGGAGGGTGGGCGTGGGGCTCAGTGACGAGGTCCCGGTGAAGTATGTGGTACTGGGCGCTGGGAAGGATGCAGCGAAAGCGGTGTCCAAGGCAGACGAGACGAAAATGCGGCAACGAGTAAGAAACTGCGCTTATGTTGACACAGATCTTTATGATTGATATGTTTCTAGCTGCAACAAATTAAGGCGTCGAAATCTGTGGGGGTGGAGGCAGATAGCAGGGCCATTGTGACGCCTAAGAAGGTCTGTGTTCTTACTCTTCTCACATAGATCCCTCTAATGGCCGACGTTTTCTGCAGCACGAGATCACTCAAGAGCATCTGTTAAAAGTGTTTAGAACAACAAGGCCGTCTGTTTCGCGCGAGGAAAAGGTAAGACTGGGGAGAATGTGAGCGTCGTCTTTTCCATGAAGTGTCAATAGTTATTCAATATGGGCAAATTAGATATCGAGAGTTCGTGTCGGATCGAGGTGGTGGCGAGAAGACATTCCCAACGCCAGGCGGTGATAGTGGGGTGGGGAGTCGGGCGTCGCTGGGATGATGGGAGCTGTACTCAGATGGCGAACTCAGTGAGTCCTCTGCCCGGTAGCAATGAGTGTTCAACATAGGATTTAAACATACTCCAACCTTCAGTGCAGCTCTATGGGGGAGACTGTCCTGATTTGTCTTACGGCCACACTAAAAGCATTATTCATTGCCTTGAGAAACAGACATAACTCTGCCTTGTATGCAGACCCCATGATAGCAATGGTTGTTTCCTTTTACCTTGAGACAGGCGCAGGAGCAGGGCTAAGATATGCTAAACGTGGGTATTACTTAGCACCCAGATTCTGACAGTTTACAAATGTGCTTGCGTGTCGTCGTGTGTCACTCTACAATTTGTTCTGTCTAGATAAGACAGAATTCCCGGGCCTTGCAAGCTAAGTATGTAGTATGCTGTGCCGGCACAGCCCATGGTTTCCGGGTCTCGGGACCCCGAAACGCGGCAGCTGTGCTTTATTCACAACCAACACGATCTCACATACAGAACTCATTGAATTTTTTTACAAGTAGAATGGGCCCATCGAAGAAACCCCAGAGACGTGCTAAAGCACCATTGCCACGTACGTCGATCTTGACAACAATAATTGTTGATGATTTATTGATGTTGCTAACCCTAGTGAGGTCCCGCACAACAAGATCCAAGGGGAAAGTGAGTGTCACGCATGTCATCCATGCACCCTGCTCACGTTTTGTCTTGTCATCTGGTTCTTACGTTCCATACAGCCCATATCAGACCCAGAACAGAACACTCAGCTTCTTACGGAGCAACTTCGCTCGCAGGGTCTCTACGCTGCACAGACAGTGGGCGATGGCAATTGCCTATTTCGGGCTCTTTGCGATCAATTCTACGGCTCGCCGTCGCAGCACCTCCAGCTGCGCAAAGATATATGTGACTGGATCGAGAGACATGCGCAGCGCTATCAGCCCTTTTGTGAGGATGAGCGTGGACTAAGCGCCCATCTGCGGTGCATGCGAGAACAAGGTGTGCCAGGGCTTGCCCTCCCGATTTCTTCCTGTGCAGCGTTGTGACGCGCTATAGGCACTTATGGCGGGCACCTTGAACTTTCTGCATTTGCACATTTTGCGCGAAGGAATGTCAAGGTTATCCAGCCTGGATTGATATATGTCATTGAGTGGAAGGCGGGTGCCGAGAGTGATGACCCATCGTCATCTCAAGATAACGAGCGAGATGCGCGGAGGAAAAAGAGGCAGCAGCAGCGCGACGAGATTTACGATTCTCAGGAGTCAGAGGGGACAATATATGTGGCGTCAGTCATTCCCCCTAGCATACTTACCGGCTGCGTGCTGACCTGCCGTTCTAGATATCATGACTGGGAACATTTTTCTTCGATACGAAACTTGAGAGGGCCGCACACTGGTCTTCCCGAAGTTTGCGAGCTACCCGCCGATGCAATACCGCCTACCACTTCGCCTGCCAAGAAGAAACCAGTCTCCCGGAGCAAAGCTAAATCTGATCCCAAGATTTTCCCCAAGAATAGTCCAGTCGACAGTATTAGATCGAAACGTGAAGATACACCACCAACACCTGCCCATGTCCCACTCCCTATATCCCGCTCACCCTCACCCCTTTCTTCCACTGATTCATTGAGCATTGAGGTGGACTCGCTACTTCCCGTCCCCGGTCAGCTGACTGGTCCCCATCAGTCTTATACATCGAGCATTAGAGCTCATCGGTCACCTAAGCGTTCCTTTGACGAATCTTCTGGATCGTCGACATCTGACGCGATTTCCAAGCGAACGCGAAACTCACGACGATCGCCCTCTCGCACACCCTTGAGTCAAGTCAGGGCAGATGATGATATGGATGACTCGACACCTGACCTCTCCACCCCCGGCTCTTCCGCAGAATCCAGCTGTTCATCATCTTCCGCTTCATCTCCGCTTCCTAGTACCCCTCCTGCATGTAATACACCGCCTCCTGAAACCCAGAAACCTCTTACTCGACGTCAGCGCAAGGCTCTCGGGCTTCCAAAGTCGCGTACTGCATATATGAGCGCGGGAAAGATTGTCATTCCTGGTGGGAAATTCAAGAAAGCTTCCAATGCGGTTGACGATGAGGAATGGCAGAAGAATGGCACCGGGCGGCTTGACGTGCGCGGGTTCCGCGAGCTCAAGATCTAGCCTTCATACATCATCAAAGTCCCCGCCACGAATTTGCACGCATATTTTTACGCCCCTTCATCTAGAACATTTGGTCATATCCACGCAGTGATACCCAACATATATCATAATTTGCATTCTCATTATATCACTCCCCATCCACGAATATGTTTACGGCAGTCCTGGTGACCTGGTGCGGCGTCATTTCTGTGTTACTGTGTCACGTACGAGCACTTGGAGACTTCATAGAAGTTCAGACATCTGCATGACTGTATTTTAGCGAGTTGCATGTGTTATTATGACACTTATAGTCATTGACGTATTGATGTACTCCAGAGAAAGAGATCACAGAGCTCGCGCGAGCAGCATTTTGGCAAATGGTTTTGCGAGCGCTTTGTATTAAAACGAAATCTAAGCGCATGTCATAATGTACTGCAAGTGCTGCGTAAATCCAGGCATAGAGAGACTTGACAGTGTACAGTGTGATACTTGAAAGCGTAGCCTAGAAGTCAGACGACATCGTCTTTTTTAAAATTACAATTTCTGTCCCGTTTCCGTGAATCTCTCCCTTACGACACTGAAGCCGAGAAGAAAGAGGTTGACCGCCTGCCATTGTTCAAGTTGCGTCGCGGACTGCTTCGGGGGTAATAAATTCTTTGGGGCCGAATCCCAACAACCAAGATCAACTTTGAGCAGGTTGGGGAAGAGGCCACTAAGGATTAGAGCCACATTTAACGGGGATTCCATGGGCGAATTGGTGAGGACAAGTTTCTCAAGATGGTTGTTGCAAATTCCACCACCGGGGGTTTTGAGATCTATACCATCCAGCTCGGTGGTATCGATAACAAGAGTGATCGAAGTCAGGGCAGGGCAGAGCCCAAGTAAACTGATTAGCCCGTGGAATGTAGGTATCGCGGTCTCATTGATGGCGACAAATCGGCTGATATTGAGCACTTGGAGTTTAGGCCAGCCTCTCACCAGCTGGCAGAGGTCCTCGTCAGCCATAGAAATGTTCCAGCTGTGCTCAACGAGCAACCGCGTTAAATTGTGGCATGTATACAATGGCTTGAAGATGTCCAGGTTTGTACTGACTTTTGTCGATTCAAGAAGACTGAAGGATATAAGATTGTTGTGGTCGCATGTCTCCCCGAGGATAGCGAAGAACTGGGATAGCGTCGTAGATGACCTTGTGGAGGGGTGAGCAGCGGTGGAGCGGATCCCAATGTTTTCGCTTTCGATGACCTGAAGCGAACTCAAGAAGTGCGAGGCATGCTCAAGATTATCGATGAGAAGGATCAAAGAATCCAAATCGCGAAAGCCGGGCAATTGCAAGGGCGACCGTCTTCCCCAAGCTGATGATGTTTTTAAGTCCAACCACAGTGTTCGCAGAGCTGGCAGCTGCATAAGGTGCTCGTTTCCTTGATTTCCTAGGTCCCATACAAACAATCCCTGGAGACGGTGGAGCTGGGAAATGGATTGTGCAACGAAGGGTGAAGTTTTACGAAGCAGGTCATGGGTTGCAGACGGAAACAAAATATCACGGGTTGCAGACGGAAACAAATTATCATGGGTTGCAGACGGAAACAAAATATTCATGATCTGGAGGTCAGGACACAAAGTTCCAAGAGACGAAAGAACTGAGAGGAAGATGGTGGAAGGTGAAGAAATCTGCATGTCCAAGGATAGCAGAGTGGGTACAAAAGCCATGCGCAAGAACTCTGCAGCGCAGTGTGTTCCATCAGTATGCCATTCTAATTTGCGAAGGTTTGGAAACAAGGACGCAGGTGTCGAAGGACAAGATAGCATCAGCGAACCGAGGGGCTCAATGACCGCCGAGCGGTCTGATTGTGTGATGGAGTGCACGCGAGACGTGTATTTGCAAAGAATACCCCATATCCTGGCGTCGAGAGGCTTCAGTAATACCTGCGCATGTGAACCCCGTCAGAAGCGGATGATCATATAAAGTCGGGACACCTACCATACGACCAAGTTCAATGCCAAACAGGTCACTTGGTAGACATTTGACAAGAGGCTCCATGGACTGCAGATTCCTCCAAAGGACATCAAGCGCTGGGCGCTCAAAGATGCGGGATGTGGATGCAAGGGCAGGAAGTGATCTGTGGTGTACGTATAAGCAAATTGTGCATATGATATCAAAGTTTTGCAAGGCTGGGTGCATCGCCAAAGATGGGGATGAAGCGTCCTTTCTGACGACTGCGTTCAACTCATCTGAGGAGGTTTCCTCAGAATCATCGATCTGGTCAGCAACAGATCCATCATCATCCGATACATCAGCCATTTAAATGCGTGTAGCGAGTAACTATCTGGGTGACTACAGTGAGGATCGGCTCGATCGATAGCGAGCATGAAGGCGAGGACATAGCACTCGTTCCTTAGTAAGCACTCCATGTAATGTGACTGGCGCTTAGACAATGTTTATTGTTAGCGACTGAAAAGATATCTCCAGATGTAGTCGAAGAGTCAGGCGATGAGGAGTCATCAGATGCATAACTTATTAGGGCGTTCCTGACAGACGCCAGGAGCAATGAAGGGTGATGTTTGCAGCAGTGTACGCGATCCATGATGCGTCTACTTAAGTAGATCCCTGAAGATTAAGAGCGTGAGTGAGCCAATATGTGGCGCGAATGAAGATATTCTCACCTAAGAATACACCGGTGTCTAAACCGCATGTGTTATACTGCCTGCACCCATGACCCATATATCAGGCCATCAGAAGATGTCCCTCGTTGTCCTCGATGCGGAATGTAACACAAGAACTGCTATCAGCAAGTTCAGTCTCTAACAGAACCCGGTGGTTCTCCCGTAAATCTTCCACGGCGTCCGCGTGCAGCAATCGAACAGTCTTGAGCTTCGAACCCGATATGGTACGAAGAGCGGCAAATAGTTGCTTAAAATGGAACGCGGCTGCCTTGTGTAACTTGGAATGTAGTCCCAGATATGAAACGGAAGGAGGGAGGGTGAGATTCGAGTTGATCTCCGTCCATGAACGGATGTAAACGACGAGGTCGTTCAAAGACAAGCAACATTCACTGAGCAGATCCAGCTCTTTTTGAAGACAGTCGGCTTGAAGGGAATAGTCGAGGTGCACAGTAGTAACATTCGCGCAGCTCAGCCTCATAAAATGTTTCCAGGTATGGTCAAGGAATGGAGGAGGGATGCAGTCGTAGGTAAGTTTTCGGAGAGCCGGGAAGTGGTTGGCTTCTCTATCGTCTGGCAGGTAATCCCGCAAAAAGACCGACATGAGTGACACCGACTGCAGCTTGGTCATAACGGGCACGTCGAGTCTAGCACAAGGAGACTTGTCCCTTGCACTGGGCGAGCAAATTGGGCAGCGGAGCACGCTCAAATTTGGTGCTGCAGCTATCAACTTCATCAGATCCTCTCTAAAATGTAATCAGCAAGTGCCATATTCTCAATAGGGCTGAACCTGTACCTGCAGGGGCGCAAAATGGACTCAGAACAATCAAATACACGCAATGATGGACCGCAAGATTCAGCTAGCGCTATGACAACTGATTCGGGTAACTGCCGAAGCCAGGAATCATTATCGGGAAGCATGGGCATGGATAAATTGACGATCGACAAGTTTGGGAACCGTCGAATAATGTTGGCCAGGAGGGCGTAATCAGATGCCTCACAATGGTCATCCTGTATCAAGACATCAAGTCGTCTCGTCCACCACCCTACGTGAACGGAGCGGGCTGCTCCAGGAGATCTGCTGTCGAGGGCGACAAGCAAAGAAGACAGGGTAGCCGGGCGAGTGATCAGAACACTCCGATAGAGGAACTTGGTGGCGAGAGCGTGCCATGTCTTGCAGACAAGAATAATATTCCTCTTTGTGATAAGAGACTCTGCCAACAGTTTATGCTCGTGCTCTTTGACGAAGGGACGCGGAAGATCAGATGGGGTTGGGCCATCATAACTCAGTAGACCAGGCACATCGGTGGCGAGGCCAAATATTGTAAGCCAAAGCTCAGGAGGAAAAGGGGGCGAGTTGCGAGCAGTGGAATCGTTGGAGATTGCTTTGAAAGTCATCTGGTGTAGTGAAGTTTTGTACTGTAGATTTTGTTCATCACGTAAGACCAACTGATCAGAAAGTGGACGCAAGATGGGCATACCAGCAAGGAGAACCACGGTCCACTAAGGGAGCAGTAACTGTCTGAAGATAAATGGTTGACTTTGAGGTTTATATAGGTGTCCCTGCCCTGAGATGTGCAAATGACTTGGAGTGCCCTTGGGAAATCGGACGACACAAGTCACCTCAATTAGCCTCCTGTGATTAGCTACAGTATCTGAATCTCTTATCAATGCCAGTGATCCGGAATATGCATACCGTATCTGATTATTCCATTCTACGCAAGGTGGGAGTCGATAGGAACCGTATTATTTTCAAAGAACATTCGCCTCGGACAAACCACTTTAAGTTGACTCTCGTGTGAGCAACACTGGACACTCCGCGGAGCTCAAAGGCCCTAACCAACCAACTACAGGATGCATCTCTCATGTCTGCTCGCGCCTGTGATTTATCGCTGCTCCAACACGACAGCATCCACCATGTTCTATGACGAGGCATCGCTACTTGGTCTCTTCGGCCTTCACGGACAAGTCAAAGCGATATGAGTTGTACTCTGAGTAGGACAAGAGACTCCAGTGTCCCCTACGCATCCATTGAGTCATGAAGGCTCTGGTGTGAGGCGTACCTCCGCCAGCCTGCTGCAGAACGAACTCGCGATCAAAATGTCGGTAGAGACTGGTGGTCATCCTCGTTAATTTGGTGTTGTTCATCGCACTCGCTATTTCCTTCGGAATGCATGGTTTTTCGATTTCCAATAGCTACTTCCATTATGCATAGAAAGCGCAACATTCAGATGAACACCTACAGAAGGTTATAGCCTTACCGAGTACATTCCGCCCTCGAGCAACATGTCCCACCCATGATCCACATATTTCTTACTTTGCCTCTATCTTTCGAGGTTTGGGGTCTATTGGGAATCCCACATTCGTAGGCAGTACGGTTGGAACACACTGTAAGGGAATAAGCACTGTGGTGTGGCGTCCAATACTGTCCAATCCCCAGCAGCCATTGGTTTAAGACGGGAACAACCTGAGCCTAGTCCAAAGCAGTGATCATGTCAGTAGCTTTTAGTGAAATCGATAGATACCTACCCTCGCAGAATATGTAAAAGCGGAGGCTCTGTCTGAAAACACTATAGAGTGCAATTTGCAGTATGGCAATCTCTTCCATTGAACAAAAGTACCAGACTCAAAGTGGAGCCAACCATTCCATTGCGAGAGGAAATTCTCCAGCGAACATGGAGAACTATGAGCTTCGTCCTTCACATTCATATCTTCTGAAGCGAATGAAAGTTTGACCGCAGCAACGAGTCCACGTATCAAGCAAAGCTTCATGAAGATAGTGAGAAGGCTACAGAGAAGGTAGTGTATTCGGCAATTAGGCTTGAGGTGAAAGTGCTTACAAAAAAATTGGTGTATCGGCGGACGCTTCCATCCATTCGTCGACTAGGCATTTCTGGATATAAATATGTTTTCGAGCAATCTTCCTGCTCTTTGGATCCTTACCACAGCCCGTGTATGCACGGACATCGACAAATGTCGAATCAAGCGCGGGAGAGTCACTACCAGAAACTGCAGGACAGGAGTTTTCCAGATATTTGATGATCTCTTGAGCCCTTTGCTTCTCCGCAGCTTCGTCGGGGTTTTCAAGAGTGTTCCTCGCCATATGACGCAAGATAGGGTGAGATAGTACAACATTCTGGATAGTCTCCTTCACAATGTGACAGAAGGGATGACCAGCAGGTAATTTTCCTTGTGCCTCTCGATGAAGATACATATCGGGTATGAGATAGTCATGATAGGTCGTGTTGGAGAGACGAGTATGAGGAGGAAAACCTGAATTTCCAACATGGGGCTCATCGTTACATAATCTACAAAACCTAAATGGCATATGCAATGATGTATGTCTTCAAATTTAGGACACCTTGAGGCATTCATGACAACGGTGCGATACATCAACATGACGGTATTGTGGTGTAACCGTATCCCAATCGTCAAGTACTCTCTTTTCTTATATTAAGTACTCTTCGGGTTCTGCTTGTTTCGCCCTGACAAACCACCCAGCATGTGCTGTCCCCGATCTGCCTTGACTTGATTTCCATGGCGCCGTCTCTATTTCGGTAGGGTTAGAATCTTCCATTGGTGGGGAATCCCACATTCGTAGGCAGTGCGGCTGAGACACATTGTAGGGGATGGGACGGAAATGCTGTCCAATCTCCAGCAGCCAAACGGTGAACACCGGAAGTTTCAACCAGGGCGGTCCAAAGGGGTGATGAGGTCAGTACTTTCGAAATGAAATTTCAACACGTACCACATGTTATGCGGACGTGACCAAGAGCAAACTCAGATGTTCTGTCGGAAAATACTATCGAGCGCAATCTGCGGTAATATGGCAATCTCTCGCTATGAGCAGATTTGTCAAACTCGAGCCAACCATTCCATTGCGAGAGGAAATTGTCTAGCGAGCACGGGGAACCACTATGAACCTGATCCTTGAGATCGATGCTCTCTGAAGCGAATGCAAGTTTGACCACAGCATGAGCCTACATATCAAGCAAAGCTTCATGAAGACGGTTAGAAGGCCATAGAGATATATTCAGCAATGAAAAACAATCCATAGGTGGAGGTACTTACTGAAATCTTCCTATATACAAACTGTGGCATTCCACCATATGCTCGGTGGATGCTTTCACCCAGTCATCAACTAAGCGCTTCTGGATATAGATGTGTTTTTGGGCAATCTTCCTGCTCTTTGGATCTTTGCCACCGTGACAGCCCGAGTATGCATGCACGTCAACGGATGTCGAGACGATTGTGGGGGAGTCACTGCCAGAAAATGTGGGGCAGGCATTTCACATATATTGGATGATCTCCTGAACCCTTTGCTTCTCCGCAACTTCGTCGAGAGTTTCGAGAGTGCTCCTCGTCATGTGATGTAAGACAACAGGGCAATGTACGACGTTCTGAATAGCCTCCTCAACAAGGCGATAGAAAGGATGATCAAAAGATAGTCTTCCTTGTTCGCGACTCTCGATGAAGACGCATAGTGGATGTGAGAAAATCATGGTAGGTCGTGTTGAAGAGATGAGACCCCCTAAACTTAAATTCGTCATCATATAAATTGGAGGTTACTAACCCCTAAATGTCCCGTCATGACTGCAAACTCATCTGCAAGCAACCCTCCTCTTTTGACAGTGCCGACACATTCTACATCTTTCTTGAATATGGTGGGTTAGGTTTGGAGGACAGCTTCTCCCAGACCATCGATTTTATCAGCTCGTCAAGGAAACTCGTCAAAATTTTCTTTGTTCCAGTGGTCTGGAGTACATGGCAAACTCCACTTTCATAGACAATCCTGAGCCACAATCACATCTCGCGAGAGTAGATGAAATTTGGGGCCTTTTTCGGTACAACTGTCCGGTGATTGTAGGTAGTAAATCAGCAGCCATCGGTGGCCTCATGGTAGTCCCAATACTGCCGTGAAGGTGACTGGTAGGGAGCACATCATCTTGATCAGGATATGATCGATTAGTGTACCGTCAGGTTAAAGAGGTTCAAATGATCGTCGACTGTGAGTCAGCATGCTTACATTCTGTTTGTACTTGATTTGAATAGTACTATCTTGCAGCCTTCTCAGATTTCTCTTGAAAATCATCCTCCTGCACGAATTGACCATCACTTCGTGGCTGAAGCGCTGACATACGGCACCCAGAAATCTGATGCCGTTTGCGGGAACGGAAGATCTAGTTCACCGTTCACGCAACCTACAGACGTCTTCGTGTCAGGGTGTAGTCACCTTTTCATAGTTTTCCGAAGTGCAAAGCGTCGAGATCCTTGGTCCGTTCTGTTTTTCAACGATGAAGGAGGCTATCTCGAGGTTCCAGGTAAGAATCGAGACTAGGTTTCGGTTTATCCATTTGTTAATCCCTCTCTTTACTATGTAGCAGTTGATACACCTATTTTACGCAAACTAGCTTCGGGTGACTGGTCTGTGTTTCAGCGAGATGTGATCACGAGCATGGGACCGCACCATAAGTACTCTAAAAATCACTTTCTCCAGCATGTTTGGGACGTATCATGTGGGTGTTTTGGAAAATGAGTTCCCTCAACATATGACCTTGTATACTGAAACTCTATAACTCGAATTCATTTGCGCTAAAATTATGTCCCCGAGTCCTTCTGCACCACCATATCCATGACCATCAATCTTGACCCAAGAAGATGTTGGGAATCAGCCGTTCGAGTCTCATCGTCTAGCATATTCAGGTATACCTCATATTCCACTCCAATACTACGACCAGGGTGACTCGCATGACTGAAGTGGCAGGCCATCAACATTCTTTCTGTGACTAGCGACGGTTTCCCGCTTCTCATCGGGAAATTTGGTATAGTGGTAACAATCTGTCAGAGAGCAGCAGAGATGTTCTTCAATAAGGTTGAAGAGTTTGCAAGCGACGCCCGAACGGAACATGGAGATCGAAAGGTTCGACCTTCACTTACGTTTATCTCGTGCATCTAATGTCTAACGTCTATCCTCGAGCGCTAAATGTTGCCTAGCCCACAGGAAGCCGTACTATGTGATCGAAACGACCAACATGCAAGACCTCGACCAGAAATCTCAGACTCCCAGTTGACATGATTTTCGTTATTGCCCATCAGTGCTGAAACAGCCATTCCACGAGTAGGACGCAGGTGGTCGTCTTATATGCACGTCGAAGTCTAGCAGAGCTGGCTCACCTGGCTGACGGTTATTGCCATCACATCACGTATTTATTCCTTCCTTTCGTTTTCGCTAGGGTTCGACTGGAATGGCTATCATACTCTTTTGACCTAGCACCCCAGTCGGATATCCACCGCCTGGTAAGTATCTGTGAACCGAGATAGGTCCCATTGTCCTCGGCCAATCCTAGTATACCCGCGGGTCGGAAGATCAACACTGTACCTTGCACGGATGAGTTGGATGAGCCCTGCTTCTAACTTGGCGTTGACATTGACGATGGCTAGTCGAAGGTTCCATGGTGCAGGACTTGAACGCTTGAAGCTTGAAGGATGGATGGTATGACTGGAAGGTGTGACTCGGCTTGATAGTGCTGGCCCGGTTCATACCATCCAAGTACTCAAGCAGAAGGCGAGGCTGCAAACGAATCAAGTCCACAAAAACATTCTAGTCAACAAAAACAGGACAGACTATACGAAAACTAGCTGGAGCGCAAGAATATATCAGGGTCATTTTTACAACAGATGAAAGAGGCTCGCAGATCAACAACTCGTGAATATGTACCAGACGACAGCCATACGACGTAGAACTACACACCGATATGAATAAAAACCATCCTCTGCTCGAGCGGCACTGTCGTCTTCACGGCGTGCGTAGCACGGTTGAGTGCCCACGCAGCCTTCGTACAGTCCATCACACCACCATCCTTCAAATCTTCGAACATATTCGTGTAGAAAGCTTTGACGACGTGTTGTGCAACAGCATCGTCGACCTCCCACAATGTACCAACGACGCTCTTGAACCCCGAAAACTGGAGACCAGCTGCGAGGTGAATGACTTCGTCAGGCGTCTCCTCATCGCCGACGGCGGTATGACACGCAGATAAGAACGCGAATTCGGCGTGCGGAATGTCTCTCTCCATGATGTCGAGCAGTGTCAGATGTTCATCTCTCATGACAAAATGTGAATTGTAAGGCTGGGCAGAGTCCTGCTTGCCATGACACGCCAGGTGCACCCAGGTGTTCCCTTGCAATGCCTCGAGTGCACCTGCTCGTGTGGCTGCGTCGCCAGAAACAATGATACGGTTGGCCGTCGCAGGGACGAGCTTATGGACAAGCTCGAGCTCGGTGTCGATAGCCAAGAGTTCCTTGCCTTTCCCTGTACCTGGTTGACCTTGTCCGATCGCTACGAAGGACGGAGCCACACGCTTCTTCATCAATTGTCTAGATCTGACCAGAGCCGAAAGTGTTGGTGTGTAAGAACAGATATAGAGATCCTCCAGACATGGCTCCTTCCCAGAGCGATCTGCCTTCGTCTGAAAGGGGTTGGCTGCGTGGAGAGGAATGGACGTGAAAGCTGAAGTTGGACACAGCCATATTCGAGAGCGGCGCTTTAGTTTCAGGACGTGCTCGAGTACCTTGACGATGGGTAGCATGATCTCATCCCATATTATCCGCGAGAGTACTATTAGATCCGTCCTCAACTCCGCTGAGTTCATCCTCAATGCGTGTCGTATTGCCCTGGTGAAGCGATCCTTGAGAATCTTGAGATCTGCGAGAGTGACAGATGGTAAGGGAACATGATGGGGGTCTCCTAACGTCGGGACGATGATAGCGTTGCACGAGTATTGACTCGCGATGAGGATGATGACCGGGCCCTGGCGCGCTGCTGCTTGCAGGTCTTCGTACAAAGGTGGGAGCAGGAACCGCGAGAAGGCCCGAAGATCATGTATCTCAGCTACCACAGCTTCCCATCGCCTTGTAAGTCTCCTATACTCTGTTGCTGCCCGATCAGCAGCAGCTCTGTCGGCGATATTTGCAGAACTCTGTGCGGCATTGGAAAGAAGCTTGCTCAGCTCCAAATAATTATGGGCCAGTGTCGGATTTGCTGACTCGAGGTCTTCAACTGAAGTCCTGAGTCGAGATGCTAGCGACCATTGCTGGCCACGGCCCTGCTCCATGAGTTCAACTGCGTGTTGTAGATTGTCGCAGCGGATGGCACATGATGCTGCATCTACGGGCAGTGTTCTGGCGTAATGGAAGGAAGCGGCAGCTTCGCGCCGTGAAGTTGCCGACGATCGCGTCATCATGTGGCTGTCCAAAAGCTGCAAGCATACTTGGTATGCTTCCAGGGCAGAGTCATGCTGATGACCCTCAGCTTCATCAACCCAGCACAAGGCATTTTGAATACGATCCGGAAAGCCCTGTGTGGCATGCCTTGATGCGAGTCTGAAATTCTCTATAGCGAGCGACAAATCAGCAGGGTCGTGTAGAATTTGGTAACGAGACGAGTAGGCCTCCTGCAGCTGCATGTAGCTGAAACACCTGTCTGGGTGCAGTGAAGACAGAGCCGCCAATGATTGTTGGCAAAGAGTAATGGCCTCCTCAACATCTTCATTATCCAGAGTTTGCGTGAAACGAGAGCAGAGCGCCAAGCTCAAGTTGTGAAGAGTTCTATGGCGCTCTGGATGGTCATGCCGCATTACCCGAAGGGATTCGCGATACAGATCAATGGCCTCGTTAAGATCCTCGCTGACATCCAATCTGTCATATCTGGTTTTGAGGGTGGAGGCAAGGTTGCTAAGCGTGGTGTCGCGACATGGATGCCCAGGTGGGCGCAACGTCAGTGCCTCGCGATAGAGGCTGATAGCTCGTGTTATGTCATCAACGTCGCCGCGTTTGTAGAAACGAGTGATGAGGGCGCCCCCTAGGTTGTCCAATGAGAAATCACGATGGTCGTGCCCAACAGGGCGCAAGCGCAGCGCTTCTTCGTGCAAAGAGATGGCCTCATCAAGGTCATTGAGTTTGCCTTGGTGGTCGAAGCGGAACACGAGTGACAAGGCCAACCTGTTCAGGTAAGCATCACAGTCAGCATGTCCCTCGAGGCACAGGAAACAGGCTTCACGACGAAATTGTATAGCCTCGTCTATGTCATCAATGCTGCCACATTGTTGGAAGCGGGCTTCTACTGCATGTGCAAGCCAGTGAAGGGCATTGGGACGGAGATGATGGCCCAGAGGACAGAGCTCGAGGACGATTCTTCGAAGGTGAATACCTTCATCGGATGTGTCTATTGGAAGATCGTTGCAGCCGTCAATTACATAATCGACACCATTTACCCCTGCCGCGATGCTACGAAGGTAGGTGCCCTCTGGACAGAGAGGTAGTAGCTCATGATAGAGTTGGGCGGCTTCGCGGATGTCGGCAGCAGTATCTTTCTTGATGTGGCGCAAAGTCAGGGCTTCGGTGAGATTATAAAGAGATAAAGGATGATCTGGATGGCGCTCTGGACGCAATTTAAGGGCGTCGCGGAAGAGAGAAATAGTGGCATCAATGTCTTGAAGATCATTTCGGATGTAGCCTATAAGGCGAGCCCACGCGAGGTTGGTGAGAGCTGTTGCGTGGTCAGGGTGGCTGACCGGACACTGGTCCAGAACCAACTGAAAATGCTCTACAGCATCATTCAGGTGACAGACTGACTTGCTCGTCACGTATGCGGCAAATTGTGCGTGGCCCGCATCTGTGTCTCGAGCAATCTCGCAGTCTACGAGGGACTATAATTGGCGTTCTGTCAGAAAAAGCTAACAGGACAGAGACCAGCGTCACTCACATCAGACAGTGCCCCATTTTGATTGTCGCAAGCATGTACAACGGCGGCCTTGAGTGTCAGAGAAGGGTGGACACCGCACACGGGTGGGAAGGAGAGATCTACGAGATGTTAGTATATGTGCATGAATGAGGAGCAAATCACTCACCGAATGGCTCATCTCCATGATCGAGTAGCTCATCCCACGACATTTGAAGTTCCCCGATGACTTCTCCACTGCCTAGCATTCGATCGGCCTCGTAGGACGCCCTGATCTCTACTGAAAACGCAGGTGAGGCATGTGATGATCTAGGAACCGATGATCAGTTCTCGCATCGCGTCAGAGAGTCTCCGTGGACTTTACAGAACTACAGTATTCCCCCATGCTACAGATTCATCAGATGATACGACACTGATGGCCGATTTCCAGCGTCTCTTCGAGTCGACATTGATGGACACGTAAATGCCAGCGAGAATGCGCTTAAAAGAGATTGGAAGATTCTTTCCGTTGATGACTGTAGATAGAGTGTGAGGATCATGAAACAGATGTGGAGGGACTCGCCTTCAAGTCTGATATATCGGCTTTCTGAGCTACCAGGCATGATGTTGCGATGGAGTAAAATAATGAGGATCGAGGATGGGCAGAATGATGGACGGAATGAGTGGGAGGGGAAGACGTGGGCAGGGATATGTCGAAGCTGTTCGGCACGATAGACGCCTGGGCCTGGCAGTATGATTGCACCAGCTTAGCGCTGATCGCCAAGCGAAGAGTCTGTGCTAAAGACAATGTATCAGCGAAAGTGGCCCGCCAAGGGGACATGCGAGTCTCTATTGCTGCTCCGCGAAAAGAAAGGCCGAATGATTCTATACGACTTGTCCAATTGAGTCCCAGTTTGCGAGACTACCACAATATTATGAGAAGCTGAATACGCCGTGGCAGTGCAGCTGTCAGCACAACCATCCATAAGTGTCCTGCCACTGTCCTCCAACTAACGACCTCTCACCAAATGGTACGTACCCCTAGCGTTGGACACTTACTCACTAATTCACTGATCACGGCGACCCACCTGCGCTGCGACTGTGGACTCATGCGCTAGATATGATGGGTTTGAAAAATACTCCAGCTCCTCGACCAAATCTACTTGAAGGCTAATCTCATACGCCGGTTCCTCCTGCGTAGCATCACTTATGAAGTTAGTGTTGGACTTACCAGTGCCAATATCGGAGGAATCGGCTGACGAGCATGAGGTCGACCACAGCGCTCTTCCTGAAGAATGCTAGGACTCAGTACTCATCAACAAAGATTATCATGGAGGGGTCTGATTATTATTCCTGCATTTTTATCTACGGAAGCTGGGAACGTGGAGCTATTTCAACCCGTCTCGCAGGTGAGCGTCCTATCTTCATATATTTTTCTCTCCATGACAACTTAGATAGGGACATCAGATTCTTCAAGGAGATGCTGATCCTTTGGCAACCGATATTACAAGATAAGTTTTGAGTTTTCATTCCTATCTTATTCGCAATTTGTCGTTGACATCTTCACTGACATTTCCTATAACTATGTCTCTAGCAAGGACAGTCATTAAACTGTCGTATCTATCACCATAACCAGAGCTCCGCAATCAAGTGTGGTGTCGCAGTCCTCCGCCAATAGAGTAGGGTGTGACATGGGTCCACCCAGGTGACACCCGTACCCAATCCGCGGGTAGGTGGCACTCTGAAGGCCTACCCGCACCCGTACGGGTCAGACTATCACGGGTGTGGGTGGATCCGTGGGTGGATCCGCAGGTGGTACGGGTCACCCGCGGGTGACCTAGTGTATATTGTAGGTATGGAAATATTTGTAAGAAATATATGAAACAAAAAATCAATCAGAGTTAACGTCCATTGTGTCCTTCTCTTTTCCCTTCTCTTTTCCCATTTTCTTTTGCATGATTGTTGTAGCGACACTGAGATTGGGCATAAGGGGTGTGGTGAACCAAGATCCAATGGCGACCTGTGCCTTGAAGGTCTGCGAGCTGATACCATACTGAAGGTGGTTCACTTGTTGACGGCCGCTGGAGAATGCCCGTTCAGCGTCAGCTAAAGAAGCTATACGAGTGTCAGTACTAGTAGTGGGTACAAGCTAGAACCACAGAAATCGGGGAGATGCCGTTCTTTTGCGACTGCGTATATTTGTTGCTGGCGACTCGGGTGCCGACTGAGACGCGCCCGAAGGCGAGTTGAAACTGCTCCTCGGCATGGAGGACCAAAGTTAACTGACGACGAGAGAGGGTGACCACTGACAACTAAGTAGCCATACAGTGCGCTGCACACATTGAATTTAAATATCTGGAATAGATGCCATTAGTTGGTAGCATCATGATGCTGGCTCTGATAACGACCAATATTCATCTGAAACTATTCTGACATCGGATAAGTGCAAGTAGGGAGTCTGGTTCGGGGCATTCGGCCGTCAATCATTTGCTATTGGGGTACTACTAGACCACCCGCGGGTACCCGTGGATACCCAACTTCAGCAAGCCCTCCGACCCGTACCCGTGCGGGTGGAGCCATCCACGATACCCACCACCCGTACCATCCGTCCCACGTTTCATCCGCAGGTGGTACCCGGGTGGGTACCCGGGTAGCCCTCACCCGTGTCACACCCTACAATAGAGCACACGTCAGCTCCTTATGCGCTAGCCCCAAGACCTCACGCAAATGACCCATACTGCATTCCCTCAGGCATATCTGTCGCTTACATGTCAGACAATCGTGCGGCGAGTTCCGAAAATAGCTGAAGAAATATAACGAAATCTGGACTGAAGAAAGATGGATACAATTTGGAGAACAATGAAAGCTTCAAACACTACTCTTCAAGTTCTACTCGTTTCCCCCTGATAACCCACTCAGCATGTGCCATCCCTGATCCGCCTTGACCTTTCCATGGCGTTGTCTCTATCTCGGTGGGGTTAGGATCTTCCGTTGGTGGGGAATCCTACATTCGGAGGCAGTGCGGCTGAGACACATTGTAGGGGATGGGACACATAGGCGGAAATGCTGTCCAATCTCCAGCAGCCAATCGGTGAAGACTGGAACTTTGATCAATGGTAGCCCAAACGGGTGATGAGGTCAGTACTTTTCGAAATGAAATTTCGACGTGTACCACATGTTATGCGGACGTGACCAAGAGCAAACTCAGATATTCTATCTGAAAATACTATCGAGCGTAATCTGCGGTGATATGACAATCCCTTACTATAAACAGATTTCTCGAACTCGAGCCAACCATTACATTGCGAGAAAAAATTGTCTTGCGAGAATGGGGAACCGCTACAAACCTGATCCTTCACATCAATACCCTCTGAAGCGAATGCAAGTTTGATCGCAGTGATGAGCCCATGTATCAAGCAAAGCTTCATGAAGACGGTTAGAAGGCTACAGAGATGGAATATTCAGCAACGAACGATAATCTATAGGTGGAGGTACTCACAGAAATCATCCTTTATATAAACACCGATCCACTATATGCTCGGTGTATGCTTTCACCCAGTCATCAACTAAGCGCTTCTGGATGTAGATGTGTTTTCGGGCAATCTTCCTGCTCTTTGGATCTTTGTCACCGTGACCAACAGGGCAATTTACGACGTTCTGAATAGTCTCCTCGACGAGGCGATAGAAAGGATGATCAAGAGAGTCTTCCTTGTTCGCGACTCTCGATGAAGACACATAGCGGATGAGATAGTCATGATAGGTTAGATGAGACCCCCTAAACTTAAATTCGTCATATATACATTGGAGACTACTAGCCCCTGAATATCAGAACTTGACTGTCATGACTGCAAACCCATCTGCAAGCAACCCTCCTCCTTACGGTGCCGACACATCACTCTATATCTTTCTTGAAAATGCTAGAGGACAGCTTCTCCCGGAACATCCATTTTATCAGCTCGTCGAGGAAACTCGTCAAAATTTTCTTTGTTCTGGTGACACTCTGGAGTACATGGCAAACTCCACTTTCGTAGACAGTCCTGAGCCACAATTACGGCTCGCGAGAGTAGATGAAATTCGGGGCCTTCTTCGGTACAACTGTCCGGTGATTGTTGGTAGTAAACTGGCAGCCATCGGTGGCGGGCTCCCTCATGGTAGTCCCAATATTGCCGAGAAGGTGACTGGTAGGGAGCACATCTATCTTGATCAGGATATGATCGATCAGTGGGCAGGCAAAAGGGGTTCAGATGATCGTCGACTGTGAGTCTGCATTCCTATAACTCGTTTGTACTTGATTTGAATAGTACTATCTTGGAGCCTTCTCAGGTTTCTCTTGAAAGTCATCCTCCTGCGCGAATTTACTATCGCTTCCTGGTTGAGATACGGCACCCAGAAGTCTGACGTCGTTCACGGGAACGAAAGATCTAGTACACCATTCACGCAACCTACAGACGTCTTCGTGTCAGGGTGTGGTCACCTTTTCATAGTTTACCGAAGTGCAAAGCGTCGAGATCTTTGGTCTGTTCTGTTTCTCAACGATGAAGGAGGGTATCTCGAGGTGCCAGGTAAGAAAGGAGACTGGTTTTCGGTTTATCCATCTGTTCATCTCTCTCTTTATGTAGCAGTCGACACACCTATTTTGCGAAAGCTAGCTTCGGGTGACTGGTCTGTGTTTCAGCGAGACATCATCACGAGCATGGGACCGTACCGTCAGTACTCTAAAAATCACTATCTCCAGCGTGTTTGGGAAGCATCATGTGGGTGTTTTGGAAAATGATTTTGTAATTTTGTTAGTCTCCCCTAGCCAGACCTTGCGCCTGGAATGCAATTGAAGTCACTGGTTCTCATCGGAGTCAGCCTCTATGATCCTAGCGTCCGAACGCTAAGGATGAGCCGTGGTCCCAGCATAAACTTCTGCACAGTCAAAGACACACCGTCATAAGTCTATAGGTCCGACGGAATTTGAGAACTCAGAGGTTGTATCCCATTGCCCTCGATTTCATAACTGCGCTGATAGCTGCCGAATAGGACAAGCTCCTCTGCAATTCATCTGATGAGCTTGATTCTTCAGTTCATAATTAAAATTACCCCCTAAAATATACCTGAGGAACAATGTGGTGATCACTCCTCAGCCGATTTGACAGCCAAGAAGATTGCAATGAGACAGACCGTTGATTCATGGCATATAAACGGGTCATCAGATAACTCGCAGGATGATTAAATCAAGCCTTGAAGAGCGTATCTGGGTTTTGAACTTTTGGTGATGGCAGGAAGCTCGATGATCCAGCTTGTACGTGATGAGTGCCCAACTGAGAGTGCATTCCACGACTTGATACTCTGAATGATAGATGATGCATGCCTTAGTTTCGTTGACTGCGTCAATCAACGCAATTCGCTCACCTCGGTCCCTTCCTGCAAGTACGCTCACAGGTGCTTGGTCACAACTCACTGACATTCCCCAACTCCTCCGGATATATGCTGCGGTTACTTACCTTGTTCTTGTGGCTGTATTTTGCCCCTTTCTATCTCATGCTTGCAGTCATGGAGCATCTGGACTGGTATAAAACCACCTGCTGGCGGATGACCTCCTCAATGAGACGCTGCGCTTCGGTTGGTGTGCTGCAGTGTGGCGCTGTCAGCCAAGCTCCGCTTGCTGTGCACAGCCGCGGTGCGAAACGTGCGGAGGTTGACTTTGACTTGGAAGCAGAAACAATCTGGGTGGGGAAATGAGGAAGGAGGAAGCAAGGCAGAGAAGCGGGAGCGATATTTGTGCGCTTCTAAGGGCAGGTGAGTATTGATGATGTGATCTCGAAGTGACTTGCACAGACCCATAGAACAGGACGCAGATTGCGGAGACTGTCATTGCTTGTTGATCTGCATCTTCTGAGACAATTACGGGATACGGGGATGTTGGCACGAGGGTTTGACCTGCACATGATTCACATTAGCTATGCACGGAACCATCATGGCCATTTCCAGTATTCGCTCAGCACCGCTGTGCATCAGGATCGGAAAGACGTCATCAGCAACTTGATTGCAAAAGGTGTAGACGTTCGCCATTTGAATTTAGTATCCCGAGGCTAGAGTCTGCTCTAGATATTGCGATTGCTCGGAGTCATCGGACTTTGCATCGATATCCGAGGGCATGATGCAGAAGGATAATTAAAAAAACACGCGATGTATTCACTCAAAATACCTTTTCCTATGGTAGCTATGTGCACGGACACAAGTCTTCGGTGACAATGCATTGATCAGCCATATCTTGACGGATCATCATGGATGACATTGAGCGCACGCTTTGCACGCATGACAAGCCTTCAATCATATACGTATGACGGACACTGCAGGCGATCCTGGTAAGAACTCCTTCGCGTTCCCAATCATCAGAAGGCCAACTTCGGTAGAGTCAGTGCATTGCAGCATGGAACAGATGCTTCCACTCACTTATTAGTCCGAAAAGTCCCAGCACGCTTCCGAACACTTCTACCACAAGTACCTTCACAAACAGTGTGGGGTCAGCCGCGTCAGCGAGCGCAGCAGTGCTGCCGGCGACACCGACGCAAAGGCCACAAAGAAGATTGCAGAATCCAACGGTAAGCCCACCAAAGAATAGCGCATATCCTGTAGCTTGATAAGTGGCATTCAATGAAGATGCGAAGAGGAAAGGGTGTACCGGTGAAGTAGTTATCTCTGGTATAGAGCTGCGCTTCGGGCACCGTTTGGAGTTTGGATGAGTACACGATACCCATGATCTATCACTGTAAGGTAAGTATAATACAGAGACTCGAGGGAACGAGTACGCACCACTCCGTAAATTGCAACCACCTCGCAGAAAATGATACTGACAGTGAGCAGCGCTCAACCACTTCTGTGCGTGGTGTAAATAAAAAAAACGCACCTGATGAGATTCTTGGTACTGATTCTTGGAGTCCTTACTCCTCCACCCAGTATCGATGCCCCCGTCAAAAATATTCCCCTTCAAAACAACGTCAATGCTACTGAACAAGAGTGGAGCCATGCGAACCTACCATCCAGCTCCGAGGACACTCAAGCCTATGCAAAGTCCTATTCCGAGTGAACCCCAGACGAACGGGCTGGTTTCCTCGAGAAACCGACCAACATCGAATGCTTCTCCGGAATCTGTTCGAAAAGTGTATAAGTACTGCGGAATAGAGAAGATGACTTCTGACATACCAGTGAATAGCAGATACAAAGCAACTATGACAACGAGGAATGTCGAGAGTCCAAACGATGCGTACGTTTTGTAGACCATGTCTAGCAAATATTAATCGGTTCTAACAGGTTGACGTACGAGGACATGAAGTATTGACTGGCAGAGGTGCGTATCTGGAAAGGGTATGTTATTCACACGCTTTCTACTTGTCAACTAGTAAAACGTTACTAAGTACGACTTGGAGTCTTATAGCCTGCAGATCGGCGGCTGTTCAAGCATACAAATGACAGACGTGCCATCCCATAAAAATGCTCTCCAACTGCTAACACTGGGACTCATCTTCCACGTCATATTCATTGCTTCTGTTTTTGACTGTTACTTCACTAGCCCAGTCGTCCATGGCATGCTTCCTCGCAGGGCTGGCCCTGGGGAAGCAAAACGGGTCGTGCTCATTGTGGGCAAGTACAGCTTCACCTTCCGTAGCACCAACTGCTCAACCAACAATTTCTATTAGGAGACGGTCTACGCGCAGACCTTTTATTTAGTGTGAACGCGTTCTCTTTCGTTCCTTCCTCACCAACAATTGTAGCGCCTTATTTGCGCAATATTATTCAAACACGAGGGGCGTTTGGATTGTCGCACACTCGAGTACCAACGGAAAGTCGACCTGGGCATGTTGCGATCATTGGTATGTTATTGCCTGACACGTCAGTAATATCGGGCTGAGTTAAGAAAACATAAGGGGGTATGTATGAGGATGTCTCTGCTGTGACCAAGGTAAAGAGCCAATTTGTTGTTTCTTTTTGTTGTCATATACTGACGAGACTCGTGAGATAGGGATGGAAAACGAACCCAGTCAGTATTGTAGTAACGGACACCGCGAGCAATGTCTCATTCCTTCTCCAGGTTCACTTTGACTCGGTCTTCAATCAATCCAGTCACACTTTCTCCTTCGGCTCCCCAGATATATTACCAATGTTTGCCCAAGGTGCAACGCCCGGAAAAGTTGACACTTGGAGCTACGACGAGGAGGACGAAGACTTTACGAAAGGCACGAAGGTTCAGAACTACTGCAGTCATGTTATTAAACTGAATCAACTGGATAGATGCCACCGCTCTAGATACCTGGGTTTTGGACCAACTTCGGACGTTATTTCAGAACGCGTCATCGAATGACTTGCTTGATTCAGAATTACGTGCTGACAAAGTGGTGTTCTTCCTGCACCTCCTTGGTCTGGATACCACTGGTCATTCGTACAGGCCACACTCCGAAGTGAGCTTCTCGATCAATGCGCTTTTATTGATTTACTTCGTTGCAGGAATATATGAACAATATCCAAGTCGTCGATCATATTATCCGACGAACAGAAGAACTTTTCTCCAACTTCTACCACGATGAAGAGACAAGCTTCATATTTACAGCTGACCACGGCATGTCTAAGATCGGCAACCATGGCGATGGCGGTGAGGTCTGCGCTATATCAGTTTTAACAATGAGATGCTGAAGGAGCTTGCAGACCCGGACAACACGCGTACCCCACTAATTGCATGGGGGCGAGGCATCAGGGGCCCACTTCCTGACATCATTCCTTCTTCGCACGATGAGTACTCTAGGCCCTGGCAACTTGACGACTTTCTGCGACGAGATGTGGAACAAGCGGATCTTGCACCCCTGATGGCTGCCCTGCTTGGTATTAACTATCCGGTAAATTCAGTGGGAATTCTCCCTGATGCGGACCCTACGCGACCTGGCTACTTGCTACCGCGAGAAGGAGAGTCAACCTTGGCCCGGCTTGCATTGGCGAATGCAGAAAGTATTTTAGAACACTACCGAGTCAAACACGGTGCGCCCTAAATGCGCTATCCGGCTTTTCCGTTCATAACTAGTTGCCTGGCAGAATCGAAAGCTGTACAAACCATTCTATACAAAGCTTTCGAACCTTTGGAAGAATTCAGTCAAGATGGGAAGCCTTCAAGAATATCGTGGTTATGCAAAATAGAACGTTTGATCAGTGATGGAAGATGGTACGAAGCCCGTCGAGAGACAGCTGAACTCATCAAGGTTACTCTACAAGGTATTCGATATCTCGAAACGTAAGCAGCTCGTCTACCACTAGAAACAACTGCTGAGAGAATGCAGCTATAATCGAGTACTTATACGGATCATCGTCATGATAGCATATCTGGGATGGTCTGCTTATGCATCGTTGTCGATTTTCCCTCCGCCAGCTTCCTTGGTCTCGAACAGGCAGCGTACTGTGGTCAGACTTGCCACCGCAACTATATTAGCAATATTTTGGGCACTGTTTGCTGCAGAGAGAGCTCCATGGACGTTTTATGTCTATGTGACATTCCCCTGCTACTTCTGGCAGCAATTCGCGCTGCGTGGAGTTCCAATCGTTGTGCAGCAATTCAAGTCGAGCGACAGACGCGGACCTTTTATAGGCAGAGTGTTGTTCCACTTGGTTATCGTGGTGGTTGTGCTCCAGTGCATGGTCGTGCGTCGACCCTTGTTCATTTCATGAAGCTCGGTCGACTTATTAATGATCCAGGCTGCCTACACTCACCGGTCGCTCTGGAGTATTGGGTTTTTTGCCGTGGGCATTTTATGGCCATATGTGTCGTGGCCAAGTCATGTTCGGTCGCAGCACCCGAGACTCTTACTTTCCTGGATGAGTAGCTGTCTCGTAACTGGCATATTCCCCCTGCTCAGTGTTAACAAGAAAGAGGATTTATACATGATGTGAGCGCAGTCTCATGGATGTGTGCATATTTCTCATGCTCACCTATGTGTTAGCATGTGCGGAGGGACAATGATCCTCGCAGTTGGCGCAGGTTGTACGCGCTTGGCGTCGAACGGTGCTCCGAAAGCCGCAAAACTATCTGAGATCATCCAGGTAGGTAGTTGTAAATGGCGCTATGTAGTTTATTCATTCGTATCCAAGGCGTCGTTAATCTTGCTCGCCATGACAATTACTGCAAGCTCGGTGAAAAGTTTACAAGCGAAGCAAGGATTGCCCATCATTAATCAAATTTCAGCATGGGTCATACTCGGTACCCTTGCTAATTAACTGGCATCAGTTATTCATCTGATTTTTATGCTTCTCAGCTGTATCGTCGATATATCCATTCATCTCTAAAGCACACCACAGCACTCCGACCTCCAGAATCATATCGCTTTTCCTGGGCTTTGGTGTCTGTTTCGTCATTCTTTCGATCAGTGTTGAAGGTTTATTCTATGCCGCTTTCACATGCAATTTACTCTTGTGGATAGAAGTCGAAGCGACCGTCCAGTCGAATCGAGCTAGGGCCGCTTCACTGAATCAAGGATACGAGTTTCACACTGACGATATAAGAGTAGCACTCTTCTTCTTGTTTTTCGTTCAGGTGGCTTTCTTTGGAACTGGAAAGTGAGTGATGAACAGGACTTACCTTCGTAGTGCCAATGTTGATAATCGACTCTGTCCAGCGTTGCTTCAATTTCGTGAGTTTCCCCGACGAGCTGATCCAGCTCTGGTGCGCTCACCTGTTGTAGATCGTTCTACTTGGAACCTGTGTATCGTCTGGTGCCAATTTTTAATCCATTCTTGATGGCAGCGCTATTGGTAGGTTCTTCAAATATTGCTTCGCATACCGGAAGCTTAAAGGGATTGCTATAGATATTCAAAATTGTCGCTCCATATGTGATCTTGTCAGCTGTTTTTGCCACTTTGAATGCAAAACTCCACCTACCGCCCTTCTCGTTATTTCTGGTTGCTTTGACGCTCACTGATGGTGGGTTGTTCGTTCCTTTTGACCCACATCAATCGCTAACCTCTGAATCAGGAATGACAATGGCGTTCTTCCTGAACGTCACGGATACTGGTGAGTGAGCTAGCTGGTGGTCAGACTGTACCGAATTAACATATGACGCAGGATCGTGGTTAGAGATTGGGCAATCGATCAGCTTCTTTTGCATAACTTCTCTATTATTAGTTTGGTCAGCTGGTATCTGCACCGCTGGGGAGTATCTCATGGTAGACACGTTGCTGTTCCACAAGTCTACAGACAGTCACAAACTAGAATGAGCAACATATTGATGGTCCAAGAACCAACCAAACACTTCCATTGCGCAAACGTCTCATTTATGAAATCTCACTTCGCCCACTACTTGTAAAATAGTGGCACGCGATTGACGACTTTCTCGTATTTACGGCAACAGAAGTTTTCGTGATTAGGGATGGGTAAACGTAGTAAGTACTATTTGGGAGGACCACGGACAAAGTCATGATATCGGACTCCTCTACAACCCAAGTTGTAGGCCAGCGAAGACACTACGACACATTCCCCATGTCGACAGTGTGGTCGTTTCACTATTCACTTCCCACAATTAGCTAGAGTTTGATTAATGATTCATCATGGCATGGAGTCCTGTTCCGGACGCTGTTTCACTTCAATTGCAAACGCCACATCCGACCGATGCTGACTTACTACATCCCGCTCTCCATCCTTGCCGAAACACTACACACGATTCGTCGCCGTGCGTGCCGTCATGTCCCCACAATTTGCGCCTTGCTGCGGTTACTCATGAAGCGATCTCCCGCAGCTGCCTGCCCCCAATGCCTCAACTCGCCCCTTGTTTCTTTCAATATCATCCACCTCGCCACCACATCAATTGCTATATGAATAGTCGGATAATTGTTATTCCAATTTGAGGCAGCCCTCTGATATTTTTTTCGGCTGCAGGAAGTATTAAAAATGATCCAAATTGGTGTCACCAGATATAGTCTCGGATTCGGACTAGATTTTTCGCTTGAAGATCATTAGAAGTGAATTAGAGCAACAGGCATACCAGTAGCCACTTTGTTACTTAGTACATGTATCCCGAGTTAATATAATTACAGGTGCGCATCCCCTTGGCTAGTCGCTTCCTGGTCTGGACCAGCAGTTAGATCTTCCTTCTCCTCGAGCACTAACGGGCGTGTCTGAACGGTGGGAAGTGCAAAAAGACCTAGTAGATCGCAAATTTTGATCGGGTAGCAAATTATGCTCGGAGTCGTACTGCAATCGTGAGTACTCACAAACAAGGATGATCAACTAACGCACCGCCGTGACTTTATAACCAAGGCCAAAAACCACTTGGATGCCGGGCCACTAGCTTGACGAGGGCGGGCGAACTTTGCCTTTGATAGGGTCAATGGCAAAAGACGAAGTGATGGGTGTTACCGGTGTGGCTCGAGACTGAAAAAAAGTAAGTGATGACAGTGCTTAGAGGTGGACACCCACGTGCTCTCGGGGATCCATGTGTGAATGCTCCTCAGTGACTGCCCGCGTGGAGGGAGAGCAATTGGCTTGTAGGGTTGGTTCTGCAGCAAGAAAGATATACGAGAGACGGTTTGCCTTACAGGTTCAAGATCAGATGTAAACGAGGAAAGAAGGAAGGTAGTCGTACCTTAGAATAGAATTGAGACAGACAAGTCTACAAGCCATCTGGTAGAAGCAGGGATCACTGGTAGGCTCATGGTTGATTGGCACACTTGTCTATTAATGCGCTCTCAACAGCATGATGCACTTTCACTCTCAGGATGCACGATGGAAGGTGGAAGGCTCTATATTAGTCATAAATATATTGCACAGACATTTATTAATCACACTTAAGTATTGTCCTTAAGCCCAAGACAGAGACATTTATGTTGGAAGACGACGGTGTACCATGGCAAGTAGGCTTTTTGAGACTGTTCATGATGTTTGCCACTTCCACCGCCTTTGTGCGCGCATTGAGCAGCCCTATAACACGACGTGGTCGCGCCCAGTTGTCGGGCAGACGTTCTTCCCCGTACCACTGTAAAAGCGTGCTTGACGGGATGCGACCACTGTCTTGCTTGAGAAGCAACCAACACAGGGCTGCCTCACCAGCTCCAATCTGGGAATGAATGAGGTCGAGTGGACGAGCCAGCTGGGCTTCGCGAGATATGCGCACTTGCGCAAGGTCGTAGAGACTCATGCCTCTTCGAGGATCTGCATGGCTTAAAAATGACTTGAGAAGTTTGGGGTCGACCTCGGTAGGTGCACGTTGTTGACCCGATGCATTTGCATGAACGAGGGATGCGTCGTGTTCAATTTTGTTGTGTATCGCCAGTGCGTCAAGGTCCAAGCGAAAGGCACGACCGCAAAGTAGAATTCCTGCCAAGGCGAGTAAGGCTGCCAATACAAAGGACAGGTTGTACACTTCTTGGACCGCGCGTATCAGATGCCAAAATTTAATATTCTGTCCATTGCGGGGCCTGGTAATATTGGATGAAGTTGAGGTTTGAAACTGCTGACAGAAACGAAAGAAAACATACAGATACCCATGATTTGCTAGCGCATTGAGTGCTGGACAAGGAGAACGTCGATCTCCCGGAGTAGCGGCGATGAATGGATGTGCAGGTGAACAGGTCCAATTTGAAGTCGACATTTTCAGCAGCGGGGTTACTCGGATTGATCCGGTGGCGTAGCCCCTGTGGCGTTAGCCTTTTTATACCATGGCGGATCCTCCTCTATGAATGCGGGTTGATAAGTCTCATGAGTGCGTCATGTAATTCAGTTGCAGCGAGTCTGAGACATCCGCGCACATCCATCCGCACCAAAATGAAACTCCGCGGAGCTTTTGTTTGTCAAGAACTTTTGGAAATAATAAAACCAAATATTACATAAGTCCATCTAGCCTAAGCCTGCTCCTCCCTAGCCTCGAAGTATGCAGATACTCGTATGTTTATGTGTGGAACGGTAAAAGTCAATTCAAACCTCAAACAAATGTTGTCCACAACGTACTGATGCCTCCCACAATATCATATGCCCAAAACTATCACTCAAACACTTCAATCCCCTTGCTTGTTTTTAGTTGTGCTGACTTGAACATGGCGGCACAATGATATAGGTTCTGTGGAGAAAGACGCATATACCAGCTCCGGAAGCTCATGGAAATTACCCATTATTAATTCTAGCAACCAGGATGTCACAGATGTTGTCATTCATCTTTGTTACTAACCCATCCTTCCAGACATTTGTTAGCACCTATCGTTGTTCTTTGAAGGCCCACAAAATTTAAATGGCCTTGGCCGCATGTATAGGGTCGCACTTGGGCTTCGCTAGAAGGGTTCCAAATCGAGATACCATTGTATTGGGGAGCAATTGATGGGTTTCGACCTGCAGCTGAGAAAGTAGCAATATTTTTGAATGTGTCCATTTCGGTGGCGTATTGTGCTTGCTAGTGAGTCTATTGATGCTGTCTGGATGGGCCCTGTGAACATTGTGCACTGATACATCGGATCATGGCGACTACATGCAATCGCCATGCCATATGGGCTGCAGCCCGTTGGCAATTACCTCGAGATTAGAATTATGGCTCGTCCGTTTCCGCATCAAGATTTGTTCCGATTGGTGCTACAGCTTCTTAGTGAAGATGCTTACGAAAGTGGTCTAGTGTGGTGTAATTTATTAGCTACGTCGCTGTTTGAGCGTTTAAGCGCTAATTCCAAATTTTATATATAAGGCGGACCAAGGGCTTGAAACAGAGTCAATTATAGCAGAGAAAGAGAACGAGCAGAGACTCACCCTTCCGGAATACTCCAAGGGTAAACTCAACCACTAGGAGTAACACACCACCTCCAGGCGCTAAACGGAGGACCTTTGGCAAGAAGCCTTTGTACAGAGCTGCAGGGCCCTCCTCGCGCATGATGGTAATGAGTCTGTTACGTTGTTTAGTATCTCCCTCGACAACGCAGGAAGAAGCGTACGCAGGATATGTCCAATTATACTTTGGTGCAACTCCGGGGACCTTGGCAGTACCTTGGATGCGAGACTTCACGACCTAAATTTACACGTAGCGGTGTTATTGACCAGACTGGGGGACCATAAAGGAAAGCATACATCGAAACTGAGAAGCACATCAGTCTCAATTCACTAAAATCGCTGGATTGCAACTCACGGGGTATTTATGACGGTTCCAACGAAGCCACCTATACTGCCAGAAACGAAATTATTGAACAACTGCCCTTGCTGCGTCTAAGCTAGGTGATGAGAAAACATCGCGACGCATTGCTGAAGACTTGCCTCAGCTGGTGTCATCATGCTACGGACTTGATGAATACATCCGAAATATCCACCATTCCACCACAAGTGCCTAATGTCTTGGGTCAATAATGAGGGACGCTAGACTGTGAATCCATTGACCTCCAGAAAGTTGCCTCCATGCCGGCATAGAGACCAAGAGGACCTTCCTTCCTGATGACCTGCTTGACCACATCAATGGGACCAGTAAATGTACTAGTTTTATCTTGCAGCCTATTGACACGGGTTAGAAGTAGGAAGAGGACATATGATAGCGATGGTCGCACTTGATCTTGACAAGTTCAAATGGAACGACAACGAAGCTCTCCGTTGCACCAGCACTGCACCCTGTCAAGATAGAGAGTTGCTGTGTCATCTTAGACTCTCCGGATAAGCCCATGTAAGTCTTCCCCCAGAAGTCGTTGGCAGCACTGCGAGGTGGTGAGACAGTACATCGGAATACCTGCGAGAGCCTAAGTAACTCACAACTTAACCGCGCGCTTTGGTGCCTCGAGAAGAAGAGGAGGGACCAAGCCTGTAATCAAAGTTCAGGGCCCCGTAACGAAGACTGTAAGAGTATCCTCGACCTCGGTAAAGTCGGCCGAAACTGATGAGGACATCAGCAGCGTGGTCGTGTGGACATCGTAATGTCATGACTTTACCCTTCTTCCCGCACTATGGACGATAGAGTGCCGACCATTCCATGCTTGGCCTTTCCGGTCTCAAGCTGCATACGAGTTTTCACCTGAGTCATGCTCCGTCATCGACCCAAGCGTCATTTGTACAGGTATACTTACGACATCTAAATCACTACGAGTGAGCGGGCGTCTTATTAGATGAATACAACTCACCTAGAGGGTAAAATGTCAAAATCTCTGAGACACCAGCAATTGCGCCGGCGGCGAAATTCGCAATGAAAGGGAGTGCTATAGTTTGTTCTGTCAGCAAGAAAGTCTCAAGTACGGCGCCTAATATAGTACACGCTAAAAGTTGCCTGACTCACGTTTCCGCTGATCTGTAGCCATTATGGTTTTGGTTGACAAGGATGGTAGATAAGGATGAAGTCAAGGAGGAAGAAAAGGGAACCGTTCAAGAGTCCGCGACACAGGGTCGGACAAGAGTCGGACCTAAAACGCGACAGAATGCGGCACGCGCGATTGAACGCCGAACGCTAGTGCTTTCAGAAATTCAGAATCGGTTCCCTTACTCGTGACCATTGACGTGTGACAGCGTGACATTGTGTGACCAAACCTTGCCTTACCAAATGGACTTCATCGAGTGGCTAGAGTGCGCGTTACTCATGCGAGCATGGTATACATCGCCTCCTGGCAAGAGTATCAGGAAGCAGCTGAAAATCTCTACACAAAGTCTCCCAACAAAGTTTGTCTTTTTGACATCTACCTACGTCTGACGCCGATGATGTGCCCACAGGCTCGATATTGTGTGAAGTGGAGATCATCAGAGGGCAAGCTCGTCCTGAAGATTACAGATGACACAACAGTGTGTCATTATCTGATTTACTTCTGAATCTACATCTTACTTACATCTTGCACATCTCTGCAGTGCATAAAGTTCAAAACTTACTCCTCAATCTTCCTCAATCGATTCGAAGCTTTGAACCTCTCACTAATGCAGAAAATGCAGAATAAACGCCCTACACCAATCGTACACGCCCTAGGCGTGCCTGATACCACTAAAGACGCAGACCAGATGCGCTCGTCGTCTCCGTTCGTCGTACAACCTGCAGGTCCTGCAGCTGGAGGTGTTAAGAAGAAAAAGCCAAAAAAGAAAAAGTAATAGTAATGTTGTTATGTGACTTCTGGTAAATCCCCCTTAATGGCCCAACTATCCCATCTTTGTCTGATAACGTCTCACCTTTCAGCGGCTTTGTGGTAGCATCATCTCCTGGGTGGAGCGAACGTGCACAGTTATTACCAGAGCGAGACCGACGTTTGTAGATATGATTTATCAACGTGCTGTTAATCGTATGGATGGCGGAAAGTCCGAGTGCCCGACCGATCATGAATCGTTGATCACCCCTACATTGTCCTGATATAATTGGTAAAATCATAGGTAACTCATCCATATGGGAACGATGGAAATAGACATACGTCTAGCTTCGGTTTCGCACAGGCTTGCTCAGCAGTAAGCGCTTAAGCTATGGAACTCACCAATCAAACAACGGTGCCTTGGAGTACCCAGTGCTGATCTACCAGATTGTTGATAGTGTTAGATGAGATGGTGATGTGGCTGATAAGTGCACGCGATCGTGCGCAGCCATGATACTGGCACTCGACAATCGATGAACAAGATGATAGCCTAAATGACAACAGGTAATGCAGAGCCTGGGCCGCAGGCGTTCATCATAAACTCCAATGTCCATTGGAGGCGGAAGACTGACAAACGAGAGCTCAACGTGGGTAACATGTAGGTGGAGAGTTAGCCTCTGCGGATCATCCGATCGTAAAGGCGGTGCACACCGGGGACTATTCCGAGGGATGATCGGGGAAAGACTGGGCGGATCTATGCGGCGCCGAGATACACTATGCCAGTATCAGGCATAGGCTATAAGAAGGGTAAATTGCAGGACCAAATCTTGTTGTGTCCTAAAGAGTGGTTACCGTACTCGACTGATGTGTAACAGATCAATGAACTGCTAGTGAATACGCCGTTAAGACACAGAAGGAGCTCTATTCGCAGAGTCCGGCTTGAGAGTAATTATCCGAAATGATTGCGGATCCGACTCTTTGTCATTAGTACAAAGAGTGCAGTGTCTTGAGGTACGTACCAGTGCGAAAACAAATCGCGTAACCAAAAGAAACACAGAGCCCGGTCAAAGCCTAGGCTAGGGGCGACTTGCGGGGGTTGCTATTCACCAACCCTTTGAGAAGACAGCTTTCTCATGGACGTACAGGATAAGTCGTCATGACATAGGATTAGGCAGATGTTCATCAAAAATAGTGACTGGTTGACAGTCAATGAGAACGGCGAAACAAAGTGCACATAGACAGCATAGACTAAGATACTTGATGAACCAGAATTTCGCAAGTAATCCGGAACATACCATGATTCCAGCCAAATTCCAGTGGGAGTTGACATGGAGATTGTTCCAAGGATCCCACCATATGTAGTCAGCGGGGCACTAAGCCAATGCATTTCTTCTGGATGATACAACAGTGGTAGAAGCCTGTAAAGAGTGGGAACGGAATTGAACCACAAGCGAGATAGCGAGACATGAATATTTGAATGTCGATGCAAAGTCGCTTTTCTGTGAAGTCGACCTATTTGGCAGCAGCAACTGGTGCAACGCGGGACTCAGTACTCAGATCTGACACCCTAGCTCACAAGGTGACGATATTCAATAGTCCCTCCTGGACCTAGTTCTGGATGTCAGCGAGCTGCAACTGATTGACTGGGAATGAACGAGGGAAGTGGGTAGCCTTTCAAACAGGAGGCTTTGGAACCAAGGGCTTATGTACATATGTCACTTGACATGAAGTTGCTGCCACGACTCACCAGCAACTCTCCTTTAGTGATGTGGTCTCGTTTGCAGAATGAGTCTAAGAATGGCGCAGGACGTTAGAAATGGTTCAATGATCGCGCAAAGAAAGATGGCTAAATCGCACATGCTGTACCCTCGCTGGATGTAAGTATGTTGCATGTTTTGAAGGAACCGACAAGGCTGTATATTGGTCCAGGCGGACACAGCTGAGATCCATAAATACGCGTACATAAATAATGTCTTGTCACTGCCATCGGCATCGACAACACCCTTCCGATTCCGAGTTCAGATACTAAGCACTCGACACTGCATATCGGCGGCCCCTCTGCGTCGATTCTATAGTACGCATTGCGGACGTCTCAAACTATTTGGAACACCTCACATACCCAAGTTCAATAAGTAGTCGAATGTATCACACTGAGAGGACATCGAGCTCATTCATAAAGAGCACCGACTTCTTCCATCTTTAGTGCGAGAGGTAAGTTGTGTGGCTGTATTCTTATCCCGATATGCCTTCATCTCCATACCCGCCAACAGTCATTGTTCCGCTACCTGGCCTTCTGATACATACTTGCTTCAAATCGAATTGCTCATGGCACTTCGGCGGTATACAGCAACAATCGATGGTACCATTCCAGTCCCTGCACTCCTCTATGACGATGAAGAACTTCTGGCATCCCAGGATGGCGTAGGCATATATGATGGGTGCGTATACTTTCTGTCTTTGACCTTGTACACTGGCTTCTGTGTTCATGTCACCGATTAACAGTCTGCAGAAAGCTCCCGACTATCAGACAGGTTCTGTTCACGTCTCCACGCATCGCTTATTTTTCGTTCATTCGCAGAACCCTACATCGTATTCTTTTACTATGGGTCTACTTCATGTGATACGGACGAATTATTACGCTGGGTTATTCAAATCTTCGCCGAAGGTCTCACTCTTCCTCGACGCCGATACTGCCTTACCTTTGACCACAACGTCCGGACAGCGAACAGAAACATTCGAGAGCTGGGAATGCGAAGTCTGCAGCCATCGCAATCCTCCAGGTTTGAGTCCAGCCGCAGCTCGGATATGTGCCCTATGTGGTGTTCCGCGCAGCGCATCTGCGGGGTCAACAGCGTCGGAGGCATCATCTCAAATTCAATCCTTATTCTCCTCCCTTCCCGAGTCTTCATACACCTCTCTATCTTCCTCGAGTTCTCCAGGACCTCCATCTCCTCCATCAATCAATGATGATTCTGATGGAATGGCGTGTCCTGCATGTACCTTCCTTAATCACCCGTCTTTGCGTGTCTGTGAAATATGCACAACGCCGCTTCCCAATGTTGAACATGCTGGGAGTACAAGGGCAAAATCTGCCCCCTCCACTCGACCAATATCACCTATAGGTGACAGCATTGATCCCGCGAATCTTCTCATCAAATTAAGTTTCCGCAAAGGCGGTGACAAACCATTTTATAACGTGCTTAGGCGTGCACTTAGATCTCAGGCTTGGGAGGCAAGCATGGTGCCATTATTTCAAGATAAATATAACTAATCACATTCCAACAATTAGGGCAAACGGATTGGTCATAATGCGAGAAGCGGGACTTCTAGCCTTGCCGTTACAAGCCCTAATTATGGGCCGACGCCTGTTGCCATGCGTCCTTCTGGAATAGGTGGGGAATACAACTTTATTTTGTTGGTACCGCCGGCGCTGATATTGATGAATTGGTCTTAAGACGGAATCATGCGTAAGTTAGAAGCTTCGGCCCATATGACACAAACGGATCTAAACGATGCCCTGAAAGACTTAGAGGGCTTAATGATGAAAGCAAAGGATCTTGTTCACCTCGCGGGGGAGCTGAACGAGAAACTTACTGCATCCTCGACAACAACTACGACTTCAACACTTGCTTCTCCATTTTCGACGACTTCATCCCCATCAACCCCAGGCACCCAATTGTCAAATCCATTTTCAACAACCACGCTTGTTCCCTCGACGGAGCCCGAAGAAGCTAAATTTATACGTTCTTCACTTGCGCAGCTAGGTTTACAAATGTCTAATGCTCCCGTCACTCTGGACATGATCAGGGACGAAAGAAGGTGGGTAGAAGAGTTGGCGCGGGAACTGGCGAGAGTTTTGCAAGGGTCGCCAGATGATATTCCCGGTCAAAAATCGGTTGGGATTATGAAAGAACGAGGGATTGTTGGACTGGATGAGGTTTGGGGTGGATGGAATCGCGCGAGAGGCGTAGGTAAGGAAATTTTATTGGCACTGCCCAAGTGAGCTACTGAACACACATCTTGCGCAGCTTTAATTCCGCCATCCACCTTTCTGCAAGTACTCCCCCACCTCCCGGCATATACGACACCGCCTATCCGCAGCAGAGTGTTTAAATCAGGCTTATCCGTCCTCCACATCCCGCCGTACACCCACGCTTCGTTCACAGCCCGTATGGTGGGCTATCTTGCCTTGTCTGGTGCGATGACGACAAGCCAGATTGCCCATGAGGAAAATATCACAATCGGACTTGCAGATGAAATGATCGCTGCTATTGAAGCTGATGGTGTGATTTTCCGGGATGATGAAAGATCGGCAATCAAAGGGGGCGGAAGTGGGACTACATCAGAAGTTAGGTGGTCGAGGAACCTCTTTCTGGAATATAGTTGGGATGGTCAATTATGAAGATGCTTACATCAAAGTTTGCAGCTAATGCCGTATGGACCACTCAATAGGAACTCAGGCGAGTTGTCGACGACTGTTGGTTGGTAGATGCTGCGGACCATTAAAAGAAACGACTCGGGGATCTCGGGAGACTCGGAAAATCAGTGCTGCTCGTACGCGACCCTAGCTCCGTCAGCAGATGATTGTCAATAGTCAGCAATGGAAGTCATGACGTTGCTTGATTTGTGAGCGAATAACCCCACTTCTGATCCAAATGCTTTTCAGGCGCGCATACGTTAATGAATTTCACCAGTCCAGGCGTGTTTGGCAAAAGCTTTAGAACCAAACAAACGCCCGATCGATCGACCGATTACCTATTTTGGGCGCTTCAACATCGCAGTGACATCCACACCTGGCTCGGTAAAGAACTGTTGTTGCCGCGATATATGCACTACAGGGCAAGCAAGCCTCGATGAGGCCTTTCTCCTCAGCACCGATTGTCTCGCAGCTTACGTGTATGTAATCTCTAAGCTTGCTTCTGAATTGATGTCATCCCGTAAACCGAGGACTCAACAGAACAGACAGCCTCCGGGTGTCATGACCTGAGAACTAAAATTCAAGGTTACGCTGTCGGCCCAATATTACCGCTGTACGTTTACTATTGTGAGCATCCCGACGACATCGGTCTAGATTCTATTACCGTTCGACAACATGTCTTTCCCGCTGCTTTCGTAGCACGGAGAAATTGTCAAGATGGTACCTCGCTTACTCGCGAAATCCGTTAAGCTGGGGGCTCGGACCGCTGCGGGAATGCTTACTTGGATGGTATCTGTCATAGTCCGCAGCGACATTCCAGACCACTGGTAGGAATAACACGTGTGTGGGCTTTTTGTGCGCAGAATTAGTTCATGCTTACGGTGATTACATGGAGGTAGCATCCCTGAGGAAATATCCCCTTCCGTTCCTCATGCTCGTCGGGCAACGTAAATGCGTATGTATCTACTGAAAGCGGTGCCTTTTGGCGATCTCCATTCTTCGCTCAACCGGCGGAACGAAGATTAACGAAATGCCCAATTGATGCGCGCCCACAGTTTCGATATATGGATACTTCAGATTTGTTCTTCCTCCAATAATATCTCCATATGTGGTTCTCCATGCTCAAACATTCTGCTGCGACTTCGAGATCATTTACGACAACTCACGCTTGTTAACAAAAAGGCATGGTGTGCAACTATCACCAGTGGCGTAAGTCAACTGTGATCATCTTTCGTTCAACTTGCCGCTGGCGGCTCCCGCGAATTGAGGCCAGGTGTCAGTTCGATGATAAATCTTTATTTCGGTATTTACTCTATTCAGCCACTGTGTGGGCCAACGTCTGTTCTCGGGGTTCGGGGAACAATAATGGGTACGCGTAGTACGTACGTCGCCTACCCCCTTCCAGAGGATTACTTCGTATCAATGATTATGCTCAACAAAGTCAATTTGATGAGCACATCTTGTTATATAACGAAGACGAGATGCGTTTGAGAACTAAGTTCGCGATGCAGATAGACAAAAGTCCCGCAAAACGCAGTAGCCGGCATCGGGATGAAGATGGTGGCGGACCTACAGTAATTATTCTGAACTGAGTGACAGAGTTCAGGACAGCGATGATCAAGGTGATCGGACCGCTAAACAGTCGTGGGTCAGAATTATGCCTTGATAGGGCGGCTTCGATCCGGGGCCCTACAAGGTATCCGGGCTGTAGGTTATGGATTAATTTGCGGTGCTAAAGGATCAGTACATGCATGTGGGTAATACAACAAATCGCATGGAATGGCAGATCGCATCACAACATGATCATCCCGCGAAGGCTGCAGAGATGGTGAATACCAGTGAAGGAGATAATATCCGATGAGGAGGTCCAGGTTCAACATCATCGCATCCGTATCAGCTTAGCTTTGCACCACTGCCATCTACCGAGCTTATCAAAGTAACACGACAAGTTCGGGGTTTACGAGATATTGCTCCGCGGTGCAATTGGGATGACTTCGTGATCCTAAGATTTGGAGCACAGCCATTTTAACGATGTACCAAGTACGACGATTCGAAAGCGCCTTTGGCGATGTTCAGAGTGAAGGGATGGTAGGTGCAATTTTTAGTGTGCTATGGCAGCTATGCTTGGTTGTCCATGTGTCTGCTGCACTGGGATTGAAAGGATGGTGACATGAGGCTGTGAAGATGAGAAGATGACTAAAAATGGACCACCTTGCTTGAACCCCGGTATCTTGATTCTTGACCAAGTAAAGATGCATCAGCATACCGCCAATACCCTTTCCAATGGAGGATGTCCCAAACTATTGCATCCAATGATTTCATGATCATTTCTGGATTTCCCCGGCCCATCTCCATATTTTTATGATATAATATAATTCTTCCGGTGCACACGCAAACGGGCGACCCTCCTCCCTTTATAACTACATATCATCCTACTTTTCATCTAATCAGACATCGCATCCGTTTTCCCTCCTCCAAATCTCTCTTCTAGTGCGTATCATCACATCGAATTCGAACATCTCTAGCTCAGCCTTGCGTCTTATTGTTCTCTACAGCTCACGACAACTTCACTAGAAGATCTTATGAACCCTCATCCACCAACGTTTGATTACGCACTCGATACAGGCGCTGTAGGACTGACTCCACCATCGAACTCTGGATCTTCCTCCCCTTCTCTATTGAATGACCACCCCAATGCCCATCTAACGCAGGCGCCTCATCGGCGTGTAACGAATTCTATTGCTCTGACATCAAGAGGATCACCTACAATGCATAGCCATCGTTCCATCCAACGAACATCATCTTCATTCCAATCCCACCAGCATCACATAACAGATCGCAGCCAATCTGCCTTTGTCCCTCGCTTTAACCCATCAGCTACTGGGTTAAGTGCGTGTAAAAATCTGACAAGGCTTTTGACTATGCAGGAGCAAGAGAATCTCCTTCATCTGGACAATCTCAAGTATTTTCTCGCTACTGCACCTTCGCGATGGTCGTCGACTGCTTCTGGTTTAACACAAAATGATTCGTTTCCCATGGATCCCTCTAGCCACCCAGCCTCTTCGCATCCCTTAATGAACCGCTTCCTTCTTCCTTCTTCGGAATACATTACTTGTATCTCGTGGAACAATCGCTACTACATAACGGGCACCGACATTGTCCGTGCTCTTATTTTTCGCTTTGAGGCATTTGGAAGACCCGTCGGAAACATGAAAAAATTCGAGGAAGGCATTTTCAGCGATCTGCGAAATCTCAAGCCTGGCGTCGATGCTTGCTTGGAGGAACCCAAAGTTAGTATCATCCTGTTTTTCTTATGATGCTCCATCTCATGTAAACCAGTCACCATTTCTGGATCTTCTGTTCAAATATCAGTGCATACGCACTCAGAAAAAGCAAAAGGTGTTCTACTGGTACGTATCTTCCCCATTGTCCTGAAATTTGTGGCTCACTTTCCTCGAAAGGTACTCGGTCCCTCATGATCGCCTTTTCCTAGATGCCCTCGAACGCGATCTCAAACGCCAGAAGATGGACTTAGAACCAACTACCAACGTCGTCGGTGAACCTGCCCTCTCGTTTACCTACGAGCCGCAGCGCAGCCTCTATGAACAATTCAGCAGAGCACAGAGCACCATGGAAGCCAATGGCGACGTCATCAGTAATTTTGACGTTACCCAAATGAATGGGAATTGTGACACAAACGGATCAGCACCGATGGTTTCACGTGCGGGGGCGATGCACAACTCTAACTCGGGGGAGTTGCATCTTAGTAACTGTCGTATTGATGGCGGAGGCGTCTCCCATCTTCCCTCAACACTGCATGGTCCCAATATGGCATACCTGCCCCTTTCTATTTTCGAAGGTTCTCCCACCTACAAGCAACGCCGTAAAAAGCCCGTCAGCAGACTCAATGCGGTCACGCGCAGTGACTCAGAAGAGACGCACGTTCACGCATATGACGTCGGCGTTGGCTATGGACCTAGCGATTCCAGCATGACAGCTGCCGATATGTTTACCTCTCAAGCGAGAGGTGAACAAGATGCTAGCGTGAGACAAGTAAAGGCTTTGCTACAAGCCCACGATGACGCGATTTGGTCACCTACACCGCAACTCGCTCCAGCGCAGACTTCTGCCACCCTTCCAAACGGATCAGTCTTTGGACGGTCATCAATCAAACAGCCTTCATCGCAACCTGATCTCCGCCCTTTTGCGGAAGATTCCTCGCTATCTTCGTTCCCTTCGGATGTTGACGGTCATCACGCCACTGGCGGGATGACACTGACATCGAAGGTGTTTGTTTGTCCCCTCTATTCCTGTGGCCGCTTGTTTAAGCGCCTAGAGCACCTGAAGAGGCACGTGCGGACGCACACCATGGAACGCCCATTTGCGTGTGACCTTTGCAAGAAGCGGTTCTCTCGGTCGGACAACCTTAATCAGCATCTCCGCATACATGCACGGGCAGAAAGGGCTGACTCAGCTTCCGCTGATCCAAATGCGTCAGATACTGATATGGACCACGAGGAAGCAGACGAAGGCGACGTTGCCTATGCTGCCGCTCTCTCTTTTGCAGAGGGTGGCTTACAGGACATGGAGACGTGTGTATTGGAACTGCAAGGCCAGGTGCAAGATGTGCAAGGCGACGAAGAGGGTTTAGTTGCATTGTCTGGGGTCTCCCCTGTTATGGATACCGACGCCACCTCTGACGGTGGGCTCGGTAACAGCTATTTTTTGCAAAGTGGCACTGGGAGCCACACCGGATACGTTGAGTCAGCGGAGATGACCTGGGCCAGTCCCTTTATGAGCTCTCCGTCGTTGACTTCGACGAGCAACGGGGAACAGATCATGGCGTCTCTTTCATCTCCGTCTCATAGACAGGATTTTGCCCTGGACAATATGTCTCTCCATGTAGCACCCTCAGAGATCGGACCTCACAGACGTCACAGAAGCGCGACTCCATCTTCCATACGCTCGCATTCTGTGTCCGGCTCTAGCCGACACTACCACCCCTATGCATCATCATCCTCTCATTCGTGCCCTAGTTCAAGTCACTCCAGCCCATGCGCTCTCTCACATTCTCTTGATAATTCAGCGGTTTCATCACACGCTATGTCTCGTGAGGCCTTGAGGGCGTCACAGCCGCGATCATTCTCAGCGCCTTCCTTCGGTGCCAGCCAAGACTTGCACGGAGCGCTGGATATCGGCGGCCTTGGTTTTGACAGTATCTTCTCGAACTCCATGACGCTATTCTCAGAACCTGGTGCATTCGACCTTTCACAGGCATACCCCGACCCCACCTACGAATCAAACTCGCTGTCAATCTAGACTGTTCGAGTCAGAATACAGTATATCTCTCGCGTCATCATAATTTGTTCTTGTTCATCTTGCTGCCTCTAAATGTATCCATAATCTATTTATCACCCACGACCTAGTACATACTATACCACTAGTGGTTGTTTTTGGGCCTTGCGGACATCGTGCAGGTCACTTTTGTGCCCTCACCCACTTGTGTACCATTTTCTTGTATCACATATCACGTATTGTTTTGATCGTGAATAGCTACTCCACTATCGCTCGACCTCGGTGACACATAGATTCTACCTAAAAGGAGGGACCTATGCGCGTAGTTTTTCTTGTATTATTGGGATTTCGTTATCTAGTATGTCAGCGCAATTGACATGCGTACAGCTCGGAACTCAATATTTGATATGAAGCGCTTGTGCCCAGGACATCTATTGCTGGCGAGCTGATGCGCATTGCGCAATTGACCGCAATTGATGGCAGCCCCGCTTCCATTTCAAAGAGAACAATCGAGGTGCGGTACCCACAGCTGACTAATGAAAGCCTCAACACATACGCCACTGACATATATACAGAACTTCTTGATTACGAACGTCAACGAGAACTTGTTACAACATTCCGAAATGTTCTCTGGATTCAAACAGTCACTGGTGAGTGCCCGGAATTGCCTGAAGCTACCTAGCGTGAGCTAAACATCAACAATAGCCACAAATTTCCATCTTGTGTGCATCATCTGTCATCCGTGAGGAAATCTTATGAGAGCTGAATATATCCTTTATACAGTCACCACCCGTTATCGCCACCATCAATCCAGGCCCTTGCGCTACTGCGGAATGCACTCTCCTCACCTTATCCCCCTGGCAAGCAATCGGCGCCCCCGCTTGAGTTTGATCTAGAAGTTGTTGAAACAAAACCTCCGACTCCCGATCAATTGAAGACCATTCTGTCGTATATCACCCCTCCGAGATCTACCGCACCTCCTGCGCTGTCTGCCTTTTTATCTGCGCATCCGGCGTCGCCTGGCCTAGGGGAACAGCCACAAAGTTTGAAGGGTATCGTGAGTCTTGCGGAGCAAAATCCGAATGTGTTCAAATGGCCCGTTGTCGTGGATTGGATTGGTGGCCGTGCTAGTGTAGGGGATGTTGATGGCGTGAAAGAAATCTTGGAGGCCATCAGGCGACAGAGAGATGGTGAAGTGAAACAGGATGAAGTGGATCAGCCCAAAGGCTGGTTCTCATAAACGTTCGGACAGGAAACTGACATATTTTGGGGCATATATCGTCTTCAGTTGCAATGGCTATACATATTACAGATTCTGCAGCTGCATGACGGAAGGAACGGCGTGTTATTTGGTATATATTCTGTTCATAAAATAAAAAGGTAGCCACATATGTAGGATGATTATCTGACGAAGTGATCCGCAAGAGAAATGACTGGTCAAAGTCGATAAGTCCAGTACGCCACCATCGCTCCCTGCATCCTCTGCCCAACTAAAGTATCACGGCGCTGTCCCCGGAATCAGGGAGACCGAAGTAATGGGTGTCAGGCCGGGGGGCGTGCTGGATGATGTTGGAGTGGTGGTGATTGTGTCAGTACTGTTTTTCCCCGGCGGGATTTGGGTTACACCTGTCCCATTAGACGAGGCCGTTGAACTGCCCGAGGCTGTAGAACTGCCCGAGGTTACATTCTGAGCCGGGATGTTGTTATTTGAGCCGATTTTCCCAACGGTCCCACCGACAGCACCACCAACCACAGCGCCGAGAACGACGATGGCAATAACGAAGATGGCAATTTTGCCATTGCGAGTCCGCCAAAAAGATTGGGTGGGATGCGAGGTATATGTAGCAGCTCCAGGGACAATTTTTTCCCCCGTCAATGAGCTGCTTTCGACATCTGTATCACTAGGAATTATTTGTGGAGGTTTGAGTGGTTGGGTAGATGCGGGGCGGGTAGGACGGTCGTCGAGTAAATCAACGTTGTAGCCTTCCTAGAATTCGGGTGCGTTTTAGTGACAGAACGGGACAGGTGAGCTAACAAGTACTACACACCTGCCTCTGTGCCCTCGTTGTTGCGGGAGCTTCATCAAGTAGGTTCTGGTCATATGCTCCGTTTTGAGACGACATGATGCTTCTCGAAGACGTTGGTGATAGCGAGAGGTCGCATACACAATAGGCGCCTGAAGTTCGCTTGCAATTGCTGGACAGCCTCGCTGCGTGCCTGTCCTGTCTGACAAGCGGAATTGCCCCCGGGTCCCGGCGAGCAGCATTATTTGGCTTGAGCGTTCAAGCAATTCACTCGACTTGCCAACAGACGAATTCAACGAGCAGATACTCCAGATCTCGTAAGTAATATAATACAGTGTACGCCTGTGGGTAGTATGCATCCTGCACGCGACTTGCCACAAGCCTCATGGTTAACTAAGACTCCCTTTGCCATCGGATTTGCCAAGGAGTGACTAAAATTTCAAGGGTCGAGACTCGGGAACTCTGCTTGCGGTACTACATCGGCCTCGATGAAGCAGCATGGTTAGCTTCGTCCTTGCAACGAACCTAGTTGGACGTTGTTGCACGATAGGCTTAGTAGGGCGTGTTCAGATTACCGGTTGAACTTCGCCGTGATTGCCATCAAAGAGTCATACTCTGGTCAATAGCGATAACACCACCGCAAAGAATCAGGAAGGACACCGTGTCATTCGAGTTAGTACATGGCCATTCATTGATAGCCAATACCTGTAGCGGCGCATGTCAGACAAAGTTTGCACCAAAACAAAGTGTGACTCACTAAGGACTGTCATGATGTTATATGTGGCTAATGCCGAGCTCCTCGCCTGGATTGCTCATGAAGCAGCCCTGGCATTTTACGAAATGATTTGGTTCCCTATTAGTACTATGCGATACGAATTGTCGAATGTTCCATGGTTGTGACGACCGTGATAGTGCAATCTTGGACCTACGCATTGAAATTTAAGTGTGCAAAGACCAAACAGGTTGTACTTCAGCACGAACTGGGTACCAATCGGTATTGGACACAAGATCGCTCCAACAAGTCAGGAGTTCCCGAATGGAAAATAATACATATACATAGAATCATAGAACCACCGGTCTTCTTGACGAAAGCGCACTGTGACTCTTGCCCATCTATTATAAAGCATGTAAGTGCCGGAGAGATCGACACTGCGAAATGAAGAGAAGTCTCCGGTCTTCGCGGGAATAAAGTTTGACGAAAACCTTCACAGTTGTTTGACAATCGCCGAGGTACAGAGGGGACCGCCCAGCTGTGGTAGCAGCAGTGGAAATGAACACTAATCAAGTGCCCGGTGTGTTGATGTAGGCGAAGATCCGCAAACGCATATAAAAGCCAAGGACTGAATCTGGTTGCAGGGAACAGGTGATATGGAGGAGCGCGACAACAGGAGCCCTCTTCTGGAAATTTCCAAAGTATACTCGGAATTTTACTTTTTGATATACTGACGTATTAGGACAAACCTGTGATTCTGCCACTTCCAGAACCGTGCACCGAGCCGAGTTCGTAATTGCCCATAATGCTATGTCTCGAGCTTCACACCTGTAGGTGAACAGAAATCAACGCTTTAAGACTGGTAGAACAAGAAATCGCCTTCAAAAGCCCGCGGCCGTGAAGCATATGGCCCTCAGTGGCACCAAGCGTTGATCGGCGTACAGAAGTCCTGTTCATTCGCTGAAGTGCCAGACTTTACTATGGCCATTCTTCCAGCGGCGATGGGTTGCCCAATTACTAACGAGGCATGGTAGATGAATCTGCGCAGAAGGGGGAAATCAAAGTTTTGTCACCGTGGAATGCGATCCGTAGTTGGTCAGCCTCTAGTAGTGCACTAGTAGCACATCAGGATGGTCTACTAGTATCTGGTCGGACTATGATTTGGAAGGAAGACAGTCGTTCCTTCTAGCCAGCGCTGTTGATAAGCTTATCATTTCCATAAATCGACTTGGAGTGCCGAGGCCTGAAGCTGAAGGTCCAAGGACGCACACCTGGTAAACTGATACTCAATCGCATCTTTAAGAGGGAGCAAACCGTCATCGCTGTTGACAAGATATGTGCTGGCAGGTCTTGATTTTCTCCTTGAGCTGGTTGGTATCTGTCATGGAACCGGGTCCGAACAAGTACAATTCGGCCCTGCCAAGTTTGCGGCTGTTGATCGGTCACGTACGAGCCACGTGGTTTCGCGGTGGAAGATTTTGAATGGACTTTGTGTTTTAGCGCAGGAGAGATCACCGAGGAGCTACCATACGCGCTGTCCAGCACCACGAGCGTTCATCACTCTGGCGCCACCAAAAAACGCGAAATTTGTGAGTATTCATTCTTGAATTCGTTGTTAAACTTGAAGTCCCTGACCATGGTCTGCTTTTGCAACCGTCCAGTTCATTCATTGCTGAGATCCAAGCGTTAGGCTAAACCATGCCCTCGTTCTTGAACAAGGTCTTTGGCCGAAAGACAAGCGACGACAGGGACCAAGTAAAGCCTTTTCAGGACTCTAACGACGACGGTTTACTTGACGGAAAATACGAGGCTGTTTCTCCACTGAATTTTACCGCCCCCATTATTACCAGCTTGTCAAAGGCTCAGACGGGTAAAGATCATGCAGGATTCTCGTTGTTTAGGCCTAAATCTCGTTTTGTCTCCCCTCACTCTTCGCTCAAACGCACGGAGAACCTTCCCCAATTGTCACTCCACCTTCCGAGTCTGAAAGACAATGCAGAGTCTCTCGAACTTGGCGTTTTCGAAGTTGATCCCGAGTCGCAAAGGATTCTTGATGACTCTGTCATTGGTGCAAAGCTCCTCAATCCTTTGGAAGCGCTCATACTTGTTCGAGCCTGTGCCCAGACTATCACTGAGCGAGGTAAGTTATTATCAATTAATTAACACGGCCATCTAACGTTAATGATCGTCTCAGGCTTGGAAACTCTCGGAATCATGCACCCTCATTGGCACTCCGCGTCACCCGATATTCAACGAAAGCTGATCTCGCTCTTCATCCATTCATTGGCTCCCAAAAGCCGCATAACCACACTCTCTCCAACGCCCGCTGCGGCCACATCCGCCTTTGAAGCTGAGCTTGAGTACACCCGCTCTCCTCATGATGTTGCGGCTGTCCTCCGTTGGGGCCTTCGTCACCTTGTGCTCGAAAATAACTCTTTCGGCAAGGATGTCTCTGCACCTGAATGGGCGTGGTATAAGTCCTTTTTCAATGCTGAAAAAGGGGCGTCGTACCCACCCAAGAGTTTCACGGAGTTGCTCCTCCCCCAGCTCCCTCAAGCGCACATCGAGTTGCTTCTTGCGACTGTTGACATCATATCCGCGTTAGCTTCACATGCTGAAGCGAACAGCATCTCTGGTAGCAAGCTTTCCAAGTTTTTGGGCTTATGGTTACTCACCGCAACGAGGACCGAGCAAACCGACAACTGGACCACCTTTTATGCTCGATGGGAACGCGCTGGTCGGACTTTGGAGCATTTGTTCCTTGCGCGAATCAGGTATGTACGACGCATGAAGCTGAAGGCGTGTCTGACCATAGCACAGGGAGGAGAGCTTCAACTCTCGATTACCTACCCGACTTCAGGAACTTGTTAAGCACTATCCATATTCGAGGGGCTCATGCGACGTTGAAGAGGATCTTCTTCCCCATCCTCGCTTCTCTACGCGGAGCTGCAGTGTCCTGTTCGTGCGCATAGAGGTCCTTCTGTCAGAGTCTGCGCCACAGCCCAAACCATCGCCCGTTCGCCTGCTCTTAGATGCATTCAACCTATCTTCCGAAGGTGAAACCTTTGAGCACGTTGAGTTATGGAACGCGCTCAAGACTGCCGCCACCGAAATTGCCTCAACATCCTCGGCGGCTGGTGCTCAAGATGGCCCACAGTTCGGTCGGGTGTTCGTGGATGAGACGATCCATCTCCTCGCAACCACATCTCGGAACGCATCTTCCCCAATCATGTCTCCGACGCTTGAAGTTGCATCGCCCGTTCCCAGACGCTCTTCGCCCTTCAACAAGATCCTTGATCGTAGCAAGGACAAGGCTGCTCACGGAAATGGTAACGGCAAGAGCGCAACGTCCCCCGTCTCGACTGTTTCCTCGCCAATTATCAGCGACTGGGCACAGTTCTCCACGAGCGGCTTCGGTGAAACGAATACAGTCACCCCCCTTGCTGCATCGCTCCTCGATACAGACAAGGATGTTGAGATTACAGAGCCGCTCGTGTCCCCTAAGTCGAGCAAGAGATGGGGAAGGTCACGCTCGGGACAGCGCTCTGCTAACTCATGCGAGACGAGCACCAAAGAGCCCGCAGTCCTCAGCACCAAGCTCGCGAGTGTCCACATGACACAGGTTGACGAGGCTTTCATTGATTTCTGGTCCGACGCCATTGCAGATCCCATCACAGAGAACTGGCCCTCATTTGTCATCTGTGGGCTGAAGCCGTTGCCTGCGAATGAAGCTGTCAGTTGGCTCATCGTCGAGCAGACGTATGTACGCCTGCAGCCCCCGCAGCCCCGTCCGACGTCTCCCGAGCGCCGTGGTCGCACGTCGCCCCGCCCTTCATTCCGCTCGGATATTTCTGGCACGTTTGCTGCTACACGGAAACGATTCAGCTTTCTTAGTGGGGCCAGTAAGACGAATTTGACGGTCAAGAAGGGTGTAATGGGAAAGTCGCCCAAGGTAGGCGAGCTTGGTGAGATCTTGCCTGAGGAGGAGGAGAGATTTGACACGCCGACGGCTATGACGAGTGTAAGTAAGGGAATTGGACTAGGCATCGCTGCTACTGCTACAGTTGGTGCAATCGCCAACAACGTTCTTGACGAGGAGACCAGCGGGTCCGTCGCGCTCGCAGCCATTCCCGACGAATCTGTTCCGAAGTCTGAAGTTACGCTTGTCAAGGAATCTGGCTCGCACCCCGAGCCGGCGCCTGAGCCTACACAGGATATCGAGGCGCCCGCTGGTGGAACTCCAGAGACGCTGGCATCGGATGATACCCCCACTGCGGTCCCCGTAGTAGACGCTTTACCTGAGCCGCCCATCGGGCCGGAAGACCTAACCTCCACTGTTGAGGAAACGCCCGCAGAGGTGCCCGCTGATGAAGGCATCGGGGCTACCCCTGGAGACACTTCGGTTACCGAAGCTGCTCAGGCTGAAATTTTGGAAGAACCCCTCGTTGAACCTACTCAGGCAGTTGAACCCGCACCACCCGCTGCTGAGTCAAAGCCCGCTGAACATACCAATGGTGCAGCCATGGCACCACCATCACCTGCCGATGCGCAGGACGATGTGGACGTCCCGGAGGAACATCCATCAAATTGAGGACATTGTTGAAGATCCATCGTGATTACCTTCTTGATTGGTTCTTGGTTTATTTATTTATCATTTCATGTTTGATCATTGGCCGCGAAACCTCCTACTGTCATTTTCATTTACCGACCCCCGTCCGCACCAGTACCTCCTTCGCTAGTTCCAACTAATGAACATTTACTGTCATATGCAGGATTCCAGATATCGCATTGTCCCACTTTATTCATACAACTATCATTTGGATCGTCATTCGCTCGTACACGGCCCCACTATTTTTTCTTTATATCCCATATGCCTTTCTTGCATGTTACTTGACCTTGGTGCTTTCAATGTTCCAGTACTCCTGCGCGTAATCTTGGATCGCACGATCAGAACTAAACTTGCCCATCTGTTCCAAATTGTGGAATATTTAGCGTTCGCCCTTGTAGCGTTTTTTATTATTGAAAATGATAATCCATACCTTTGCAGTGGTCCTGATACTCTTCTTAATCCACTCCGTTCGGTCATTATAGGCTTCGTCCACCATACGAAGAGCCTCGATGTCTGAGAATGGTTTATCAGGGACGCTATCGCCCGCCCAGCAAGTTGCTCACAGGAGTCAAAATCTTCAGTAATAAGATAATAGTCTCCCTGGCGGATCGTGTCGAGCAGGCTGTTCCAAGAAATAAGTGAGCTTCATAATACGCTTGCTGGAGCATTACTCACGGCTCATACACGCCCTTGTCGCCAAACAACCCAGAGGAGATCTTGTTAAGAACTTGTGCAAGAGCAGGCGACTTCTGCTCGACAGGAACGGGGTGGTATACGTGTTGATAACGAAGGTCTTCCACTGCGGGCGTCAGATGACCGAAGAAGACTACGACGAGAGGACAGTAAGTCTGCGACACAGGCAATAAATGCGAGACTACATACAAACATTGCTAGGGCCAACTTCCTCCGCGATCTCGATGTTCGCACCATCTATCCGAACAGTCAGATCTTTATGGCACTGGATAACGATACAGTACATACCAACAGTGCCCAGTAAAAGCCCGCCGTTCAAGCAGAACTTCATGTTAGACGTGCCAGAAGCTTCTGTACCTGCGGTGGAGATGTGCTGACTGATGTCCGAAGCTGGAATAAGGACTTCTGCTAAGGTGACTGAGTAGTCTGGTAAGAAGAAGACGTTCAAGTAGTCCTTTGTGTCAGGATCAGAGTTGACCACGCGAGCGACGTTGACGATCAAGCGGATAGTCTAGAAGCTCGTCAGCACAAGATTAGGTGCTCGCTCGTCGAACGAACCAGCTTAGCGATATAATCTAAACGGTGGTGAGCTCGACTCTGTAATTATTGTACACGTAGTCACTTACATCCTGGGGCGGCTTTGCCTGCGAAGAAGACATTCCGTGGGGTCACTGTCTTCCTCTCCTCGGGAGTCATAGATTTCAGGGTAAGATAGCGCTAAAAAAAGTTGAGCACAAAGATCAACGATCATGCTATAGTTGGTACTCACATGAATGACACCAAGAATATTGAGAGTTTGGCGCTAATAAGACTGATAAATTGGACTTCGAGAGGAATGCATTGATGTCTACGTACCTTGTACTCGTGCAACCGCTGAAACACTGATCAGCTCTTAAGTTCCGCAATATGATATGTCCGACTGACCTTAATCTGGACATTGAACACGGCTTTAGTATTGACGTTAAGACCTAAAGTAACCTGCATGTGATGAGCAAGTTTCTCCTTGTTAGCTTGCTTTACAGCCGCCCAGTCTTCCCTGAAGTCCTCGACCTCGACATAATCGAGAAGACCCTCAAGTTTGGTGAGGTCCTTGAGCCACACGCTCTTCTCTATATTCAGGGTCATGGTGATGAGCCTGCTGAGCTCGGGGTTGCACTGGTATGTGTGACTTAGCATCGACGTCACACCTATTTCAAGATAGCCACACACCTGGTCCAGCCACCGACGAGGAGTAACTTGGCAAGACGATGAGAAGCAGAGATGCATCCAAGGTATGGTACTCACTGCCGTTGGTCACGTTTCCAAACCTTGCGCGCAAACCACAGTCAGCGTGCGATTATTCAGTTGCTGAATGAACATACTTGCTAACTCCATAGAAATCTACGAAATCCTTCAAAATAGTCGTCTGAACCAGTTCGCTGTGCAGCTGGAGGAGCGATGATGCTACATATTCAGACGGATGGTGAAGACTCAGTGGAGACTTACCTCGGCCACGCCGTTGACTTTGCGACTGCCTGCACGCACATTAGTAGGAATATGAAGTGAGTCCTGCGAAACTCACCGATGCATGCCAAGTGAGCCATGCGAACGTTCTGAGGAACACTCTCTGAGGAAACCTTTAAGTCGTGGTCAATTGGCTGCAACATCACAGTACCTTCGATTAGTGACATTCGTGCAAGCCGCTCCCTGTCTCCAGGGAACTTCCGTTCGACAGCTGTTGAAAAGATCAGTCGGACGCTCGATATGGAATTCTGTCTGTCTTTCTTACACTGCAAGAACAACCTACGGTCCGTTATTTAGGTCAGCGTACAAGCCAACGTTTTCTGTTACTCACAAATTCTAAAATCCAACGTGGTTCAGTGAAGAAGTTCAGTGATGTAACAAGGGACTCACGATATCAAAGATGATCTGCATGTGCCTACAGATGGCAGCTTTAACGCCACTATATCATTGCAATGTATGAAACTCACCTGGGCAAGAGATGCTGCATAAGGGGCACAGGCCATGTCTCGAGCGCTTCCTATCGTCATTGTCTCGCGTCAACATCCATATCGCGAGAACTGGCGTTATCTCGACTTACCGGGAGGACAGTATGATTGGTGAAGAAGAAAGTCTCTGTGACGATGTTCCAAGCAGCATTCCATGGAACATCTTCATCATCAACGAGGAGTCGCATGAGCTCCGGAACGGCGAGTGTTGGGTGCGTCTTCAGTAAAGTATAGTTAGCCATTGATACATGCACACACATGTATTGGGCTTACGTCGTTCAACTGGATCGAGACAACTAGAAGGAATGTGAGCTTTGATAGTTGAGAATCGAAGAGGTTCGCGTACATTGAGGGAACTCTGTGATGGGCCTTCCGAGGTTCTTGAACCTGCGCATGATGTCCGCGAGACTGGCTGCAGTCCAGAAGTACTGCTGCTTCAAGCGAAGTTCCTTTCCAACTTGAAACGGGCATCTAAGTACTACGTACTTTTCATATTTTTAGGGAAACTCACAGGTGGTGTGGTCGTTGGGGTACAAGACGGATGTGATCGCTGCTGCGCTATTCGAAGACTCGACGGCACGTTCGTAATCCCCCGCTACGATCAAAATTCATCAGTCGAGTAGAAGACGCAATCATGTCGCCGTAAACGCACCATTGAAACTGTTTAGATCAAAGCCCCTCTTCGGCTTACTCTCCCACAAACGGAGATTATTCGTGTTGCGCGTGTTACAGCCAGGGATGGGCACATCATAAGCGACCGCGAGAACCTCTTGACCGCCCTCCCAAATGGCGCGGCCGCTTCCATCGTTCAAGCGCTCTGCAAAGCCGTGAAACCGCACCTCGTAGCTAACATCAATGCGAGGGAGCTCCCATGGGTTAGAATTCTCCAGCCAAGGATCCGGCGCTTCCAGCTGCTGTCCATCAGGAGATATGAGCTGCTGGAAGATGCCGTACCTGTAGCGCAGGCCGTAACCCCACACAGGAAGCTCTTGAGATGCGGAAGAGTCGAGGTAACATGCAGCAAGACGCCCGAGGCCACCGTTGCCGAGCCCGGCGTCACGCTCCTGCGCTAGGAGATCTTCCATGTTGAAGCCAAGTTTGTCGACCCCCTCCGTGTATTCTTGCTTGAGGCCCAGATTGAGGAGGGCATTGTCGAGCGCACGGCCCATGAGAAATTCGAGAGATAAGTAGTACGCCCGCTTTCCTGCGGTACGAGAGTAGTGCAGTTGTGTTTCGTTCCAATTGATCTGTGCATCGATGATGAGTTGGGTGGGTGGAATGATATGAGATAAGGGGACATACGATTAGATTATCACGGACGGAGAGAGCTGCAGCCTGGTAAGCTCCCAAATTGTCGATCTCGTGTGGTTGGCGGGCCAGAGACGTTTGTACATGATTGACGATCGACTTGGTAATGGATGGCACGCCTGTGGGAGATGGTTGAGCGATACACGAACTGGGTGTTTTGATGAGCTACCTGTATCAAGGCTTCTCAATCCGTCCTTCCAGACTTTCTCCTCGCCTCTAGGCCACTTTTCCTTGCCTTCGGAGTCTTGTTCTGGCAGGTATCCTGTTTGAAATCCATCACCTATCTCATCGAGGAAACACTTGACTCGAATTTGACATACCGGTAAGTGTCCTGACATGTCTGCGGCGGCGTTGAACCTTTCCGATGGTAGCGGTATCAAGCACGGATGTCATGTCTAGTCCCAACGATGCTGACGATCGTAGTTGATGGGGAAGACACAAGCGGTTTGAGTGGAGTATAGAAGGATTCTCATATCACGGTTGTTTTTGTGGGAGAGGGGGCATTCGCTAGGCATTTGGATCGATCTGGATCACCCTAGCTAGGCCAGTGACGCGTTTCGCCTGTTCTAGAATCCAAACGGAAACATTTTCACACCGAGCGCCGTCAGAACTCCGAGTGCCTCATGAGCATTTTCCATTCGAGGTCCAGTCGTGTTGATACTCCGGGTTTCGCTGCCCTGCTATCAGGTGAGAGGTCGTTCATTCACAGCTTCAGCACACAAACCTTAATTAACCGCCCAAGCCTCTGAATCTTTTTCTCACTGCGATCTTCTTCATCTCAGTGCCAGCGGAATGTTCAAAAACAAAACTTTCTAGCTGAACAAAATATGATATGATATGGATACAAATAACATGGGTCAAGATCTACGAAATACAGGAGGGAACATAAATGCCAACACTATGTCAATATCACCTCCAGCTTTGCATGCAGGGTGCCATCGCAGTCCACATACATGGTATTCCTGCAGCGAAAAACAAGTAGTCAGCCCAAATAATTTAAATTGAAGGAGAACAGCCACAAGGTATGTCCCCGCTCTGTGGCATGAGTTCACGAAGCGTACGGGAGAAGACTTACTCGTTCATCAGCCAATCTTTCATTCTCCATGTGAAGGAGGTGATATCCGATCCAGTGGCTGACCTGCGTAGCCGAAAGGGATAGAGGAATCGTAGAATCATCAGGATGGTTTGACCTCCAAATGGGTCAAAAAACCTACTCCTTAGGTGCAAGGACCACAGACCGGTTGTTACGCGGTACTCGCAGATCTTGAGGTGGGGTTGCACAGTCAGGTTTCCCCGAGTGAGCCTCGATGACCAAGACAACTTCTGGGCGCACTGGCAAGCTTTCCTTAGAAAGGGTTAAGAAAATGCGCCATAACCCGTCCGACGCAGTTGAGAGTAATCGGAGTAACCAAATACGCCCTACCGTGACAAGAATTGATATATTAGCGTGATAAACACTGAGAGACATCAACCGTACCCGCCGCAACAAATTCTATGCCCAATTCTCGTCTCACGAGCAGGCGTTTCTGGAACATTCTGATGCGGAAACAAACGACAAATTCGCACTTGCGCAGTCCATCCCCTGTGTCATGGACCTGAACCTCGTCTGGTGGACAACCCAGAAAATTTCTCAATGATTCATCCTTTGCTGATTAGTGCAGAACAAATTAGTCGATGTGCTCGAGTGCATATTGCTATGTACTCACGATTGATAACACGTCCCAATTTCATCTGCGTAAACAATACGTGGTCGCTAGTCGACATACAGGCGAGACGCAGGTCGGACGTGCAAACAGACGAGAAATTTGCGATGAATGCAGCAAATGCCGAAAAGGCTTCTCGCCGGTGATTCAGGATCGCCCAATACATTGCCGTGTGACCTTCGATGTCGGGTTTTTGCAGGAGGTCGGAGAATTCTGCAGGTGAGATGGCAGCAACACAAGCATTAACGCTTGAGATGATAGACGAGGAGGAAAAATCGGGAGCGGAAACGATGTCACGGATGCAAGATAGAACAGTTGTCCGTTTCGCCTTGTTTCGTATGAAGGAGAATATTGATGGTCTGCCAGTGCATTGCATGGAATCTGCTGATGACACAAACGTAGAAATCTTGTCGTACGGGGGAAGTGAGTCAGTAACTGGCTTGCTATCATCAAAGACTTTAGCCTTGGTAGCCATTGTGGAGGGAGTTGTGGAGGGAGAAATGGAGGCAAGGGCAATACATAACAAAAAAATAGGGGCCTGCCGAGTGCTGTCTATATTCTGACGACACAGCATTTCATGAAGTATGGTTAGTAAGCAACCTGTACAAGCTAGACAGCCACTCATCGAAAGCGATTGATCAATCAAATCTTGACCGTCTGTTAACAACTTCAAGCTTCAAGTCCTTGGTTCTCAGACGACCACCCCCAATACCGGCCAATTTGTCCAGGCTTCAATTGTAGCTATATTACTGTTGATCTCCCACCGAAGTTCGTGCTCAATGTCCAGCGCGAGTTCTTGGTCGCGCCATAGCCAAACCGTAATATTATCTGCTAGCCTCCTATCCTCCGCCCGTACTATGCAATGACAACAGAAAAGTCAATGGTCATGATGAATTAGCTATAGATGAGACAGAAAAATACGAATGAAACACAGAAGCCAAAATGTCGCTTCGTTAATGGTGACCGTCTGCGTTCTGAATAGGCATGCAGCAAATCCAGCCTACGAAACGAGCGCGCCATCCAGCACCGGTGATATGTGGACGCGAGGTTGTGTCCGATGCCCCAGTGGTACCAGCGACAGCGGAAAGTATTGAGGTAGTAGTTGGAGGTGGTAGCTGTGATGATGATGGTGTGCTTTGTGCTGCTCCGCTGGGTTGTTGCGTGGTACGAGTATTGGGAGGTCGAGATGAGCTGGTAGTTGGCTTCTTCTTTCTTGCGTGATAGTTCCTCTGCGAAGGAGTCAGTGACGAAGAAGCACGAGAATGAAAAAAAAAGTACAGGCTTTGCCCATGTGCACGGGACCTCAACCTCTCGTAACTGGATGTTTGATCGATCTCGTCCGCGCAGTATACCAGATACTAGGTTTCGAGTCCAGCTGAGAGGCCGGGACCGAGATTGGGTATCTGGCTCAGTTGGCCCATGTGGCTTGGAGCGGCGCCAGAATGAGGAAAATGGGCCACCAAGGTTACGTTGACGTGGCGCAGATAGACGAATGTGCAACTAACGATATATTTGTGAAAGCATTGAATAATAGGTAAGAATCACGTACATTGGCTTCTCTCAGTGCATCGTCAAAAAACCCTGGGGGTATCCGACAAGCACCTCCGATCTTTGGAGCTGGTCGCGATGTAGCATCAGCCTGGGGAAGCAGATCCGTTGTCAGTGTCGTCGAAAATGAAACGTGTTGAAGCTTACAATATCTGACATATGGCCAGTTTTTTTGACAATAGCAGAAACGGCCCATGTGTAAATGTGGCCGTCGCAGCTAGTGACGAGGAACTTTCCATCCACAGAAAAGGTCGCGCAGTTCACCACGGCTTCATAGTGGAGTGGTGTTCCGATGGGTTGATTGGTTCCGAGGTTCCATAGTTGCACTGTCTTGTGGTGTGAGGCCACGCTTGCAAGTATGTGCCCGTTGGGAGACAGCGAAACAACATAACCAGTACCAGTGTCATCGTGCCCTTCAAGTTCGAGAACAGCGATTTCTCTCCAGGTGGCGGTGTCGAATTTCCTAATTAGAAATCCCCCGGCGATGAGCGTTTTTCCATCCGAGGTCCATGCCAGGGTCACTGCTCGCTTGAATGTTCAATGCTTTGCCTCCCATCTCTTTCCGACCTGTGTGCCTGTCTCCAAGTCCCAGACTCGAAATGAGCCATCATGCCATGAATAGGCAATGATCCGCTGTCCACCAGGCAGCTGTAAGATGTGGCTGATGCCGTTATTTACTTCGATCATTCGGTAAGGCTTTGTCGCTAAGTTCTCGTGCTTCGCAGGGGCTAGATGCCGCATGGTTTCGGTTTTGGGATATCTTAATGGGTGCATCATAATTTCAGCTCTTTTCGTCAATGCTGCACGAATTCATCACTTACTCAGACTCCAGATGTACTTGACTTGTACACAGAAAGACGAATGCGGAACGAAAGCTGCGATGGAGCAGGCGTGTCGTTCAATGGAGGTTCAAATCAGGAGGAGGCGTTGAATTCTTCTGCAGGTGCTTCATCCTCGTGTTCACTTCACAGCTTCAGCACAGGCTGTGCAGTTTACGCGCCCAATCATGACAATATGCGCATTGACCCCTCAGTATCACAGTCCTACTACCCTGCAATCCTGGATCCCTGCGTTTCTCCACTCGCTCAATGCGATTCTTCAATTGTCGTATGTATCTTTTCTCGTTGAGAGTCCAACTGGACCATCCAGCTCTTCTCTCTGACCTTCATTCTCAACGTCCTACGTGAGTTTTTCTTCTTTGTATCCCTACTAGTTGACTCGCAATCCGGCTATCCTTCTTACATTTTCCTAGTCTTCATCTAATCAGTTATTTCCCGTCTCTTCCAGATTCACGTCCCCATCCTCGGAAGAACGTGTCAAGCAAAGGCAAGGACGCTGAGATGATCGAGCAGCTAACAGATCTTTTTACGGCGCATGGCACGTCCATTGTACCATTGCTTTGTACTTGCAATTTTGGGCTCGAATTTACAAGTGCCGAAGCCCGTGAACTTCGGATTCTGGTGGTACTGGTACAGCTGCTGCGAATGCAGATCCCGGTGAAGGTGCTGTCGTTGAATAGCCTCTAGTATGGAAAGTAGTAGTAATGCTTTTTACAATTGACTAGCATTCAAAATCTGATTCGCTTCATCGTAGTTGCAAACAGTTGTCCCCACAGTCTGTTGTGTGGTTTCAGACTGTAACGCTTGGGCCGTTGTTGGGAGTTGTTGCTGTACCGAATGTACATTCATCTAACCGTCTTTTGAAAGTTCTGCACACCACCTTTCTCCCCATCCATAACAGTTTCCAGGTCAGAAAGATGACTCCATGCATAATGTCTGATACTAGTCTTTCTACCATGCGAGTACGTATTTCTGTTTTTCCTTCCTGGTTCAATATTGTTCCTCTGTATTCCATTATGCTGCATTTCAGTTAAAAATAAGCATTGCAACTTCGAGAAACAAGGCAAGTTAACATGTTTGTGATCGGTCAGATCTAGCAGGCAAGTGGTTGACTGGGAAATAGGAGGAGTCCCTAAGTGGAT
>MU179316.1:427032-440394 GCA_016767475.1 Suillus weaverae
TAGCCTCCTATCCTCCGCCCGTACTATGCAATGACAACAGAAAAGTCAATGGTCATGATGAATTAGCTATAGATGAGACAGAAAAATACGAATGAGACATGGAAGCCAAAATGTCGCTTCGCTAATGGCGACTGTCTGCGTTCTGAATAGGCACGCAGCAAAGCCAGCCCACGAAACGAGCGCGCCATCCAACACCGATGATATGAGGACGCGAGGGCGTGTCCGATGCCCCAGTAGTACCAGCGACGGCTAAAAGTGTTGAGGTAGTAGTAGTAGTTGGAGGTGGTAGCTGTGATGATGATGGTGTGTTTTGTGCTGCTCCGCTGGGTTGTTGCGTGGTACGAGTATTGAGAGATGAGCTGGTAGTTGGCTTCTTCTTTCTTGCGTGATAGTTCCTCTGCGCGAAGAGGAGTGAGCAATAAAGAAGAACCGTGAAAGAGGAAAAACGCACAGGCTTGCCCGCTGTGCAAGGGACCTCGACCTCTCGCAGCTGAATGTCCGATCCATCTCGTCTGCGTAACATCTCAGAGACTATGTTTCGAGCCCCGCTGAAAGGGTGAGATCGGGGTTGGGTGTCGGGCTCAGTTTCCCCATGTTGTTTGGAGCGGCGCCAGAAGGAGGAAAATCGACTGAGGGTACGTTGACGTGGTGCTGGAGTGGGACGGCTATGTAGCCCATGGGATTGGGACAGACGAGTGCGCAACTGACAGCATAGTTGTTAAAGCATCCAATAATAGATAGAAATCACGTACATTAGCCTCTCGCAGTGCATCGTCAAAAAACCCTGGAGGCATTTGACGAGCACCTTTCATCTTTGGAGCTGGTTGAGGTGTAGCATTGACCTGGGGGAGCAGATCCGCTGTTAGTGTCGTTGAGAATAAAATATATCTAAGCTTACAATATCTGACAGAAGGCCAGCTTCTTTGACGATAGCTGAAACATCCCATGTGTAAATGTGGCCGTCGTCACAGCCAGTGATGAGGAACCTTCCATCTGCAGAAAAGGTCGCACAGTTCACGCTGTCTTCATGGCAAAGTGGTGTTCTAATGAGTTGATTAGTTTCGAGGTTCCATAGTTGCGCTGTCTTATCCCAGAGTGATGTGCTTGCGAGGATGCGCTCATTGGGAGACAGTAAAATGACATCGAGTCTATTGACCAAGTTTTCGCTCACAATCGTAGCTGACCAGGTGGCTGTGTCGAATTTCCTGATTTTAGATCCTCCGGCGATAAGTGTTTTTCCATCCGTGGTCCATGCCAGGCATGTAAAATAACCATTGAATGAGTTGAGCAGTTCGCCTGTGTTGGCATCCCAAATTTTTAGGTCGTCCCCGCCTGTGGCAATAATCTTGCCATCGGGTGAGTAGCAAACCACGTACACGAATCTCGCTGTGTTGATTGGTCCAAGGATAGTTTTTCCATTCTGGACATCCCATACTCTGAATGTCTCATCTTCGGATACACTCACCACTCGCCCTCCGTCTGGACACCAGCTCACAGAACGCACACTCTTTGTATGCCCCGTCAATGTTTTGGCAACCTTGCCCGTGTCGACGTCCTGCAATCTCACTGTGCCATCGTCACTCCCGGTTGCTACTGTCTTGCCACCTGGCGACAATGCTATGACCTCCACTCCTGTTTCTTTGTCCTCCCATTTCTCCCCAAACTGCGTGCCCCTCTCCAAGTCCCAGACCTGAAATGAGCTATCATCCCATGAATAGGTGATGACCTGCTGTCCACCGGGTAGGTGTAGGATGTGTCTGGTGTTGTGCTTTATCTTTTGGTAAGGTATTGTCGCTAAATTCTTGTGTTTCGCAGAAGCTGGATGCCCCATGATTTTGGTTTTGGTATTCACTTCAAGGGTGCGTCATAATTTTAGCTCTTACCATCAAATACCGTACGAAACCATCACTTACTTAGAATCTAGATGTACTTGACTTGTACACAGAAAGACGAATGCGGAACGAACGCGGCGACGAAATGGGCGTTTTTTTCAACGGAGATTCAAGTCAGGAGGTAGGTCGTTAAAGTCTTCTGCGGGTGCGTTTTCCACGCTTCATCCTCGTGTTTGCTTCACAGCTTCAGCACAGGCTGTGCACTTTAAGCGCCCATGGCATCACGGTCCTACTTATCCCGCAAACCTCATCCCTGTGCCTCTCCACTCGCTCAATGTAATTCTGCGATTGTCGTATTTATCTTTTCTCTCCATATTTCCGTTGAGAGTCCAACTGGACTCATCCTGCTCCTCACTTCGACCTTGGTTCTCGACGTCCTACATGAGTCTTTTTTTGTGTATCCCTACTAGTTAACTCGCAGTCTGACTATCCTACTAATCAGTCTTTCCCCGTCTCTTCCAGATCCACTTCTTATGCTTGGAGGAACGTGTCGAAAAAAGACAAGGACGCTGAGATGATCGAACAGCTGACGGATCTTTTTGCGGCACCTGGCACGTCCATAGTACCCTTGCTTTGTACTTGCAACTTTGGGCTCAATTTACAAGTGCCGAAGCTGGTAATACTGATACAGCTGGTGGGGTCGTTGAATAGCCTCTAGTATGGCAAGTAGTAACGATGCCTATTTCTTTAGTTTTTAGTCATCGACGTCAGGATCTTGGATTTCTCCTGAGGCGAGCACTCCAAACTGGCATGATCTTCCTACTTTTTACGATTTGACTGGTATTCGAAATCTGATCCGCTTCATCGTAGCTGAAAACAGTTGTCCCCACCGTCTGTTGTGTGATTTCAGACCGTAACGCTCGAGCCGTTGTTGGGAGTCATTCCTGTACCGAACGTACATTCATCTAACCGTCTTTTGAAAGTTCTGCATACCACCTTTTTTGCCATCCATAGCGGATTTCAAGCTTCCAGGTCAGAAAGACGACTCCATGCATCATGTCTGTTAGCCTTTCTACCATGCAAGTGCGCATTTCGGTCTTTCTTTCTTGGTTCAATAGGGTTCTTCTCTATTACCTTATGCCGCATTTCAGTTGTAAAAATAAGCATTGCAACTTCAAGAGTTAACATGTTTGTGATCGGTCAGAGTAGGCACTGGACACGGCTGGTTGACTGGGAAATAGGAGGAGTCCCTAAGTGGATACGTGTCACGTGAGATATAATGCGCCCGCTGCGCTCACTGGCAGTGCCCTCAGGCTGCTACTACTTCTGCTACTCTAGTACTCCTACAATTTGTCATGGCATCCATCATTCCGGTCGTTTTCATACTCGTCGTAGTCCTAGGGCTGATGACTTGTGGCTACCTCTTCGTCCCAAAGGGCCCACATCAAACGTATGGCTTCTCACTTTGTCAAAATCCGAACTAATGGCATACCCTCGAATGCAGGACAATTCGTGCGGCCATTATGCTCACGCTTGCATCATGTTATCTTATGTGGATGATCACATATATGGCTCAGCTGCATCCTCTCATCAGTGAGTCATAAAACTCGTTGCTGCGGCTCTATTGGCTAACGCATGAACTTCAGCGCCATATCATTCATCAAAGGGCGGAGAGAGTATATGATGGTCACGCGCTGTCTGAGCACTGAGCAGGAAATAGACGTACATCGCTGTCGCTATGATAGATCATAGCGTCGGCGAGCCACCAGTTCCCGACTCCCTTGACCAGTCAATTCCTTCATTTAATTCCTTCCCCCGAAGGCTTGTACACAACGTTCCACGTCCTGTGCAATACATATATCTCTACTCATTTCTGGTGTTCGGCCGGCGTTTCCCAGAGTTATTTCCAGCACCCTTCACAGCAACCTAAAAAGCTTCTCTCAAGTTCCTTGGATGTACGCGGAAACGGCCTTCCTGTCAACGCCATCCATTCAGTCCTTTTCATGTAGAATCTCGTTGGTTTTAGTCCGCCCAACGCCTTTTGTATTCGCAATTCATCGAGGTCGCCCTAAGTATCTTCTTACATTTGACCGGCCCATTCCACATTCCGTATTTCCCTACACTGTATCAACTGTCAGTCACCTCCGTGTTTCTTTCGATGCGTGCGGAGGACCGGTAGCAGCCAAGGTACTGTGTAATAGTGTAGTGCCAGGATGGCTATTGGCCATGCGCCTGATGCTCTTCTCTCCGACTGATATTTGCAGTGTCCTGCGTGAGTTCTTAGTTGTCGTCGCCCCACCAGCCAAATCACAATTTGCACATCCGGCTCACACCTGTCTAACAAGTCATTTCCCCATGTCTAGGACCCCATAATCTGAGGATGGCGTCCTCTGAACCAGTCAGGATGTGCTGCCTACAGATTATCCACGATGTTTGCGAGAGCTCGTAGGATCTCCTCCGTCTTAACACAAGCCTTTCTCAATGCCCGTCTTTCAGGCTGATAGCAAGTCTCTCAAATTTGGCGTCTTATAGGCTCAAAAGATTCTTAGCGACTGTCATTCTTTGGAAGCTTTTCTGCCCGTTCGAGCGTAGGCTCAGACCATTGCCGAATGAGGTAGGTTATCGCCAATTTACACCCTTTCATGATAATTACTGTCTTGAGGCCTGGAATCATGCACTCTTATTGTCACTCGACATTCAACAAGAGGTGATCTCACTCTCCATGAATTCTATAGTTCGCACAAGCTGAATAACCGCCAGCACCCTTCGCGGCTAGTATCTCGCCTTCTGCCTAGTGTGCTTCACCATTGCAATTAATTTGCTTGTTTAATTGCCATGTTCTTTTCAAACAAAATATTGCCCTATGCAAGAACTGCACAGCGCTTCCTAGGTACACTCTTTTCATCGACTCGACCCTACAGTACTACTCCAGCCGCTAATCACTCTTTAACGATGCACAATTTCGACAAGCATATCTACACGGCAGATGGCGGTCGATGTCTTGAGGAACGACAATTCCTATATACGAAGGGAGGGCGACCATTGTGCAGACCATTTGGACGACGTATGATAGAGCCAGGGAGATATAGCGAAGCGAGAGGCATAGTGGATATGCACAGTCAGATATTGGTGGTAGCGCTTGCGTAGGAGCGAGAACACGCTCAGCGCGGCGTTCATTCATGAGAGTCACAAGTATGAATGATACAAGAACCGAGATACTGAGTGCAGAGTTCCAAGTGTATATACATACTGGAATACAATATGTACCTGTGTCCGATGCTATGAAGCGTGCCGCAGAGTCTACATAGAGCAATGACCAAGACTCTGTCAAAAAAGAAAACAGGAGTGGAAGGAGCAGGAAATACAGTGCAATGATGCAGGACGGCCTGGGTAACTAGAGTAGAGGACAGAAAATGTCAATGAAGAATAGGAACCACAAAAATCTTCCCTAAGGCGCATTATTTGTGTACTCAACAAATGCACAGACGATGCAGAGCAAGAAACGAGTCGCAGCCTGTATGAGTGGTATTATGCTGCGATGTCGTTCCAGGAGCTAGTTCCAGGAGCTAGTGCCGTGGCGACTGCGCCTCTAATGGTGGCCGTCTGCATTCTGAATAGGCATGCAACAAATCCAGCCCACGAAACGAGCGTAGAATCCAGTACCAAAGATATGAGGACGCAAGGGTGTTCCCGTTGCCCCAGTGGTACCAGCGACAGCGAAAAGTATCGAGGTAGTAGCAATTGGAGGTGGTAGCTGTGATGATGGTGGTGTGCTCTGTGCTGCTCCGCTGGGTTGTTGCGTGGTATGAGCATTGGGAGGTCGAGATGAGCTGGCAGCTGGCATCCCTATTGCGTGATAGTTCGTCTGCGCAAAGACGAGTCAGCGATAAAGAAGAATAGTGAAGTAAAAAGACGTGCAGGCTTGCCCGCTGTGCACGGGACCTCCACCATGGGTGGTTCTTGCAACTCGATGTCCGATCCATGTCGCCTGCGCAGTGTGCCAGAGACTAGGCTCCGAGTCCAGCTACGAGGGTGGGATTGGGGTCGGGAGTCGGGCTCAGTGGCCTCATGTGGCTTGAAGCGGCGCCAGAAGGAGGAAAACGGATCAAGGGTGCGTTGACTTGGTGCTGGGGTTGGGCGGTTATGTGGCCCATTGGATTGGGATAGACGAGTGCGCAACTGACAACATATTTGTCAAAGCATTCAATAATAGATGGAGATCATATACATTAACTGCTCGCAGTGCATCTGTGGACATCCGACGAGCACCTTTCATCTTTGGAGCTGGTCGTGGTGTAGCATCAGCCTGAGGAAGAAGATCCGTTATCAGTATCATTAAGAAGGTATCTAAGCTTACAATATCTGACAGAAGGCCAGCTTCTTTGACGATAGCGGAAATGTCCCATGTGTAAATGTAGCCATCGGGACAGCTAGTGATGAAGAACTTTCCATCTGCAGAAAAGGTCGCGGAGTTCACGAAGTCTTCATGGTGAAGTGGTGTTCCGATGAGTTGATTAGTTTCGAGGTTCCATAGTTCCGCTGTCTTGTCGAAGTACGATGTGCTTGCGAGGATGCGTTTATTGGGAGATAGTGAAATGGTATCGACAAAGTTTTCGCCCCCGTCAAGAATAGCAGTCCAGGTGGCTGTGTCGAATTTCCTGATCCGCCATCCCCCGACAAGGAGCGTTTTGCCATCCGAGGTCCATGCTAGGCAGCTGCTGGAAACATCGTCTATTCTTTTGAGCAGTTCGCCTGTGTTGGCGTCCCAGATTTTCAATACCGTGTACAAGCTGATGGCAATCATCTTGCCATCGGGTGAGTAGCAAACCGTCTGAATCTGCACGTCTCCCATTGCCTTGATTGGTCCGATGATAGTTTCTCCGCTCTGGATGTCCCATATTCTAAATGTTCCGTCCCAGCATCCGCTCACCACTCGTTTTCCGTCTGGACTCCAGCACACAGAATGCACTCTCGCTTTGTGCCCCGTCAATGTTTTGGTTACTTTGCCCGTGTCGACGTTCCGCAATTTCACTGTGCCATCGCCACTCCCGGTTGCCATTGTCTTGCCGCTCGGCGACAATGCCATGGCCTCCACTTCTCCGTCTTTGTCCTCCCATTCCTCCGCAAACTGTGTGCCCCTCTCCAAGTTCCAGACTCGAAATGACCCATCCCGTGACCATGTGATGATCCACTGTTCACCAGGCAGGTGTAGGATGTGTCTGATGCCGTTGTTTACTTTGATTTTTCGGCAAGGCGTTGTCGCTAGATTCTTGAGCTTTGTAGGGGCTGGACTCTCCATGATTTTGGTTTCGAGATTCACTTAATGGGTGGGTGATAATTTCAGTTCTTGCCATCAAATCCCATACGAGACCATCACTTACTCAGAATCCAGATGTACTTTGCGTGTACACAAAAAGAGAAATGCAGAAAGAACGCTGCGATAGAATGGGCGTTTCGTTCAATGGAGATTCCAGTTAGGAGGGAGGGAGGTAAAGTCTTTTTCAGGTGCGTTTTCCTCGCTTCATCCTCGTGTTTGCTTTACGGCTTCAAGTTTCAGCACTGGCTGTGCAGTTTAAGCGCCCAATCGCAATATGCGCATTGACTCCTTACCATCACGGTCCTACTATCCCGCAAATTTGCATCTCTGTGCCTCTCCACTCACCCAATGCGATTTTGCGATTATCGTATCTATCATTTTCGTCGAGTCTAACTGGACTCATCCTGCTCCTCTCTCCGACCTTCGTTCTCAACGCCCTACTTTTTCTTTGTATCCCTCTCAGTCAACTCGCAATCTGGCTATCCTACTTACATGTTCCTACTCTTCATCTAATCAGTCATTTCCCGTCTCTTCCAGATTCATGTCCCCATCTTCCGAGGAACGTATCAAGCAAAGACAAGGACGCTGAGATGATCGAGCAGCTGACGGATCCTTTTTACGGTGCCTGGCACGTCCATTGCACCCTTACCTTGTACTTGCAATTTTGAGCTCGAATTTACAAGTGCCGAAGCTGATGAACTCTGGATTCTGGTTGTACTGATACAGCTGCTGCGAATGCAGATCCCAGTGGAGGTGGGGTCGTTGAATAGCCTCTAGTATGGCAAGTGGTAGTAACGATGCCTATTTCTTTAGCTTTTTCTCATCGCCGTCGAGATCGTGGTTCTCCTGAGGCAAGCACTCCAAACTGGCATGAACTTTCTGTTTTTCAATTGACCAGTATTCAAAACCTGACACGCTTCATCGTAGTTGCAAACAGTTGTCCCTACCGTCTGCTGTGTGGTTTCAGACCGTAACACTTGGGCCGTTGTTGGGAGTCGTTCCTGTACCGAACATACACTCATCTAACCGTCTTTTGAAAGTCATGTACACCACCTTTCTTCCCATCCATAGCGGATTTCAAGTTTCTAAGTCAGAAAGATGACTCCATGCATAATGTTTGATAGTCTTTCTACCATGCGAGTATGCATTTCGGTTTTTCCTTTCTGGTTCAACACAGTTCTTCTCTATTCCCTTACGCTGCATTTCAGGTCAGGGTAAGGATGGCTATCGGCCACGCGCCTGATGCTCTTCTCTCCAACCTCGTACAGGGGAGGGGAGAGGTGGCGTGGCACAGCGTCAGCGAATCGGTGATGTTCCAGTTTCTCATTCCAAGTCTTCGCTCTTCAACCTGGGGGGATCCAATAGCATTACTGATGCCGGCAAGCAAAACAAACCGGCGGAACACCCTTACCGTTATGGTCGAGCCCTTTAGTCGCTCAATCAAATCCATTTCGAAGAAGATGTCTACTAGTGACACGCCAGTGAAGAGCGTTCCTCTCTCCTGCCAGCCTTTAGTAGTGCTCTTCCTCTGGAGCCATTGCATGACGTTCCGTGCCTTCGTCGTTGAAGCTGCCATCTCGCCAGTGGGTCCATCCTGCATCTTGCCCAGGGTGGGGAACACAGCGGTTTTTTTCTGAGGTGAGGCGATAGTGGGACGTGTCAAATAATCCTCCCGAAATGTCTGCCTTTCGTAGGACAGACTATTCTTCACCAAGTCCTGCCTCGAGAGTGGAGATCAGAAATGCGGGCCTTTTCAAACCATATCCTATGCAAGACGGATCCCTCTCGTTCAGCAAAGCCGAACGCATGTTCACGTCTTCGTCGTCGCCAAAATATGCCTTGCGTATCCACTATGGCGCTGTTGACCAGACTACTATAACATCCAGGCCTCCTCCTGAAGTTATCAAACACGCAAGCCAGGTGCTCGGGAGATGGGCGTCGAGCGCAAAACTGAGAGCGAATTCAAATACCGCTGTGTTCAGATGAAGAGGAATAGGAGCGGTGCTATTAGCTTGGGATTCAGTGGAGTCGATGATAGGTTGGTTGCGTTCGCGATGGTTGGAGTGGTCGATACTGCAGATTGTTCCAATATTAATGGCTACGTCGACAGGCGGTAATTGTCTGTGCCTTTTCGTCGACGGGAGGGACGCTCATTGGCTTGCTTATCAGACACAGCATCATCTCACGTGTCGACGGACGATCATCGTCACTGGTGTCATCCCATTGGGCACTTATGAAGCAATCCATGGTGACACTATCCAAGACGCATGGGACGAAGCCCACTTCTCAATTGAACTGACACGCATAGATCATCTGAAGACACGTGCAGCCTCGATATCCGTCGCTTGAAAGGTAATTTTAGGAGCTAAAAGATCTTGTATGACACCATCAAAGAGTGCGTCTCACTACTTCTGTTGTCTTCTAATCTCGTTTATAGGCGTGCCGATTTGCAGCAATAATTTCAGTGCTGGAACCCTCAGGCCATCGACACGCATCCATCATACGGTCTCGTAGTCTTACTATTGGGCTTCTCTCCATTGGCGCAATATGATTCTCCAATCTTGGTATCTATCCCCTCGCGAACAGAATGACCTGACGCATTACATTCCTCTCCAACCGCCATTCTCAACGTCCTTCTTGGTCATCGTTGCTCCGTCTGGACTCCAGCACACAGACTGCACTCTCGCTCTGTGCCCTGTCAATGTTTTGATAACCTTGCCCGTGTCGACGTCCCATAATTTCACTGCGCCACACAATTTCCCGGTTGCCACTGTCTTGCCGCCCGGCGACAATGCTATGGCAGATACTCCTCTTTCTTTGTCCTCCTATTTCTCCCCGACCTGCGTGCCCCTCTCCAAGTCCCAGACTCGAAATGACCCATTCGATAAACATGTGATAATCCACTGTCCACCGGGCAGGTGTAAGATGTCTCTGATGCCGTTCTTTACTTTGATCCTTCGGTAAGGCATTGTAACTGAATTCTTGTGCTTCGCAGGGACTGGATGCTTCATGATTTTAGTCTCGGGATTCACTTATTGGGTGCATCATTGTTTCAGCTCTTACCATCAAATCCCATACGAATCCATCACTTACTCAGATTCAGGTTGTACTCGACTCGTCCAAAGAAAGACGAATGCGGAACGAAAGCTGCGATGGAATGGGCGTTTCGTTCGCTGGAGATTCAAGGAGGGAGAGAGGTTGTTGTTCGAGTCTTAGGGGCACGTCTTCCTTTTCATCCTCGTGTTCGCTTCACAGTTTCAGCACTGGCTGTGCAGATTAAGCGACCATGAGCCCATGGCTTGTCTCACCGTGGCACAATGAGGAGCTTCAGCTCTAGATTGTGCACCCGACTTCGGGAGCGTAAGAGAATCTCCGAGATCTTCGCTCTTCGACGCAGAGCTGCGGTTTATTCTATTCGCACAGAGACTCTGTCCATTGTGGTATTGGTATGTAAAGCTATATATTCATTGCAATATACCCACAGGCTTGCATAGCGCATTACGGTAGGCAATACCTGCTGAGAGTAATCGATCTGAATGCGGTCGTAAACATACGGCTGGAGTTTTGTGTTGCGTCCGAAGTCTCTTGGAACATGCCCATCGGACGCCTTCTCCAAGTACGCGATACCATGTTTGAAACGTCGATAAGCCACTGGCAGGTCGTAAAATGTTGGCATTTTTATCTGCCCGATGATGCAGCTGAGTTCACTTTTACCTCAAGCATCTAGTCTGGGTCATGATTGAGCAGTTATTGACCTCAGACCCACGACTTTATGATCTTCGATTCTGGATCAAGATACACGATATCAACATTTGAGCGTGATTTCTGTAACGTCTTCGAAGAAATAAGTATTGTAGTCGTAGTGCCCTTTTCAGATCATCTTGGAGGTGCTCACTAAACTTCATCTAGTCCCCCTCTTGTCGTGTCATAGTCACGGGAAGGTGCCTTGAATAACTTTCCTTCGGAAGGACGAACGAGTCTGGTTGGAAAATAAATTCGACGCTTATGAAAAACTCGGGCAACTTTTGAAAGACACAACCAGCAGGAAAGATGATATGCACGTTGCGTAGGTGTGAAAACATGCTCAGCATGGCGTTCGTTCAAGAAAGTCGCAAGCATCGACACAAGAACCGAGTTCCTAGCATATGTACGTACTGCAATAGAATTAAAGCAGTGTACTCATGTCCCACAAGTCCGTGGAGACAAAGGCAAAGACGAAGCATACCAGCCTATGACATATGTATCATTATTTATGAGACACATTTTGCAGAAAGCAATGTATAAGAGCGAGAGTGTAGCGGACTTGTATCATAAGGCGTGATTGATGTACAACGAGGCATGGAAAAGAAACAACAAAAATATCGCGCAGACATGATTCAAATAACTGAGATCTAGGTAGGACAGCGGGGGAATGAAAGTAATTAATCAAGTCACAGAAAATGCAAAAAAAGTAAATTGAGCCTCAAACTAGACACCTATATGAACAAATACGATCTGCTGTTCCAATGGAATCCTATTGCGCCTCAATTTCTTCACAGCCTTGTGCAACGCCACCGCAGCGCGCGTGCAGTCCAATCTTCCTGAATCATCGACCAGCTTGTTGTAAAAAGCAGATACAACCTGCCGTGCAACCTCGTCGTCGACGGACCACATAGAACCAATCACACTGCGAAATCCGGAGAATTGCATCGCCGCAGCGAGATGGATAGACTCGTCGGGGCTCTTCTCGTCACCGACGGTAGTGTGGCAAGCCGATAAGAATGCGAACTCCAGGTTCTGCCAGTTGGATCGGATTATGTCCTTGATCATCAACGGCCCGTCACGCATTGCGAAGGAAGATTCAAATGGTTGTTGTCGATTCGGCATTCCATGGCAGGCCAGGTGAAGCCACTGGTTATGGTCGAGTGCATCGAGTGCACCCTGCACTGTTGCGTCGCTGTCCTCGAGCGACGTGAAGGACGACACGATGGGGACAAGACGCTGAGCTATGGCAACCAATTCAGGAGCGACACATCGCAGTTCCTTCCCTCTCTCCGGGCTTCCTTGACCAATTGCAACAAAATATTGAGTAGATGCATATTGAGAGACGCGCTGTCTCGCACGAACGAGTGTCGCCAAAGTTGGGGTATAAGAGGATATGTAAATCTGCGACAAGTTGTCTCTCTCCCTCTCGTAAGGCCCCGCTGCATGCAGAGGAAGCAAAGTGAATTCAGCGGTGGGACACCACCAGATACGCGAGCCAGGGTGAACATTCAAAACCCTAAGGGCTCGGACCACGGGGTCAACAATATCACACCAAAGCTTGCGGAGGATGTCCACAAGCTTGTTCTGAAGATCAGAACAACCAAATTGCTCCGCGACAGACTGAAACTCGGAGGACAAGTCGGAGACTTGGGTCTGCGTGATATGAATTGGAACGTGGACAGGATTTTGGTCACTCAGGACAATCAAGGCGTCGCAGCTGTACTGGCTAGCATTAACGATGATGACAGGACCTTCTTCCGCCGCCTTCCGTAGGTCGGAGAACAGGGGAGGCAGGAGAAACCGAGACAAGTCGGGGAGCATGCGGATGCGAGAGACAACATCGTTCCATTGCATGGTCAGTTGTCGCATTTGTGGGGACTGGTCTTCAGTAGACAGATCGAATGCGCTACGAAGGCGAAAGCTCAGCTGCTTGAACTCTTCCTCCAAGGCTGCGCCGGTGTCACCGAGCAGGAAAAGTTCATCGAACGGCGAGCTTAAGCGCGCCAGCTGGGTCCAGAATACCGCACGGCCCTGCTCCACCAGTTCCACAGCAGTTGTCAGCGCGCCATGACGAATGCTGCACGAGAAAGCGTCCACAGCAAGCGACGCCGTGGCCATTCTCACGACATCAAAATGACGTGACGAAGACGACAAAAGAGTGACATGCTGATCTAGGAAGTTCAATGCAGTTTGATATGCAACCAATGCAGAACCATGGTTTGTCTCCTCGGCAGCAATGGCCCATGACTTAGCAGCAGTAAGATCTATATGAGAGGCTGCATGAGATATGTGGGGGAGTTGCGAGAACAGGCTAAATGTTTCATCAAGGTCAGACGGGATGCCCCGCTGATTGAATCTGTCTCGAAGGCTGCTGGCGAGATTGTTGAGAGACTGTGATCGATCAAAATGACCGGGGGGACAAAGGAGTAGTGCAGCCCGATGGAGCTCGATGGACTCATCAAGGTCAGA
>MU179316.1:451781-475271 GCA_016767475.1 Suillus weaverae
CGAGGTTCCATAGTTGGGCTGCATAGGTGTTGTGTGATGCGAGGATGCGTTCATTGGGAGACAGTAAAATGGTATGGGTATTGCCTGAGTCATCCGACTCAGTGAGAACCGCTGTTTGTGACCAGGTGGCAGTGTCGAATTTCGTGATCTTGGATCCCCCAGCAACAAGCGTTTTTCCACTGTTCCATGCCAAGTACAGAAATGCAACCTCGAATGTTTTGAATAGTTCGCCTGTGTCGGCGTCCCAGATTTTCAGCATGTCCCCACCCGTGCCACGCAATCATCTTGTCATCGGGTGAGTAGCAAGTTGGTCCAATCATCGTCGCACCACTTTCAACATCTGAGGCGGCCCGCCTCGTACTCTGAATGTTCCATCTGTGGATCCGCTCACCACTTGCTTTCCGTCTGAACTCCAGCACACGGAACGCACTCTCTCCGTATACTCCGTCCATTGCTTGATTATCTTACCCGTGTCGATGTTCCAGAATCTCCGTCACTGCGCCATCCGACTCACTCCCGCTTGCTACCGTTTTGCCGTCCGGCGACAATGTTATAGCCTTCACACTTTCATCTTTGTACTCCCATTCCTCCCCGACCTGTGTGCTCCTCTCCAAGTTCCAGACTCGAAATGAGCCATCCCATGCATAGGCGATCATCCGCTGTTCACTGGGCAAAGGCAATATGCGTTTGATGCTGATATTCACTCTGATCTTTCGGTAAGGTATTGTTGCCAAGTTCTTTGCAGGGGCTGGATGCCACACGATTTTTGTTTCGAGATCCACCTGATGGGTGCGTCATAATTTCAGCTCTTATCATCAACTTCTGTACGAATTTATCACATCCTCAGATGTAGTACTTGACCAGAACGAAAGCTGTGATGGAGTTGGCGTTTTCTTCCCAGAGTAGAGGGAGGGAGTCGAGCCAGAAGAAGGTCGCTGTTCAAGTTCCTTACAAGGTGCGCCTGCCATGCTGTTTTGCTCACAGCTTCGGTACGGCTATGCAGATTAGGCGCCCAAGTCTGAGTCTTGGTTTCTCATATGCGCAGTAAGTTCTTCATCTCCACTGACCTCTCAGCATTATGTTTCGTAGTCTTGTTATCAACTAATTTCCCTGTATGTCTTGACTGGTGCAATACGACTTTCGGTATCTATCCCCTTGCGCTGCATTTCTGTTCGAGTGGATTACCTGACTCATCATGCTATCCTCTCCGATCCTGGTCCACATATACTTTTAGTCGTCGTCACTGTGCCAGCCAAAAGGCAGTTCTACCCACACCTTCCTAGCCTTTCCTCTCATTACCCGGCTCTATCTCCCATAATCTGAGGAAGGTGTTTCTTGACCCAGTGATGGCGCGTTACCTAGGGCATCTTCCTCTCCGTCACCAGCAAGATCATGTCTTAGACGTCTATCGCATCATCTGCTGGGGATGACATGATCATGCCTCAGATGTATCTTGGTCCTGTGACAGTCGATTCCTCTTAAGTTCTATATTGTGAATTGATAGAGGAATGTTCCACGAACGTCAACACCACTGGGACTAATGAAGGCGGACAGGACCAGCCTTGCGCTCGCTGCCACGTTACATAAGTCCCATGTCGCATCCTTCCACAGACATTGTTGTGCATACTATTTGTTTCACACATCTAAGTTGCGCCTGAAGCCTGAGAGGGCGGGCTCGCGCTCACATGTGTGGGCCCAAACCAAGGGCCCACAAATGTGAGCGCAAGGTCGCTTTTCAGAAGACATATATAATGTCCTGCTTCACACGGTAAGCTACTGTTGTACTAGACCACAAACTACGAATTTCCCTGCAGACAACCCATGTTCTTGCCACGGCACCTTCCACCTCCACCTACCCTCGCTCCGCATCTTCAAGGTTTGCCCGACTCCGAAGATACGGAGCGAGGATAATGAAGCCCGACAGGACCGGGCTTGTGCTGGAGCGAGTAGACATAGGCCTCCCATACTTACCCACTCAGCACAAGGCCGGCCCTCGTAGAACTTCGTCCTGCGGTACACGGTAAGTCAGTGGTTTTACTTCGGCAGTACGATATATTACATTTACCTTCGGAGAACCCTACAGCATCATTGACGATATCAACCGCATATTCCGGGCACCAGGAGGCTTGAGAGGACCGTCTTTGAGGGAGTTTGGGCTGTATCCATGTCACAAGCTCCCTGAAAGCCAATCATCCCTAAGCCCTCACTGTGAGCCAACTGATAGGTTGAATAGAAGAAGAGCGGTGTTGAGTGGTTGGAGGTGAGTGAGTTTGCAACTTGTGCTGTTGGTGGCCCTTATATACCTATCGCAAGTGTGGGCATTGGCCACGCATGATCCACACCAGTGTGGGTGTATTGTTCTTTAGTCATTGTTGGCTGCAAAGTTTCACAACGTCTCAGGGTGAGACATTTCCGCGACGATGTTGTGGCTAAAACACAATGGCGATGGCCTACTCGCAGCCCGGTAATTCGGTAGAGGTTTCACACCAACAATAGAGCATTATTTCTTCACAAGATATCCTATGCAAGACAGATCCCTCCCGTTCAGCAAAGCTGGACGCATGTTCTCGTCGTCGTCGCCAAAAGATGCCTTGCGTATCCACCATGGCGCTGTTACTATCACATCCAGGCCTCTTAGATACATCCAACTATCGACCTTATGAAGGTCACTCTAGTGTCAAGGAAGTGCCCCTGTATTCATTCGTATTTGCGTGTAATTTCACCTCGAATTGCTTTCGTATAGTCTTGCATACAACTGCGTTCTTGTGTTCCAGTGATATAACTTATCGATTTGGCACGTCCATTCCCTTAGTGTTGTCGTCCACTCGTCGACGCAGTAATCCACTTTTCTGACCAGGCAAGTATAACAGAAAGGCTTCTACCTTCACCTTCCGCATTAAATGAATCTGTATTCATACAACCACGTCAATTGATACCATCCTGTTCGAGGTATAAATATAGCTTTGTGCATCCGAGTCATCCCGCGGACGGCCCGTTCCAAAAGCAATCTAAGTACATATTAGATAGAAGACATAGCCTGGGTACTAGCGACCTCGCTAGTTGATCCCAACTCGAGCTACATTGATGATAGATAGCTGCAGGTATAAATACTACTGTTTCATGATCTAGATCTCTTCGTTAACTTGCACGGACAGTATGTCGATATCCACACTCACTCTTAACGACGGCAATCAAGTCCCCTGGATCGCATTTGGCACTGGCACAGCGCTCCGTCACCAAGATGCACAGAACCCAGTCGAAAATGCCATCGCCAACGGTTTCACGCACTTTGATGGTGCTCAGATGTACGAGAACGAAGAGAGATTAGGCGCCGCCATCAAAGCTTCTGGCACACCGCGCTCTGCGCTGTTCATCACCACTAAACTCAATCGACTGCAGCCAGACCAGACTGCCAAGACCGCGCTGCAGGTGTCGCTGGAGAAATTGGGCTTGGAGTACGTAGATCTATACCTTGTGCACGTGCCCGGACACCATGCGGGTCGGCTGAAGGAGGTGTGGAAGATGATGGAGGAGTGCAAAAGGGAAAAACTAGCCAAGTCCATTGGGGTATCGAATTTCGAAGTTGCGCATTTGCAAGAGATCTTAGACAGCGCTGAGTTTCCGCCTTCGGTCAACCAGGTGAGTTGAATCATCTCAGTGTCAGTATTACTTTCGAAAGACCCCCATGTAAGGTTGAGATCCACCCGTATGTGTGGAAGTCTTTACAGCCTGTGATGGCGTTGCACAAAGAGCACAGCATTATCACGTCCTCTTATGGTGGCCTAACACCGCTCTTCCGCGCACCCGGAGGACCCCTCGATCCCGTCATCGAGAAAATCCGAGCACGCCTTGAGTCCACTCGAGGGCAACCTGTGTCAATCGGCCAAGTGCTCAACAAGTGGTTGCAGCAGTACGGTATCCTGGTCGTCACGTAAGTTCCATCTGTTCTGGATATGCTATGTCGTTGTAGATGCTTACATAGTATCGATTAGCACCTCGAGCAAGGCCAATAGGATGAGGGAGTATCTTGATACCGCCAAGGTCCCATAATTGACGGCTGAGGAGATCGAGTCGATTGAGAATGCTGGGGCGCAGCGTTACCATAAATTCTTGGCATTGTCCAATTGATTAGAGGACCGTTATAATACGGTCAAGATGCTTTAATTTTGTAGTTAGTTCATAGATTAACATTGACGGAAATTCATATTCTGCGAGGACACGCTGGACCGTTTGTAGACGGCGTATGTGCTTCCCATAGAGCAGGATTTGTCATGGCATAAAGGATACTAATCTGATGTACAGTACTTGGGAATGAGCTCGCAGACGAGAATAAAGGAGCGAGAAGACTGACCAGACTTCGGAATCACCACTGACACTAATATTCCATCCAATATTCCACATCACCACCTATCCCTGGCAGAAGAACGACACAGACCCCAAAGCCTGAGATGTAGACAGTTGAAGGAGAGGTAAACCTCGTTGTGCACGAATCTCCCCACTGCTACAACAGTCCTAGAAAATGAAGATGAGCCGACACAAGAACCAAGCTGAGCCTCAGTCCTAGCAGAAATACGTACATCACAATCAAAGCAGAAGACGATCACCATGTCGCATCATGAAGCGTACAGAATAGCATAGTAAATGGCCATTGCATTCGACCTTCTAGCCTACATAATATTATGCATGCTCAGGCTGCAATTCATGTACGTACCGTCCGCTGCGCAGGACAAAAATGGTTCAAGAGGGAAAAGGTAATGGAACGATCAGGAAAGCAGGAGGGAGTGTGAGACGACAGGATGGAAAATGTCAAAATGATGTACGAAATCCGCCACATGTTTTCCCTATCATTGACTGTCTGTGTATTGGATGGACACGCAACCCATCCAAAGCGAGAACCGAGTCCACCATCCGCCATGCTTTATGGATGAAGGTGCGATGACGTTCCAGTTGCCAACGCGGTCGGGGCGACTAAGGGAAGTGCATCAGATATTACGGTAGTGGCAGGTGGTTGCTGTAATGATGGTGGTGGTATGCTCTGTGTCGCTTCGCTGGGTTGATGTCACATGGCATGAGTACTGGGATGTTGAGAATCACTTGTCTTCTTTCTCGTATGATAGTTCCCCTGCATGAAAATGAGACAGTGAAAAACCTAGAATGGACAAAAACGCACGCGCGAGATGTGACAGTACATCGGCTGAACCGCCAGCCAGCCAGCGTCAGGGGTCTTCCTCCCCGCATGACAGTAACTCTGCTTGAAAGTGAGAAAGTGAAAAAACCTAGAATGAAACAAAAAACGCACAGATGATCCATAACAAGTCTGAATCTGAAGTCTGGGCCAGGCATCCGGATCTCTAAATCTAGTATAACTTGGCTTTGTACACAGTGAGACACTTGAGCCTCGCAGTGGACGTTTTGTTCAATGCACAGTCGAGCGTTCACAGCAAGTTGAGCCGATTGTACAGATCATGGGCCTAAGTCTTGTTCTCATATATTATTAGAACCCTCGTTTTCAGGTCTACGCAGAGCTACGGTGCCCGCTGCTTGCGTGTACACCCTCCTGTCAGAGTCTCAGCCTGCACCGCAGCCCAAGACATGATGCATGACTCATTCACCTGCTATTCAATGCATTTTTCTGCAGGTGGAACATTTGAGTAAGTTGATGTGTGGAATCAAGCGTGTCACGACAGAGCGTTTTATGGGGTTCGGGGCTTTTGTGGACCAAGTCACGTTCGATGGAATTCGGAATGAGCTCGCGGACGTCAACAAAGTAGCGAGGAGACTCACTAGGCTCTAGAATCACCACTGACACCAGCACTCCATCAACGATCATCTTCCAAAAAGCCTAGAAGGGCAACGCAAATCGTGAAGTTTGAGATGCAGGCAGTTGAAGCAAATTCTATTGGCCCGACGATAAGAGAAAATGTACGCCACGCGAGTAGGCTAGTAGTATATATCAAAATAGAAGAGGCTGCAAATGAGTCAAATGCAGCATAAGTACGAGGATTGGCTAGCATATACTTGCGAACTTCTGATAATGTCACAAGGTCCCAGCTCCCGAGCGCTCCATGTGAGTGCTCACTTGAAGTCCTTGATCAGAATCATTAGCTGGCAGGTAGAGGAATGATGATCCTATAACATCGAGAGCAAGCGGTATCGTGAGGTCAGCAAGAGGTCAGAGGAACAAGGCGGGAAAACCGGAAGAATCACACGTGTTACTACACGTTCTCTAACGTTATTACTCATTGGTTACTCCGACAGAGTAGTCCAATACTACCGTGACCTTGCAATTGGCTCCTAATAGTTGTCAGACCTGATCATCTAGTCGACATCAACCAAACTTCCCAGCCTTCTGCCAGCTAACACTCGTCTCCTGCCAAGCTAGGTCCCATGCATGTATTTTTATCATCAAACCCGTGCATAAATTTATGTGAAAGAGCAGTGCCCGTACGCAGCCAAATTCCAATCACGTCTATCTCCAGTCATCTCAGGCAACGTGTTCGAGAGTCGCTGAACAACAAACAACAAGAATCCACAGATGTCGGGCGCGACGTTGATTCGAAAGCTCTTGAAACGTCTGTTCCAAGCGTTGGCAACGCTCGCAACCTCACCTGCACGGCGACTGCTCATTCTCGTATCATACTTTCGACGCTTTGTGGCCAAGGTCCACGTTCCAATTTCGCATGATACTGACTCGTTTTCCACTGTAGACTCATGCTGTACTGTCTTGACTGGGACTTCTAGTGCACGATGTTCCCAGTCCATCTTGCCATTACCACTTCACACTACTCCACCGAATGCAGCAAGCCCCGTGACTTCAACACTTCCGGGTGCCATGCCTGTTCCACGTGCTCCCCAGCAAGCTAATCTGCCACAGACGTCTTCGCCTCCAGCAGTTGGTAATGCAATCTCTCCCAATGGCCTCCCCACCATTCTCCATTTTGTGCCATCCGCTGTAGATCACAAATCACGATATGATAATCGTCCGCATGTGTACGTGGATGCAGCTCATCACAGTAAATGGCCTTGAGAAGTTGCCCTCCAGAGATATATCTCGCTCCAGCGGAATTCCGGCACTCATGAGGTCCTTCCCCAACCAGTGAGTACATCAGCCAGGCATTATGTCAAAGCGAATTACGAATGGTGCAGATCATGTCCTTGGTTGAATGGTGACTGGCAGCGGTGTATACATCCCGAAGGCGCGCTGTATCTGTGCAATGGCCCCAAGGTAAGCAATAGGTATTTGTTATCGACCATCAACTGTAACGCCTACAGAGAACGTTCACTGAAGCACACATTGATGAATATTCATTCCGCTTGATGGACAAATGTGCGGATGAGCTATACGACTTGGCGCGCACAAAATCACCAAACTTTGACGCTGATGATATCGAGCTCGTCGTGCAGGTAGTGACGGACCAAACAGATTCTTGTCAGTATTACTTTGTCGATCATGCAACCCGAACTCTCTTCTGGCTGCACGATCATGATGGAGCGACGGAGAATATATTTGATGAGTTCCAAGGCATCTATGATCCGAGTCACATTCGTACGTTATGGCAACTTATGGCGCTCATGATATAAACTAGCCAACAGGATACGCTTTGGAGTCTCAATACTGGTTCGTTGGTTGTAATCGTGAGTCTCACCTACTTCTAGCTTACTTATAGTCAGAACGATTTCTTTGATTTGATTGTTGATGTGTTTTTCAGATCTAATTTGACCACCGTCAACTGAAACGAGCAGGATGCATTGCGAACGCTACCCGAAACACGAATTTGATCGCGTCAAGCTCCTAAAAGAACTGAGGGAAGTTGCTGTGCATGCGAGTGCAGGTAATCGATCGCCTTTAATCACTTCTCCAGCCTTTTTGAATGCGAAGCTCAGAAATTATCACTTCGGATACTTCTTTGTCGCCTTTTGGTGCTGATGAACTTTCCAAAATCCTGGAGCTGGTGAGCCATCTTCAAGGTGGGACAAGTCCTCTTCAAACCGTTTATTTGTGAAGTCTAAAGTATTACATATCCATATCTCTAGAGAATGCTGAGGAAATCAATTTCCCTCATTCCACTTGTGTCGTTGGTACGTGAAGCTATATACACGGTGCAATATACCCCGGAGATTCATTGTTTTAACAATAGCGAAGTTCATGCATTACTTCTGTATGTTCTTAGTCTTGACATTTCGGCGCGTAGCTCATTTATTTCAAGGCAGAGCCAAGTATTACAACTTCTGCGGTCTACCTTGCGCTCGTCTCGATGCCGACAAATCTGTGTACAGTGAGATTGATAGCTTTCATCCACTGACTAGGAGTCTTTCTTTGGCCCTTGACGCCATGCTTTTTTGGGCACCACAAACACACTTGAGCGATCTTCGAAGGGTGTGGGTAGATAAGTGCCTCAACTCACCGCGGTGGAAAGACTACAATGCAAAGCTCATGACGGAATGGACCGGAATCACCATCTACGTGCGTATATTGTCAACTCAACATCGCACTTCATAATTTTATCTCCACCAGTCCACCGTCATGTTAGCCGTAGATGTGAGTTTTCTTGCAGTGCCGAACGTGAATATTTCTACGTCACAATCGATCGGGATCATTGCTACATATCTTTCGATCATCTCGATAACTGGCTCCTTGGTCGTCTCAGTCCTGTTGGTCCGTCAAAACCAAAGATATGGTTGTGAATCAGCAGATAATGCAGTAAGTCGTCGCCTTAACGCGCATCTCTCTCATGCCAACCAGTCTGTACAGGGAGACTTCCTGTACAGTATGACTGGCACGTTTTTCGGGGATAAAGGCCTTGCGACGGTCAACAGTCTCCCTTACGCGATGGTCATGTGGGGGTGGGTGGGATCGATGTTCTCTGACTAGAGCTAATGACAGTTACCTTGCCCCTTACTAGGATGATTTACTTCTCGATCGCCATGCTGTACAACGTGTTCAAGTTTACGACAATGGCCATGCTGGCATCAGTTGTCACTGGATGCGTGGTTGTTACCATGTTTATATTGTGGTTTATCTGGGCAGCAAGAGAGCTACATACCTTCACGCGACTGTCCGAGCTCATCTTGTCTGCCAGGCGTCGCGTCTTAGCGCGCTTTGGCGTTCCCTGAATTTCGTATGAGACGACAAGAGCTTAGAGTTTCCTGAACAACTTTGACTTTTTTCGTATATACGTCTGATACCGGGCCCCCAACAGCCCACAGATTATTGTACGCTGATGTAGCCAAGAAATACTATATAATGATAACAGTCATGGAAAACGAAAACGAGATACATATAGTACACGAGTTAAACTAAAGAATCATCAAATCAGCATGATGATGATAATAACGATAACGATAACAACAATGGTGATAGTATGAATGAACAAAGAGGAGCGCGTTATGCCCTATTGGACAGAAAGCATGTGTAGTCGGTGGAAAGACAACACGTGAGTAATGAACGGCACATAATAAAACATGGAAAATAGTTGTAGCAGAAGGGAAATACGGCTACATCTCCTGGACGTCCCGGATCTCGTCAGCCTGCCAAAATTCAGCGTCGTCTTCGTCTTCGACGGGCTCCGTGACCGTGTCATTCTCTCGCGGTTGAGAGAGGCAAAGTGCAGGATCAACGACACTGAGCGTTCGATGCGGGTGCGCAACAGAAGCTGCCGGGGGTGCGACTTGCATGTTCTGGGACATCGACGCGACGAGCATAGGGTACGGGTAATAATACGTGAATGCCGTGGTCGGTGCTGCCACAGGCGCGACAGGAGCGGAACTCATGAGAAGTTGGCAAGCGGCTGCGTATGATAGCCGAGCGCCCTCAGGCGCTAGCTTTCCGCAACCATCGTCCCAATGCCTCTTGCAGGCATCACGTCGGGTATAACTAATCACAACAATATTAATTATGAGACGCAGTCATTTTGAGAGTTGGAATACGCACGTGTTAGGACAACCAGGACATCTGTATCTTTCTAGTTTAAAGCCTAGGTGCTTCTTTGTTCTGAGGTGCTTAAGATAACTTTCAGGATTGAGTACCATCCCGTCCTTGGAACATATGAACGTCCCGTCGGGTTGACCGTGTTGATCTAACACGGGTTTCTGTTTCAAGGTTTGAGAACGCGACTTCACAAGATGAAAAGAAAACTCACAAATAGCGGATCGTTCTTGATCTTGCAGGAGCCTACTTTGGTTCGCTTGGCGTCGCGTTCTCCGAGGTCTTCAGCGACGCGCTTTTTAGCGACCGAAAAAGTTGGTACTTGAGGGAGAAATGAGGGAGCAGAACCCGATGGGAAGGGTTGATGGTACAGCTGGGGCGCGGATGGGTATTGTTGGGGAGGAGCAGCTGCAGTGAGTGGTGGGTATGGACCAACATAAGTGGAATCCAGGACATTGGCCACTGCAGGGGGGTAATGACCATTTTGTCCCGGTTGGAACGCCTGATGTGCAACTCCAGCACCCGCACCTGCCGAAGGCGCGACGGGCGCGTATTGGGGAGCGGCACCATGCATCCCGTTAGGTGGCATACCGTACGGGTACTTTGGCAGGGAGGCGTAGCCTGGGATGTATGCAGGCTGGGGCCAGGAAAATTGACCCATATGCATCCTAGTGTTTGGCACAGAAGAATCGGAACCGTGCAACGAGGGTTGGGGGGTAGATTCGGTCATCTGGAAGTAAGAAGTAGATGTAGTTAGAAAGCGTAGGTGTTCAAGCTGGGGATACACGTACCTGGTCTAGTAGATGATTGATCGAAGTGTGAAGGGTATGTGTACGCGTTTGCGGTGGTAGTAAGTACAGTGGGTGAGGGATAGAGGATGGAGGCCACCGAGACAATATTTATACGCTTGTCCAAGGCCGCTTTGAATGTGTCCTCAAGGTATGTTTCTACTGCATGGACCTTCCTTTCAGAGAACACTTTCTGTGGACCGCCAGTATTCACCAAATGGGACAGTGGCCCTTTGGCGCGACGCGTTCAGTTTTGCATTGACGCTTGAGATGTTTATTCTTGTGGCAAATCCACGTTGCAGGTGCGCTGTGGATTTTTGTGCCCTCCTGAAGTTAACAATGATCAGAGCATGCTTCTGGATCCACGAGGGGTTGAATACTTGTAGATCCAAGATCTACTTGCGCGAGTGATAAGATCCATCAGATCGCGATTTATATCAGCGCTTTTGGAGTCCCAGCCTACGCGGCGAAACAAAGAACCAATCTACGCGAGGTACAGTGGACGTTACAAGGCCAGCCAAAGCAAGTAAGAGATTTGGCATCGTCCAGGTCCTATGCAAAACTTGACGTGCACCTCTCGTATCACCTTCTAAATACGTCATTTTAGAGACGGCTCACTAGCATCCGACTCGAGGAGACTCAAGCGCCAAACGTCATGGGTCAGAATATTCTCATTGCATTTCCTCGTGAGTACTCACACTTTTATTTAGTTTCCTTTAATACATCGCAATATCTTGTCCTAGATTCTGGCGGGACTTGACTCCTCTAACCAAGATAGGGAACTGACCGTAATTGTTTTTCCTATTTTCAAAACTACACAAGGAAGTCGAAGGAAATCGCCGTCTTGCAACATTGACGCAAAGGTGTCTTTGCCACCCTACTGAGAGCCTACAACTGGTCGCTTTTTAGTCTCTGTATACGCAGACACGATTGCAGGGAATAACTTGCCCGAAAGGACGGGTGATACGGTGAACGGTAAGGAGGCAAAAATTTACTTACCAATAATATCGACTCTAGGGGGCACCGAAGAACTCCTTCATCGTTCAACGGTCGTCTCAGGCATTTTTTTGCACCGCTACAGGTTGTACACGCAGCACAGAAGCGGCAACCGCGTGTCTTGGCGCGGCCTGACTCGGAGTTCAGAAGTCTGGATCTGATGGAGCGATAGTATGTCCAGGAAATAACTGGCTATAAAAGCGCGTTAATTGTGGGCAGAACGTGGTATCTGAGGACATGGAGGTATTTTTGATATCTGCAGTGTACACCGAGTGCACTGGTATAGACTTTCGAAGTGCTTCCAAACGTCGACCATATTTGCGGTCACGATCATTCATGGTTCAAAGGCTTTCATCACTGATGTTTCAACCATGGGTGAAGATCGATTATAATTTGGTTGTCATATGACCTTCCTATTCTTCTTCCTGCCAGCTGTGCCCCTTAGACAGCTTGCGGGTGCGTGTCAATAATCCTCTGCATCATTTTTGATGAGGTCTCTCTGGGGCAACACTCGCATGAACTTGGCAATGGTTTCGGATATGACGACAAAGGGTTGGACACGCATTTGAATGAATTTTAGACGTTCGTCGATGTGGGCGCAGCAAAATTTGGTGTGCGTGCATGGAAGAGGAAAGAAAATTGTGTTGGGTTTGGTTTGCTGATCTCGGATTATTGGCATCCGAATCCCGATTGGCTCTTTGTTCTGAAAGTGTTGTTCAGTTGTTCACCTCACGTTTGCACACTATCTGCAGGCTTTACACGCACAATATTTGGTTACGCTTTCACAACAGGTATGGCCCTTTTCTTGCTGTGGACATTGTTCTAAACTTCTCAAATGAGCAACCTATTTGTAACCTCCGATTATTACCTTTGCAAGGGCAAATTCTCGTCGTGCGTTACACGAATCGTCCGCAATTAGCACCGGCCAATCCCTCGCCTGGTGGATCACCTATCATTCCTGATGTCATGTTCACTGTCGCCGTGTTTTTCGCGCCCGACCCTGGGGATGGAGAAGTGGGAGAGTTTAACCCACTTTCAATTGCCTCCTTTTACGGCAAACACATCGAAGACTTCCAACTAAGTGACCCGCATGTGCTCAATAACCATGGTCGCGGTTTTTTACCACCTCCTATCAATATCTTCTACAGGAATGAAAGCGGTAGTCGTATCTGCCACATGATTATCTCGCCAACCCCGCGAGAGAGTGCGCCCGACTCATTTAAATCTACAGGGAAGCCACACCACGCTATCGCGAACCTGAAGTCCAACACGATGCACCGCTTATCCTTCAAAAACGACGAATCCAGAACAATATGCAGAACATTCGTCATCCCAGGATGTCTGCGCTTTTTATTCTACTCCGTTCCGCGCGATAATCGATCAGACACGCTTTCGGTCCGCAACCTTTCTAGCCATCCTCTATCGAAACAAGGCGACAATTGGACGCCATCGCCGGCGGTATCTCGTGCGTATATATGTTGTAGATGCGGCACGAAACGCTCCAAAATGTTTACAAGCACCGCGAGAATATGCTGGGACAGTTTGATCTGCCTTCATATATTCTTGATCATATTCGCGATGATATGATAGTGATAGCCTGGGACGAGGGTACTGGGTGCATCTTTTATTCCAAGCCACGCGAGACGATGTTACACATGCTTGATAAGGCAGAAACGCCCCTGGAAGGTGAGTTGAAGTTCGTGTGCTCAGTGGGCCATACACTCAAAGTTGTGGTAGCGATAAATGGCCAACGTTATCCAATCCCCTCTGGAGGATGAGCGCATGCTCGATTTATGAATTATGTCACCCAATGGACATTTTGGACTCGAGAGCTAACCGCTTGTTACATGCAATATAGTAAAATTTACCGATTGTATACTAGTATTGTATTATTCTGCCCTGTACATTTCGAACGGAAAGAGCCATGAAGAGACGGAATGCAACAACATAGCATGACGTGGTGGACGCCATCGCCGGCGGTATCTCGTGCTTATATATGTTGTAGATATGTTGTAGATGAGACAAAAGGCGAAGAACACGGAAGCTAAAACGTTGCTCCCCCAATTTAGTTGTACTGGAAAGGCATACAACAAGCTTCGGACATGCCTGTCTTAGTGGCGAATAACACAATCATGCTCGTAGCATAAAATATCTAGGAATTGCTTCGTGAAGGTCTTGGACGAACCCGATGATTCGCAGACGAAAGTTCACATCACAGCGGGAGTGATGTAAACTCAAGCCTGGACAGCCATTCACAGCAAAAAGTTGCAAGTTACGAAGAAGCCACACTCCATGCGGAGAGGAAATATCCGGCTTCAACGATGAGCTAAGCCACGCCCGAGATGCATTCTCGCAAACAGTGCAAATAGTTGTGTTGTATCCGCCTGGCCGTTCGTCTGCACCAGTCAAGATTGCGTATAGATGATTTTGAAGGTGTTCGCGTCCAACTATGAAGCACCGAAGGTCTGATGGAGACAATTGGAGGTGGCTTTGGCCGCCGTCGGCTAGATGACCCCAACGGAGAATCGAAAGCGCATAGAATGAGGCAGGGAGGATCTCAGGAACATCACATTGTCGTGCGAGGCATATGGCCTCTATGGCACATTTTAGACCGATCTACGGGAGAAAAGGGAGGCTCACCAGCGGCATGAGGGAATGCGGCATAGGTCATCTTGGTGAGGTCTTGGGGCCAGCGCAGAAATAGCTGACGTGTACTCCATTGACGAAGGTCTGGGATGTCATATTTATTGGATAGTCGTAGGGCTCCAGCTATGGTATCAAAGACGACAGTTTGGTTATGGAACTTCCTAGAGATATGGTTATATACAATCACGGTTTGACGAATGAGAGGATGGCTTACTCGCGTTGGTACATCCACGTCAGGACGACTAGCCAGTCATTCACGGAATCTTGCGACAAATTGACCAGAGGACACCCATGCATTCTCTCGATGTCGGCCGGCTGCGGAAGTTCGAGCATGTCCGCGAAGATTGCAGAACACATGAGCTTGCTCCGGTGAATCTTCCATGATTGCCCTTCGACACCGACCACGATGTCCCCGTCGTCAAACCAAAACTGCGACTGCTCGATGAATGATTCGGATGTTCTGCGGTGGCTCGTACGTTGTCGTTTCGCTGGAGGAGGCGATGTCTGCATATCCTCGTCGGACTTGTGCATCATTGAAGAGTGATTAGTTTGAGTTTGTCGTTAATTAGTTGTACGTTGTCCATTGACTAACGTCGGTGGCGTGGAAATGGACGCGTCGCGTCTACAAAATATCGTCCCGGCGGTAAATGAAGTTCTAGACGTCCGCGTCGTCATTCTATATCACCACCAGTATCATCTCCCGCAATTTCAAGTTTCTGTTTACGCCCAGGCAGTTCAGCACCATCACCATACCCCACACCTGCCTTCTTCCGTAGGACCTCTATATCTTGTTCAGCCTCTTCCGCTCACTGAAGTACAAGATGTCTCCCAAGTAAATGCGTGTGTCGTAGTGCAGCGTATGCGTTCTCCGCTTCGTGCCGGGTGAGGAACTCCAAGAACGCGAAACCACGCGAACGCGAGTCAAACTTCTTCGGAAGACGTACGGATTTGAGATGGCCATGGGCACTATATAGGTACGAGTTGAATGGGATATTAGGCACATAGACAGTAGATTGTACTGACCTAAACAGCTCTCTAATATCCTTCTTCGTAGCTTCGAATGGAACATTTTTCACTATCATCTTTGTCGACCCGCTCTTGGCGGCTGTGTTGTCCTTGGGCTCGTCTTCTGTTCCGCGCCAAGCGAACTTGACGTGTAGTGAATGTCCGTCAAGTATAAAGCCCTGCATACTCTTCATAGCCTTCTTCGCATCTTCTGCCGTCTTGAAACCCACGAAGCCATACCCCATACTCAGCCGGGGTGCTTCAGCACCAGGGACAGTAGGACGTTTGGGATCAGGCTTGGTCTGCACTCGCGCGAACGAGAATCCAGAAAGACCCCGGAAGACCTGCATCAGACGCTCTGCGGTAGTACTAAAAGCCAGATTCTTGACGAACAAAGTCGTCCCAGCAGACAAAGCAGGCTCGTCCGCATCAGCACCACTGGCAGCTTCCTGCTCGGCGATAGTGATCGGCTTGAATGCAGTTGTTAGCGTACGGCCAGTGTTTCCCGTTGCATCTGCAGCCTCTTGGAACATGCCCATCGGACCCTTCTCCAAGTAGACGATACTACTTCCGAGACGTCGGTAAGCTACGGCTCGAAAAGCCTTGGCAGCTTCATCTGCTTGTTCGAATTCCACCACCGCCATGGTACCTGCTGGTGGTACGATGACGCGGTTGAGTTCTCCGTGTGACTCGAACATCTCACGTATCTGTTCCGCAGTGGTGCCATAGGGGATGTTCTTCACAAGTATTGTAGTATCGGACCGCGCTCAAGAAGAAAATGACGATAAGACAACCCCCTGGGACTCGAGGTATGATTTCGTCTCTTGGATAACGTGCGTCTCTGCAAGCGCAAGTTTGACTGCCGCATTATCTGACTCAGGATTCAGAATATCCGCCTTGCCAATTCCCATCCGATCGGCAATAGACGACGCCACTGCATCGCTCTGCACATGCATTGCATGAGATCTCGATATATAGCGCGTAACATGACTTGACGAACATTCATGTACAACATACTCCAATTGAACTCCCGCCCAGCCGTAGCTTTACGCCGAGAACTCCTCTCATCTTTTAACATTTGTTTTTTTTCCCTCACCCTGTAGTACTTCGAACTTGCCCTTACGGTCAACAGCAGGAATGATGTGGAGAAGACGACCTTGGAAGGTTGTCTTGTCCAGCGCCTCATACGCCTCGAGGGCAGATGTCGGCTGCTTAAAGGTTACATAGGCTAAACGCTTTGACTTCTTAGATAAGGAGTCAATCGGTATATGGACCTGCCAGGATAGGGAAGTCAGCGAAGTGATCAACGACACACAAATTGTAAAATGGGAATATAAGTCAGATAAATTTTCTACTATTGGTTCCCGGGGATCAGCACATCCCTGGAGGATAAGATGTCCCTAAGTGTTTATCATCAAGAAAAAGCGAAAGATATGGTGAATACACGACAAGGGTACGAGATGCTTACCTGCGCAACTTCCCCGAACGGTTGAGATAGCTCCATGATCTCGGCTTCCGTACATGAGAAGGCAAGATTTCGAAGGAATAGTCGAGAAGTCTGCATGATCGTCTTTGTCGTCAAGTCCTGGTGCTCCTCAGGAACAGCGCTCTGGTTAACCTCATGCTCATCATCCGACTGCTCAAAGACTTTATCAGGTAATGAATCTGACACTAGGTTCATACGTCGTCGCATCCATTCAAGGTCCGAGACAGCCTCGTTAGTATCTGGTCCATCAGATGTCGTCATTTCTTCAGGAGGGCCAGCCGGTAGTACTGGATGAGATTCCTTGGCTTCATTTGCCCACGACGGACCCTTTTTCGTGCGAGGTTGCATGACATCCATGAACTGATCCAGCGGAAACCCTGGCGCCGAAGGAGCTGGTGCGCTTGGCTTACCATTCTTGTCTGCCTTGTGAGCATGCGGTCGCGACGACGGTCCCGGATCTGCAGCGGTATCTTCCAGGCGTCTTCTTTTATTTGGACGAGGAGCTGGAGCATCTTTCGCGCCCTGCGGGCAGATTTGTTTTTAGAAAAAATGTCGACACTTTGGGTCGAAGAAAAAACTTACTGCGATAACCATAACATCAATTCGCGTCGAGTCGACGAACGTGCGGTCGAACCAGTCCCTTGCAGTGCTTGCTTCCTGATCCGTTTTGAAGCCAACGAAACCGAATCGACGCGATGTGCCATCTTGCTTGAGTGAAATTTTTACATCTGTGAGGTCCCAGAGGGAGCGCCCTGTTGTTCGAAGTGCTTTCTGAGGCGATCTGGTGTCAGGTATGTGGGTAGATTTTTCACAATCAAGCGGGACATCGTTGCAAAAATCGTGACGAGAGGAAGATCTCAAGCTATATACACCAATTCCAACTCCGACCGGACGTAACCGTCCTCTTGATCGTCATTGCACGAATTGAAAGTGGGGTTCGAGCTATCAAGACTGCAGTCTCTGCGACCATGTCTGCCAAGTCGATATTTCAAGAGGAGAAAAATCCACGGGGTATTCCAAAAGCCCCATTCATTGTACGTATCGACAAAAGTAGATCGGTAGTCTTCTGCTTATGCTCCATCGTTAATGCAGGCAAATGTCGAAGAATATCTGGGAGGCCCAGATGGCGCGGTAGAGACACCCCTGAAAAATTTCCAGGATGCTATCGCGTATGTTTGAGCTGATATATACTCTGTGATGATTTTGAACCTAAGGAAGTCCAGGAAGTACCGATATATGGATGCCAACTTAACACAGCGACGAAAAGGTCTGGAGGACAAGATTCCTGACATCAGAAAGACATTACATATGGTGGAGTTCCTGCAAGAAAGAAGTGTGAGTCCATCATTGCGAACACGTTGTCCGTCAACATTACCTGATGATCATGTAGGAAGGCAAGAACAAGAGCGACGATCTAGATGATGATCTCAGTGACGAGGAAAACTCCGACAATCCTAAAAAGCTGCTTACCACAACGTTCGAATTAAATGACACGCTTTTCGCAGAAGCAGAACTTGAGGACACCGACACCGTCTATCTATGGCTAGGGGTGAGTTTAGTTGTCCTCTGCGAGTTTCCTGATGCGGCTTCTGATGTTTCGTATAAGGCGAATGTTATGCTATCGTACAAGTTGCCAGAGGCTGCGTCCCTCCTGCGATCCAAATTGGATCTTGCAGAGTCCAGCTTAAAAGCTACGATCGAAGACTTGGAGTTTCTGCGAGAGCAGCTGACGGTGATGGAAGTCAACACTGCTAGGGTTTATAATTGGGATGTTAAGCGAAGACGAGAGCGTCGACTAGCCGGAGAAGCCGATGGAAAGAAGGGCGGCTAGCATTTGTTATCGCTACACTTGCGAATTCTTCGGTTACGCTTTAGCGCTCTGACATTAACTGTACTTTCGGTTTGCATATATACGAGCTCAGCGGCCCTTGGTCACTAGCCCCTCGAGCTTTCTATGGCCTTTTGACTTCTAGCTGTGGGAAATGACATTCCTACTACCTGGTATTGCTGTGCACCGTGATCGCTAGCCCTCGTCATATTTCTGAAGATGTCATGCAAGCGAATCTCGCATTGGATATCTCGCATGCAGTTTTGACTACCCATCTAGAAGCCGAGGTAGCACAAGCAAGCGTGATACAACCTGAGATCTGAGAGTTCGCTCGATTTTGAGACCTAGCAGGTCTCGGGGGGTTGAATAGGGGTATCTCCATCGAATGATCGACTTATGGTTGTGCGGACGCTGGATTGGATCCGCGGCCCACCGGGTACCTAACAACAGCGTCACGAGGACTCGCGTTGCCACGTCACGATATCACCATTTGAAATCCCTTACTGATTCAAACGCGCGGCGTTGGCGCGGCGCGCGCACAAAGACGTCTTTACGTAAAAAGCAGGGTTTGGGGTGGATCAAGATACATATGCTCCCACCACTGTTTTGTGACACTGGCAGATTATACCCGTTTTCTGGCTTCTTCCACCATGTCTGTCAACACGATAGGTGCTGAAATGCGCTCCAAATCTGCGGATTCTACTTCCACATTGCCCGGCGTACTTCCAGATGTCAACCCAATCACAGGTCCTGCGATAGATCTTTACGAAGACGGCTACAATGATCCAGTGTATCAGGCGAAAGCTCGCATCTTGAATCGTGCAATACAAGACATCGGCATGGGTAGATATCAGGTCAGTAGCATTTCATAATGAATGTCTATCTAAACCGCGAGAACTTGAAATGATAGTGGTATCTCTTCGTGGTCACTGGCTTTGGCTGGTTTGCGTGAGTTGTATTGTGACCACTCTCTGCCTGATTTCTGATGAAAACGCGTGCCCGGTGAAAAGTGACTCCGTTTGGCCCGTGTGTTTATCCATCTCTGGCATGCTTTTACTAGGACTGAGGTTGGCTGTAGCTTTTGAGCGGGCTCATCCTTACACCCGTCGTCAATGAATTCCACTTCAACGGGCCTTTCCTGTCGTTAGCTTCGAATATAGGTCTTCTTGTTGGTGCCGTGTTTTGGGGTCTTGGATGTGACATCTGGGGAAGGAGGTACGTACGAATACATCTGGACTTGTTCACACTTCATGCGATACTTAGGTGGTCTTTCAACGTCACATTGTTTATCGCTGGAATATTTGGATTGGCATCAGGTGGAGCTCCTAGTTTCGTTGCACTAGCGTCCTTGATTGCTATGGTTGGTGTCGGTGTGGGAGGTCTGCCGTTTTAGTTTTTATTGAAAAAGCACGTTTTGTGACAATGTTACAGGCAACTTGCCAGTGGATTCTGCTGTTTTTCTTGGTGATAGGCAATTCACATCTAGACGTACCAGATAACTTATTGTAATCCTGCCAGACTTTGTCCCAGGTTCCCACCAGTACTTGCTCACCGTCCTTTCCATCTGGTGGTGTCTCGGACAATTGCTATCCAGTCTCGTGCGTATTACACGTCTTGTCCGCACGTTTGCTAATGGCACTTAGATTGCTTGGCCCCTGATCGCTAACTATTCTTGTGCCAGTGCCTCAGACTGCACCAAATCCGACAATATGGGATGGCGTTATTTGTTACTCACCCTCGGCGGAATCACTCTTTTCCTGTGGGTCGTTCGGTTCTTCATTTTCACGTTGTTGGAGAGTCCGCGTTTCCTCTCTGGCATCGGTCGTGACGCTGATGCCATCGAGATCATTCACAAATTGGCGAAATTCAACGGAACGACATCTCCCATCACTTTAGAAGAGCTTGAAGCTCCCGACAGAGCAGTGTCAGGCGGGGGTTCATCCTCCGGTGAAAGCCACAAGATATTGAGCAAGAGTTCCAAATATGACGCTAAACATATCAAGGCTCTCTTTGCTACTCCCAAAATGGCTTGGTCGACTAGTCTCTTGATTGCTATCTGGGGTAAGAATGCAGTCATTGTTGCGCTTGCAATGACCAACGAGACACAGGTGTTATTGGACTTGCCTCCACGCTGTATAACAATTTCCTGCCATATTTGTGGGTCTTCAAACCGGATATATACCGCTTGTTTGTCTCATACCTCGTAGACTTTCCAGCCGTGGTGCTGTCTTTGGGGATGGATCCCTGTACATTACCTATCGCAACGTACGTATAATACTTTGTCCCATGTTTTATAACTGAAGCCGCTGTACAGCAAGTGATTTTGAGCGTCATCGGTGTCCCCGCTGCATTGCTCGCCGGTTGGGCAGTAGAACTCCCATACATTGGGCGCAGGGGTACTCTTGCTATTGCCTCAGGCAAGTAACGAGACACTACCAAGCGCTTCCATTACTCAACGACCTCCCGCGGAATGAAGGGCTCACTGGCGCGTTTTTGTTCGCGACCACCACCGCCCAGACATCCAATCAACTCCTGGGGTGGAATTGCGGATACGTGTTCTTCAGCAACGTAAGTGATTTAGTTTGTCAGACCGGAAGACTAGATTAATTGTGGTTAGATCATGTATGGAGTCTTGTATGCTATTTCTCCCGAGATCTTTCCTGCGAAAGATCGCGGAACAGGGAATGGTCTGACGTCTACAGCATCGAGGGTGTTTGGCGTTTTGGTGCGCCCACTCGCCATCCCGCACAGCTTGTTCTTACCGTGTCCTGAATCTTAGGCCCCAATCATTGCGCTATATGCTAACCTCGCGACGGCGGTACCTGTATATATCGCTGGAGCTCTGGTGATTTTTGCTGGTAGCCTGGCTCTCTTATTGCCTTATGAGCCCAGAGGTAAGGTTTCTATCTAGAGTTTTTCACTTGCGATACCGCGTTTCGATTGTTCGTGGAACTTCAATTGTAGGTTATGCATCAGATTTCAGTAACATGATCCAAAGGATTGCTCTGGTACTTGCTCAGATGTGGTTTGCAAACCGTCAGAGAGTAAGATCTAGTATGCAGAGAAGACTAGTTAGCGCACCTGTGTGACTTGGGAGCGGAAGTAGGGCGTAGAATGAATCGTCGGCAACGCGTGAAAAACAATTTCATTCTCTGCCCCATACTCTACCTCCTGACTCTACGTTAGTAACAACGGCAATCGGGCTCCCAAGAGGAAACAGCCAGCTGAGACTTAGATTGCAAGTATGATATTTCTAGTGGTCTGTTATTTTTCCTCTGTTCTATGCGTAGACCATTCCATTGCGTGATTGACGAGGTGGTTGTTCAAGCACTCACAAAGACGGTATTTTAAAACGTTCACATTCCTTTTGAGGTTTGTGGCGAGACTCATTGTGGTTTGTAGACGTGTTATTTGGTGTTGTTGTAAATACAATTTGCGTCCCATTTTAGAAACCGCCCGTCCCGACGCATTCAGAATCATAGGAGGGGCACGAACGGGGTGCCCTTCACTGGAATTACCCTCCAAGACGGCATAAGTCACCTGTGGAATTTACGCTGTTCTCTGAATGACCACAACTATGTGCTCATTTTTGTTTTTATTTTTTGACGCACTTAGTACATGGCTTCCACTGGCAAACGCGTCCTCATATTTGTGGACCAAGAGTGCCACAGCACTACATATTCAGCGTTGGCAGTCTTTCCTCTCTCTTCACCTCTATCTATCTCTCCTTCCACTTACTTTCTACCAGTCATGAACAACATCATCCCCCCTGCACTCGATAGTCGAAGAGTCACTCGGGAACTGACTGCACGTCTTTGCTCTCAAGACCATCTTCTGCATGGTATCAATGACATCATGAAGTTCGAGCATTCTGAAGACTACGAATTACAACGCTACGCCCGAAAGGTCTTGTCTTTGTTGTCAAACATCTTTTATAATCAACTGACGATTTCCATACAGATCATCTCCCTGACTGAGGTAAATATAATCTTAATTGTTGCACGCTCTTTCAATAATGATGTCGGTAATTCAGGTCGCACGCAGCACTCTCAAACGTTTGAAAGTGGAATTGTACTTGTTCGTTGCTTGTTCACAAGCTTTCCTGCCGTTAAAGTCGGCGTACTTCAAATTGCTTCTTTTCATCGAGCGCCGGAAGCACGCCTTTGGTTCTGACCTGAACGGTAGATATTGGTCGTTAGTTTGTTTTATCTCTTCTCACCGTTCATACAGAAAGAATATCCCGACTCTTGCATCCTCTGTATAGTCGGTTTGTCATATGCTGCGGGGGAGTTGACCCCCGTGCACAACTGGGCCTCAAGGGATTACCAGCCCCTCCTGATATACCCGCCACTTGGAAAAGCACCGTACAGCCTGCAGTGCCTGCTACCGCTGTATCGTCAGCACAAAATCGAGATGCGGCGTCCGATATCATGCTACGTATGTGAACCTTTTGTGATATTCAGGAGACCTAGATTGATAAACGATTTTTAGCACCGGATTCTTTCGCGAGAAAAAGGGAGAGACTCGCCCGGCTTGGGGAATTTATAAAGGAGCAATCTGCAAAGAAGTACCGCCGTGCACGAGGACGTTCCGTGCTGAAGGAATGCCCGACTGGCAACCCGGGGGAAAACCGACTGGTACCTCAGCAATACGCGACGGGCAACCCAGAGGCAAAACGTCTTGTACCTCAGCAATACGCAACGGGTCACCCGGAGGCAAGACGTCTTGTACCTCAGCAATACGCAGCGGGCGACCCGGAGGCGAGACGTCTTGTACCTCAGCAATACGCAACGGGAAACCCGGAGGCAAAACGTCT
>MU179316.1:483273-500433 GCA_016767475.1 Suillus weaverae
AGAAGAACATCAGAGCCGCCAAGTTTGAGGACTCACTATTAAACTGAAAGGTGGACTGACAACAAGGACTTTTTATGTAAAGGCGGAGAAAACCCTACATGAGATCTTGGCCCACACAACAAAAATCTCGCGTTGTCTTAGGCAGCGTGCAGCGTCAGAGAACAGAGACCAAGGTCTATATTGAACCGGGGAAGGAGTGTGGACTCGCATGATAGCAGACACCAGATGCGACGATGGAGGCCAACGGAAATGAAGAATGTGCTGATGTTGTTAGAAAACCGGCCTTGGGCGCTTGATCTGCACAGCCCACATTCAAGCTGTGAAGCAAACACAAGAATACAGCATGAACGCGCTTGTTACTCCCACAGCGACTTCTCATCTGACTAGACTGCGCATTGACGAAAACGTCCACTCCATCGCAGTTTTCATATGGCGCATGTGAAGCACAGGTGAGTAAGTGACACCATTTGTGCAGCTTCTGAAGGTGGGAGTTGACGTTGTCCTGCGCGCGTCATGTGAAGTCACCGAGCAGAAATCTTGTCTTCCCCTGCACCTGAAACGCAAAAGACATCAGCGACAGCACCTCGCCAAAAGATGAAAGGACACACCTATGTTGTCCATGACATCTTACGCCTGCCTGGTGGACAGCAGATTATCAGCTGTTCATATGATGGCTCAATTCGAATCTGGGACTTGGAGAGTGGAACGCAGGTGGGGGAGGCCTGGAAGGACGAAGAGGGTGGGTCAGTGTTCGCCATAGCATTGTCACCAGATGGCAAGACAATAGCAAGTGGGAATGAGGATGGTGCAATGAGATTTTGGGACATCAACACAGGCAAGGTCGTCAATAAATGGATGGGACACACAGACGATGTGCAGTCTGTGCGCTGGAGTCCTGATGGAGGGCGAGTGGTGAGCGGATCCAGAGATGAGACATTCAGAGTGTGGGACGTCAAGAACAACAAGACGATATTGATACTCGCCCCAATAATGTCGAAGAAAAAGGACGACCACGTGTGGGCGATTTGCGATTACTCACCCAATGGCGAGATGATTGCGACAGGCGGGGACAACTATGGGCTGAAAGTTTGGGATGCCAAAACAGGCGAACTGCTCAAAACAATCGAGATCGGATTTACTAGGTGCCTTGCATGGACCTCTGAATCGAAATCAGATGCACTTGTCGCCAGCAAATCTTCTCAGATCGGGAAATTCGACGTCACCACCTGGACTGAAATCGCTGTTCTGGAAAAAAATTGATTCAAGGCATTGCGCTATCTCCGAACGAGCGGATCCTCGCAAGTGTAACTCATCTCAACAAGACAGCGCAACTATGGAACCTCGCAAACAATCAGCCCATCGGACCACCCCTCCACCATGAAGGTCGAGTGAGATGCGCGGCTTTTTCTGCAGATGGAAAGTTACTCGTGACTGGCTGCTGGTCGCTGGAGACGGAGACGGAGACGGAGACGCACATATACACATGGGACGTCTTTGCTATCCTCAGAGAAGCTGGCCTCGAAGACCTTCTATCAGATAATGTGAGCTTGAACCCATTTCTTCTTTAATTGACGACGAGTTTGCTCATACTCTTAGGATGTGTGTTGCATCGTCTCATCAGAAACCTCGCACACTGATTTGTTCATCACAGAATACCGTCAAAAAACCTTTATTAGATGTATGTCGTACGTTTCTTAGAATGTCTTTGCTTTTGAACATCTACACCCTAGGCTGATGCTACCCGGCGACGACGTCCGCCAATCAAAGACGCTCGTCGAATACCCCGAGGATTCTTTGACGATGCCCGAGATGTATGTGATTTTCATCCATAATGGCAGAGTCCCTTTTGACACAAACATTAGTTCGAGACATCACGCAGAGTTGCATCCCATGGGCAACGTGATCGTCGCACCTTATCAACACGCCAATATCTCCTTGGTCGCTTAACCTCCTTATGGCGCCGCCCCGATTCGCATGGGGTGACCGAGCGCGAGACCATATCTCGACCCCATCCTCTCAGCTGGGCTCAACAGTTCGTCTCCGGCATGTTACACAAACGAAATGGAACGGAGGTCGAGTTGCGAGAGACACCTGAAGTCGAGGTTCCATGCACAAGGGGCAAGCCCGTACATTTTTTTCCTTCTCGGTTCTTCTCTATCCCTGACTCATTTTCACAGAGGAATTATCACGCAACAAAGAAGAAGCCATTTGCCAGCTCGTCTCGACCTTCCGATCTTCGTACCACACAGCAACCTAGTGCAGCAACCCAGAACATACCATCCTCATCGCAGGGACAACCTACCATTACCACCACATCCGAAGCACTTCCCGCAGTGGCCACTACCACATCGACGAGTGGAACGACGTCGCGACGAAATATCACCGTAATCCAGGCTGGATGGTGGACTCGTTTCTTGCTCTGGATTGGGTGTGCGTCTATTGAGTACACAGACAATCAACAATAGGGCAGAAACTACGCGGTTCTTGTGTTTTATTGACATTTTCTATTTTCTCATCTAGTTTTCGACGGCCCTTCTGCTCTCCATCGTTGTACAGTATTTCTTGATACCAATTCCTTTTGACAAAGTCTTGTTTATTTCCCTGTATAGGCACTGCAGCACGCTTCATGGGTAATGGTTGCACTACTTTCGTTGTATTACAGTATGTATGTGCTATGTAGGAACCTAGGACCCGGGTCTTGTGTCAATACCTGTATCGAACGAGCGCCTCCGCGAGCTGTGCTCTTGAAAAGGTCACATAGGAGGTTGAGAACCAAGGTCAGAGAGAGGAGCAGGAGTCCAGTTGGCCTCTCAACGGAAATGTGGAGGGGAAAGATAGATACGGCAATCGCCGAGTCGACTAGGCGGGTGGACGGATGCAGGTTTGCGGGGTAGTAGGACCGTGAAACCGAAGGGTCAGTGCGCATATCGCGATTGGGCGCTTGAACTGCACAGCCTGTGTTGATGCTGTGAAGCAGACACGAGGATGAAGCGAGGAAAACGCACTTGCAGAAGACTCTAACGGCCTCCTTCCTGACTTGAACCCCCAAACGCCTGCTCCGTCGCAGCTTTCGTTTCCGCATTCATCTTTCTGTGTATGAGTCAAGTACATCTGGATTCTGAGTAAGTGGTAGAATCGTATGGCGGTTAAAGGCAAGAGCTGAAATTATCACGCACCCATCAAGTGGATGCCGAAACCGAACTTATGGAATCTTCGCATTGTCCATGGATGCACTTTGCGAAGCCCGACAATTTAGCGACGAAGCCTTACCGAAAGATCAAAGTAAATGATCATATCCAACACACCCTACACCTGCCCGGTGGACAGCGGATTATAATTTATTCATTGGGTGGGTCATTTCGAGTCTGGGACTTGGAGAGGAGCACACAGGTCGGGGAGGAATGGGAGGATAAAGAAAGAGGAGTGGGTGCCATAGCATTGTCGCCGGACGGCAAGACAGTGGCAACTGGGAGTGACGATGGCACGATGAAATTGTGGAACGTCGACAAGGGCAAGGTTATCAAAAAATTGACGGGGCACACAAAGGCAGTGCATTCTGTGTGCTGGAGTCCAGACGGAGGACGAGTCGTGAGTGATTGCTGGGGAGCATTCAGAGTATGGGATGTCCAGAGCGGAAAAACTATCGTCGGACCAATCGAGACGGGGGGAAACGTGTTCGCGGTTTGCTACTCACCCGATGGTAAGATGATTGCCACGGCCGGCGGAGAACTCGAAGTCAACTGGGGCAACCTGAAAATCTGGCATGCCAACACAGGTGAACTGTTCAAAGCACTCTCGGCTGGAAATAGTCGAAGCTTGATATGGACCTCAGATGGAAAAACGCTTATTTCTGGAGGCTACACAAAAATTGACACAGCCACGTGGACTGATCGTCGCATGCCCGGATTCAACATGACTAAAATCTCACTGGCACTATCTCCCAATGAGCGCATCCTTGCACGCACATCTATCTTTCACAACAAAGTGCAACTATGGAACTTCGAAACCAATCAACCCATCGGAACTCCACTTCATCATCAACACATGGTGCACTCTGCGACCTTCTCTGCAGATGGAAAGTTCCTCGTCACTCGCTGCTTCGACCGCCACTTATACACATGGGATGTTTCCGCTATCGTCAAAGAGGCTGGCGTTCCAGCTCCGAAAATGAAAGGTGCTCCTCGGATACCCCAAGGGTTTTTTGACGATGCGCTACGAGAAGCTAATGCATGTGACCTTTATCTATTATTTGATTCTTTGACAAATATGTTGCCAGTTGCGTACTCGTCTATCCCAATCCCATGAGCCACATAGCCTCCCAACCCCACCACTACGTCAACGCGCCCTCAGTCGCTTTGCCTCCTGGCGCCGCTCCAAGCCACATAGGGCAACTAAGCCCGACATCCAATCCCGATCCCACCCTCTCAGCTGGACTCGAAACCTAGTATCTGGTATACTACGTAAACGAGATGGATCGGACATCCAGTTGCGAGAGGTCGAGGTCCCTTGCACAGCAGGCAAGCCTGTGGGTTTTTTTCTCTTTCACGGCTCTTCTTTATCGCTAACACCCCTTCGCGCAGAGGAACTATCACGCAACAAAGAAGAAGCCACCTGCCAGCTCATCTCGACCTCCCAATATTCATACCACGCAACAACCCAGCGGAGCAACACAAAACGCACCAACATCACCACAGCTACCACCTCCAATTGCTACTACTTCGGCACTTTCCGCCATGGCTGATATCACTGAGACATCGGGAACACCCTTGAGTCCTCATATCACCGTTACTGGGTGGCGCGCTCGTTTCATGGGCTGTATTTGCTGCATGCCTATTCAGAACGCAGGCGGTCACCATTAGGGAAGCGCCATTTTGGCTTCTGTGTTTCGTTCGTGTTTTTGTTGTTGTCTCATTTATAGCTAATTCTCACGTCATTATATAGTACTTCCTGGTTGTTTCACAAGTGTGTAGTAGGGTAGGGTACCAATATCCATCAAGTGTCAAGCCATGATAAGTGTATGTAAAGTTTGAAACAGATAATTGTTATTAGGACCGTGAAACCGAAGGGTCAGTGCGCATATCACGATTGGGCGCTTAAACAGCACAGCCTGTGGATGAAGCGAGGAGAACGCATTGCGGCCCTTGCAGAAGACTTTAACGACCTCCTTCCTGACTTGAATCTGCATTGAACGAAACGCCCACTCCGTCGCAACTTTCGTTCCGTATTCCCTTTCTGTGTACGAGTCAAGTACATCTGGATTCTGAGTAAGTGATAGAATCGTACGGCGGTTGAAGGCAGGAGCTGAAATTATCAGGCATCCATCAAGTGAATCTCGAAACCGAAATCATGGAACATCTAGCCTCTGCGAAGCACAAGAATTTAGCGACGAAGCCTTACCGAAAGATCAAAGTAAAGAATCGCATCAAACACACCCTACACCTGCCCGGTGGACAGCAGATTATAATTCATTCATTGGACGGGTCATTTCGAGTCTGGGACTTGGAGAGGGGCACACAGGTGGGGGAGGAATGGGAGGACAAAGAAAGAGGAGTATTTGCCATAGCATTGTCGCCAGACGGCAAGACAATAGCAACCGGGAGTGAGGATAGCGCAGTGAGATTGTGGAACATCGACACCGGAAAGGTCATCAAAAATTGGACGGGGCATACAGTGGGAGTGCAGTCTGTGTGCTGGAGTCCAGACGGAAGGCAAGTGGTGAGTGGATCCTGGGACGGAACATTTAGGATGTGGGATGCCAAAAGCGGAGAAACTATCCTTGGACCAATCAAGGCCACAGGGAAATGCGTGTACGCGGTTTGCTACTCACCCGATGGCAAGATGATTGCCACGGCGGGGGGTAGGCTGAAAATCTGGGATGCCAACACAGCCGAACTGCTCGAAACACTCGAGGGTGTATTTACGTGCCTGGCATGGACCTCGGATGGAAAAACACTTTTTGCTGGGGGAATGGATATCACGAAATTCGAGACAGCTATGTGGACTGTTCTTAACGTGCGCAAAATCGACGTTAATACCATTTCACTATCTCCCAATGAGCGCATCCTCGCAAGCACAACATACTTCGACAAGACAGCGCAACTATGGAACCTCGAAACCAATCAACCCATCGGAAAACCACTTTATTATGAAAACTACATGAACTCTGCGACCTTTTCTGCAGATGGAAAGTTCCTTGTCATTGGCTGCTTCAAGAGCTACATACACATATGGGATGTTTCCACTATCGTCAAAAAAGCTGGCCTTCTATCAGATATTGTAAGCCTCGATACATTTCATTTTTGATGACACTGACAACGGCTCCATCAGGTTGATGCAACAACCATGCAACAACCCAGCGGAGCAACACAAAGCACATCATCATCGTCACAACAACCACCTTTCACTACTGCTGCTTCGACACCTTCTGCTGTCGTTGGTACCGCGGGAACAACAGGGACAATCTCGCGTCCTCATATCACCGGTGCTGGATGGCGCACTCGTTTTGTGGGCTGGTTGTGTTGTCTGCCTATTCAGAACACAAACGGTCACCATTAGGGAAGCAACATTTTGGCTTCCTTGTTTCGTAACTTTCGTTCGTGTTTTTGTTGTTGTCTCATCTATCGCTAATTCTTCCCGCCATCGTATAGTATTTCACAACCGTATAGTAGGTAGGGCACCATCCACCAGGTGCAATGTTTGGAACAGATAGCGCTAAGATTGAGTATTTCTGAGGTGCTAAACAGGGAAAAACTAGTTATCAATTCGCGCAACAACACAGACATTTTTCACTGTCCGGATGAACCTGCGACAATACAAACATCATCGCGCACCCGCGAACAGCCGATGTCAGGTCATCGATGTCTTGGACACGTTGTACACGAGAACTATTGGTTGTGAGTAGATTGTCCTACCAAGTCAAACGCAAGGTAGCCATCATACAATCATGATTGAATCATGGTGACCATGATGACCGAGAAGTTCAGGTTTGGCACTACTCACATCGATAGCTAACCCGACGGCGAACTAGGAACAAAACCAGAAACAAATCACGAAGTGATGCTGAATTGATGCTTCGCACGTACATCATGGTTCCGGCTCACCGCGCCATGATAATATTGTCAAAGTCTTTCCATCTTGACGTCTTAACCCACTTACTACCGAATCCACTTGGCCAGCCTTGTCGAAGATCATTTAGCTGTGCTTGGGCTATATAGAGGGTCGCGCATAAGGAAATTTTATGCTTCTCGCTTCACCTGGATGGATCACCCTGACCCTACAACGACCTTAATATGATCTGTAAAATGCTCAACACTTCGTGCGCGGAATGCCTGCATATCAACAAAATATACAAGCTACCGCCTTGATCTTACATGGCGCTGCGCTTTCAGCGTCCACTCATCCAGGACTCCATCCCAGAATATATAAGCCATGACTTGCAGATGATTCGGGCTTAAGTGACAGCAGGGGTCAGTTGCATGTATCCCCCGCCTTCCACGGGAACCCACAATGTCTGAACTTGGCTCGACAAGGGCTGGGCGTGGTGCGATGGTGAGTGTCGCGGTGTCAGCCAGTCTGGTTCATGCCCACCTATCTTCCAGTGTTCTGTTGATGGCAGGCAAACTATACTTGCGATCCCTTGGCAGATGTGGAGCGTGGCCCACCGGACAATACGTGCAAGCTCGCAGTGCATAATGGACTTTGATTAGACATGAGGTTACACGGTGGTGTACATATATAACAAGTAGACATAAAAATAGGGTCCATAAAGGTTAAACGTTAAACGTTAAAGACCAGCAAAGTCAGTGGAATACAATATTAATCGCGTCTCTCAGTCCTCAGAGCCCGGGGCAAAATGGACCAATTCTTTGACACGCTTCATCAGCTTGCCGGTTACATCGCGCCACGTCTTGGATTACACGCGGCGGTAAATGTACTTGTACCGCACACTACCATCCTCGTCGGTGACTTGTACGCGCCTGACCGCGTAGCCCGGCATGGGGACCGGCAGATGAGCTGGGTACTGCCCAATCGTGTTGAGGAGAGAGTGAATGAAAGCTGAAGGAGGACTTACATCAAGAAGGGCTCGTCCGTCGTGAATTACTTCTTTCTTGTAAGCCTCTAGTTCCTCGTATGGTTTCTGCGGGGGACGGCACATATCAGCACGATATCGACAGAGTAAAGGCAATCAGTCAACCTTCATAGGCTCTATTTTTCTGGTGGTGGGGAGGGGCGCCTGCAAATGAATACCTAAATCAGCATGATATCCAAAGACCAAAATAAAAACATCTAACATGCAAGAAGCGGTCGCACTTTTCGCAAACAGGCTTGCCGTCGAACATCGCTACTGTTTGACCCTAAACACGAAGAAATGTGAATTGAGACAACTGCAGAACAAGGGGGCATACGTTTTGGATCGTGATGACTGCAGAGCACCTGGGCATTGAGCACACTTGTTCCATGATTCGAGTAGATACGAGAGATGTAATGAGAAGAGAGGACTTTGAGGTGAATACTGCTGGAAACTTTCAGCGGTGAGAGACGATGAGTGAGAGAGGATAAAACATGGCGGCTTTAAATGAGACGGAAAGATACAAGCATAGTGGCAAGATGTGGAAGGTAGGAGCGTGGAGGCCTGAGCACTAGTGGAAGAATGGTAGTTACAACTTAGTGGGACAAGCACAAAGTCGAGCAAAGACAATGCACCGTAGCACGTGAACAATAGAGTGCTCCGACGAAATAGATGTGGAATTCCCTAGAATAAGGTACCCGAGAACACAGAAATACTAACGCTCACCTATCCAGTGCTCACTTTGTGTAGGCGAACGTTTCCACCGGGCACAACTTTGTTGTGGGAGATGATCGCGGCAACATCGAGCAATTGACTCGTCGAAGATTGAAACTACTGCTCTTGCATAAATTACTCACGAATACGGAGGGAAAAAGTATCGTGACGACAGAAAGTCACTTGTCATTGTGATGTTGCGCTGGCATATTATAAGCCTCGGCAAGACCACAGCGTTAAGTGACACTGAAAAGAAAGGCATCTCAAAAGCGAGGATATAATTTGTCAACGTCTACAATGATTCCATCGCAGGGTGGCCCAACATAAGGAACAAGGGCATCGCAGAGACAATAGTGAGGGAGGTAGTCATTTAGTGCCTCAGACTGATGAAGTAGATCCAGCTTCAACCGCGAGCCGGGACGATATGTGGTTTATGCACGAAGGACGGCTAGGAGGGGTGGGGGTAGAACATGACTCTGTGAAAGGACGCCCGTCAAGATAGAGCGGGAGACTCTCCATACTGGCATATGCTCCAGCCATGATCATGGTGTAACAGTAAAGGCAAGACTCCACTCTTATCGCCAATGTCAACCTGCCAGGGGAGCATGCTGCCATCCGATGACATGTCCAGGGTCAAAATTCCTATGGAATTCATCTCGCCTTCGGCAACGGAGGCGTATGTGGGTGATGGTGACCTATTGTGATATTCAGTCGAAAAAGCTCATTAAGCGGCTTCGAAGTTCCGTCGAGTGGCATCGAGCAGTACTTCGACTCTCACAGAAAGTCAAGGAATTGGCCAGTGTCAAGTCTGCGCAGACCTCACACAGACTCGGTCATCTTCGAGAGTTTCCTCCGAACACCAAAGGTCTGTCACTACTTTCATCGACATCCCCCACCCTATCCCGACATTTCCCTCACGTTTCCCGCCATCTCTCTTGAGGCATCCTGTGCAAAATGTACGATGACAAGATCCTAGCAGACGATGGATGCTTGACTAGTGGATAAGGTCTTCGCAGTGATTGAGGAAGACTGTTCATTTTGTTTGTTCGACACTGCACAGATACGTTCCTCCGAGCACGTAGACATAGATCTGATTGGACGAAGACCATGATGCATCTAGTTGGACCCTCTAGGGAAATGTGGTGTAAGGGAATAGATACGAAAACTGCCGAATCGTATTGGCCCAGGGAAACACAGGAATGCAGGCTTGCGGGATTGTAAGACCGACGCCGAGGAATCAATGCAGATGAGGGAAGTGGGGATATTGTGCAAAAAGAGCGTTGGGCGCTTAATCTGCACAGCCAGTGCTGGAGCCATGGAGCCGTGGAGCGGTGAAGCGAACACGAGGCGACGAAAACGCACCAGTAGAAAACTTGGACAACGACCTCCCTCCTTCCCTCCTTGAATCTCCAGCGAACGAAACGCCCACTCCGTCGCAACTTTTGTTCCTCGTTCGTCTTTCTGCATACAAATCAAGTACATCTAAATTCTGAGTAGGTGATAGATTCATACGGCATTTGATGGTAAGAGCTGAGATTATGACGTGCCCATTAAGTAGATCCCAAAACCAAAATCATGGAGCATCCAGCTTCTGCGAAGCACGAGAATATAGCGACGAAGCCTCACCGAAAGATCAAAGTAAAGAGCGACATCAGCCGCATCTTGCACCTGCCCGGCGGACAGCGGGTCATCTCCTATTCATAGGATGGGTCATTTCGAATCTGGGACTTGCAGAGAGGCGCACAGGTTGGGGAGGAATGGGAAGACAAATATTTTGGAGTGGAGACTATGGCATTGTCGCCGGACGGTAAGACCATGGCAAACGGGAGTTTGGGTGGCGCAGTAAAATTGTGGAACATCGACACCGGCAAGGTCATCAAAACCTGGACGGCGCATACAATATTGGGAGTGGTGTCTGTGTGCTGGAGTCCAGACGGAGGGCGAGTGGTGAGCGGATGCTAGGATGGAACATTCATAATACGGGATGTCGAGAGCGGAGAAACTATCCTGGGACCAATCAAGGCAGAGAACGTGGACACGGTTTGTTACTCACCCGATGGCAAGATTATTGCCACGAGCAGGGGTCCATATGGGTTGAAAATCTGGGACGCTGACACAGGTAAATTGCTCAAAACAGTCGAGGAAGGAGCAACGTGCCTAGCATGGACCTTGGATGGCAAAACACTCATCGCTGGTGGAATTAAGATCACGAAATTCAACACAACCACCTGGTCACAAATTAATAGCTATCATTGACCTGGACGAAAACGAATTCGCTAATACCATCTCACTATCTCCTAACGAGCGCATCCTCGCAAGCACGTCACTCGACAAGACAGTGCGACTATGGAATGTCGAAACCAATCAATCCATCGGAACACCACTTCACCACGAAGACAACGTGATCTCCGCGACCTTTTCTGCAGATGGAAAATCCCTCATCACTAGCTGCTCCGACGGGCACATATACACATGGGATGTTTCCCCTATCCTCAGAGAAGCTGGCCTTCTGTCAGATATTGTAAGCTTGAACACATTTTATCATTAATGACACTGATAAACAACGGATCTGCTCCCCTAGCCTGATGTTATACTATAACTAGTTCTAAAGATGAAAGGCGTTCGTCGAATACCCCAAGGGTTTTTCGACGATGCACTGCGAGATGCCAATGTACGTGATTTCCATTCATACTTGAATGCTTTGGCAAATATGTTGGCAGTTGCATACTATTACTAGCCCACCACCACGTCAACGCACCCACAGTCGCTTCTCCTCCTTCTGGCACCGCCCCAAGTCACATAGGGCAACTGAGCCCCAACCCCAACCCCGATCCCACCCTCTCAGCTGGACTCGAAACATAGTATATGGCGTGATGCGCAGACAAGATAGATCAGACATCCCGTTGCGAGAGCCACCTGTAGTCGAGGTCCCGTACACAGCAGGCAAGCCTGTATGTATTTTCCCTCAATCGTTCTTATTTATTACTGACTCCATATCGTACAGAGGAACTATCACGCAAGAAAGAAGAAGCCAACTGCCAGCTCATCTCGGCCTCCCAATACTCTTACCACACAACAACCCAGCGGAGCAGCACAACACACACCGTCATCGTCACATCTACCACCTCCCCCTGCCACTGCCACTGCCACTGCCACTGCCACTGCCACTGCCACTGCCACTGCCACTGCCACTGCCACTGCCACTGCCACTGCCAGTCCTCATATCACTATGAGAGTTGTCGGATGGCGTGCTCGTTTCATGGTCTGGGTTTGCTGTTTGCCTATTCAGAGCACAGACGGTCAACATAAGCGAAACGACATTTTGATTCCGTGTTTTATTGGTATCTTTTGTTCTTTCATCCAATTCTTCACGACCTTCCTCTCGTCATCGGGTAATAGGTTCATCGGCGTGTAGTATGGTGGGGGACCAGTTGTATCCAATATTGTGCGCGCGCATAGTACTAGAATTCAATGTTTTGAACCAATATGTTGTCGGTTTGGCAAACGCATGATATTATCAATGGATGCGCTACTTATTCACTTTCGAGCAAGACTCGAGACTGCGCGGATACATAAGTTGTGTAAATGCCAAGATTTGCTACAATGCTCATTGTCAACCGAAGAGAGTGAATCGATAGCGAGGAATGATTGTATTAATACTGAAGCAAAATACCTTTGCATTCGTTCTAGTTATGAATCGTCGAGTTCGTCTTCTTCGTCGCTGCCACCCATCAAATCCTCATTCACCATGTCTACAACTGCATCGATGGTCGCTTTAGACATTCGAGGCATAGCACCCGGTCGCAAGAGAGGATGATGTGCTTCTTGGAGCTCTTCCTCAGATTCCTCGCCACTCTCTTCGCCGTTGGCATCATCGCTTCCACGGTTGTCTTCCTCCTCTGAACCATCATCAGGTTGGCTACCACTCCCGACGTCGCTCGCTTCTGAATCCGATGAGCTGCTATTATCAATATCTTCCGACGATGCAATCTCATAGTCGTCATCATCCGAGTCTGAGTCATCCCACGCGGGGCCATTGGTAGCAGTATTACCGCCATTAGACAGTTCCCCCTCAGTCGTTGCCTTCTTACCACTTGCGGCTTTGGAGGGAGGTGGAACGGAACCTTTGCCAAACAAGTGTTTCCGTTGCCTCGCCCACGCATTGATGGGGTCTTGCTCTCTACCGTCCACCATGGAGAATTCCGTCTCGACAATGTCTCCCTCTGCATCCTCTTTGTCTCCTCTATCGCCGTTGTGGTCTTCAGCAGACGATGTCTTTCTCCCTAGGATGACGGAGCATGTGCGACCCGTGGCACTGATCAAGCGAACGCCATCTTTTGGGATGAGATCACCAACAGCCCAGAACTCGCATGGTTTGCTCTCTCCCCAGAGAATTCCTGAATCGAAAAACCATAGAGTTCCAGGTTTGGCGGCAAAATAAGCATCGATACCCGCTGCGCAGTGTCCTGATTTAGGAGTGGCACACGCGCTGCGAAATACAGTTGCAGAGGCCTCGAGAGGAGAAATAGGGAGATGTGTCAGAAACTCGCGTAGGACGAAGAGCGTCTCTTCTCCTTTCGCAACTGTTGACGTGGATGGAGTGGAGGAGCCGGAGTAGGAGGTAATATCAAGTTTAGAGGCGCTTATAGCGTCAAGTCCAAATATTATTTGGTGTGGGTTAGAAGTTGTGGCCTTACCCTTTTCAGGCACGTCGCTAGATAGCATGACGACCGTCCAGTGCTGCTTTGCTTTTCCGCGCGTTGGTACAAGGAATGCTCGTGAAATACTAGAAAGAGGGATTGAAGCTTCCACTGCACGGGATGAAGGATTTACAAAGCGTATCGTTTTCTCGTGAATCGTGATATCAACTTTTTTTCGAACAGGTGAAGTCGTGGATATCGAAGGGAGTGTAAAAATGGGCCGGTCGTCCTCAAGTACATCCGTAGTTTTTTGGCGCTTGATATTTGAGCCGATGCCTTCTTCATCAGTGCTGGCTGCTCGCCCGCGTTTTGTGCCTTTCTGTACAGCCAAGTCTTGAATCGCCCTCATAGCGGCAGGTTGATCTCGTGTCCACTCTAGCTGGCCGACGGCCGACATGTCTGTGGGATGTTCACCGCCAGATGCAAATGCAAGTAGCGTGTCCACAGCAGAGCGGGCTTGCTCGGAACTCAGGGAGTCTATGATGGACGAGCATTCGGCTGGAAAGTGTTTGGACAATGCGTCCCAGTATGGAGTGCTCGAACTCATCACGAGATCCTTGTCGAGCTAGATAGATGACATAGATTAGCGATAATACCTGCTGGATGTTAATTCCTACCTTTGATGTACCACAAAGTCACCAAGCCACTACGCAGACTCCAGTCACAAGTTGCTCGAGCCAACTTTCAGTCGGTTCCCTCATCGTGGGCTCAAGTCACATGACTACACGCGTCAGAAATAAGGCCAAAAATAGAATTCACGTTCTCATTCAACAACACCGAATTGCCGACCCTAAACAAAGACGCGACTCTGCCTCTTACTGCCATCATAACACCCTTCGCGTCCTTGTTGACTTCATTTCTCACATTCGCTGATCACTGCTTGCTCGTTGTTCACCTCAAATAGTCTGAGCGATAACACCCCTCAAACTCTCCGTACTATAGCAACGTGTTTGCACACTGTTCTACTTTCTGGTAAGTTCTCCGTCTTTCGTTGCAGCCCTGCCGTAATTCTGTTGACTGCCAGTAGTGTATACAAGACCTTTCTCGAGCAAAACATTATACTTTCTCACTCATGGCACCCAAATCTACCGGAGGGAAGTCTAAATCTGGCGCGCCAACTCAAGCATCAGGAGGAGTTGCAGGATCCGGTGCCACCACGACACCAAGAACGATACAGACTCGCAGTCAGAAAGCTGGCCTCCAGGTCTGTCTTGAGTGTATGATCCTCTGATCCATTTCTTGATATAGCCCCTTTTTCTTTACCCTCCTTGTAGTTCCCCGTCGGTCGTATCCACCGTTACTTGAAACAGCGCACGCAGCACAATGTGCGTATTGGAGCGAAGGCCGCTGTCTATACCAGTGCAATATTGGAGTATCTCACTGCTGAAGTGCTTGAACTTGCTGGTGAGTAGATCAATCCGGATTGAAGACACTCGTTCTTATACCCGTTGTTAGGAAATGCATCAAAGGACTTGCGCGTCAAGCGTATAACACCCCGGCATTTACAACTTGCCATCCGAGGAGATGAAGAACTTGATATCCTTGTTCGCGCAACAATCGCCGGAGGAGGTGTATTGCCATTTATCCACAAGAGCTTGACAGCTGCTTCAGGCAAGAAGAAGCTCGAGGGACAACAGCAGTAGTGGCTGTTGGAGTTTTATAAGTGTTGACTTTATCTATTCATGTTGTGAGCGCAGCCATCAGCTGTACTAACTTTATTTTGCTTCTGGATGTTGTTACTTGCATCTGTAGTTTTTGTATCAAATGCATGTTTGAGACCGAAGTCATTCGGGCTGTTTGTGATGGATATTTAACCGACTAGTGTCAGTGCCTTCATTCCTCTAGTTGATGTTACGCCACAATCCTTACACAAAGGGTGTTGGTTGCGACTCTGTTATGCTACAACTCGATCGTACATATCCAGGATAATGTTCGTCTAGTCTACTCACTGTGCAACGATCACCTTTCCTCAATCATGAGCTGCTCGCGCGTTCCCCAAGACAGCCTCTTTCCCGCCTGTCTCTCTCAACTCCCCTTTCTCATGCAGCTCCTCATTTTTGGTAAACTTGCCGATGACCTATAAAGGAAATCAGCTAATTGTCGATAGCACGTAAGAGGCACAAGACCTGCCTTTTGCGTTTTTCCAATGACCTTGTCACTGAACCCAGCATGGCCCTCGGGCAGGTTGGGCTGCCCACCAATTGCGACTCCACCTGCAAACGGTATGTTAGTGACTGGTTATCGCGATGATTGAATGGCTAATACCTTCTGGCGTAGGTTGAACACCGAGTGGGCGCTCGCTGGTGAATGCAGTGTTACCACGAGCACTCTCGCTCTGATGCGAATCTGGACCTGTGCGCCCGGCAGACGGCGTGCCAATGGTAGCACGAGTGGAGTCGGCATCATCCGACTTCGTGGGGGTGTCCTTGCCATGGATCACAGAGGAAGACATACGCTCGATATTCGCGGGTGAGTAGTCCTGAGTCTGTACGGCGGCACGCGACCCGGAACCTGGTAGCGGCTGAGAAGAATCGTGAAGTTGATGCTGCGGGCGAGTAGTGTTCAATGCAGCGTTGTTGGTATTATTTTGTGACATGTTGACTGTTGACTAATGTATAGGTTTCAAATATTGTGGGGTTGGTTGTAATTGAGTGGCGATTGTTGACTTGGACAGAGGAGTTCAACTTTGTCTTATATGCATTTCGATGCCGTTGGAGAGAATGACGTCATGTGCGTCAGTTCATGGGGCTCAATTAGTGGATACGTCTCCAGACAACTACGTTTGAAGGTGAAGTTTGTGGCACTACCGCACGAGTATAGTGAGCGATTGACCATGTGCTGTAATTATCTCCGTGGGGAGATTTTACTGATACTAATCTGACTTTTTCCGTAGGAGCGGCCTTGAGCGCTGAGCTTGAGTAGTCATCTTGACAGTGAATCCAAGAACAAAGTTGCTGAAGGTTGCTAGCCCCTGGCATGCGCAGCCACTCGCATATGGTGCATTCAAGTTCGCGCCGTTAAACAGGTTTTTGTTATACCAACGCAGTCTTTACTTACCGGTCCGCTACAAAGATTATCAGTGTCGGAAAGCTCATCAGCCGCGCTTGACATAACACTCGTTCCCACCAGTCAGGGTTACGTTACTCGCACGATCAGTAGTTCTCATGTCTGCGTAAAAAGGTGAGGCTGAGCAATGTCTTTATATATATAATAGAATCCGATTGTTCATTCGTAGACGAAGTTACTAGTACCGTGCTACGCTGATTTCCTCCATGGTCATGTCGCTAGGTCCCGGTTTAAATCAGCCCTGGCGGTGTTACGGGATTCACACCTGCGACCTCTGACTAAGGCCGACAACCGGCTGAAGCAGTTCCAGTGGCACATCCATGGAGCCACCTCAGGCTCCCTGAAACCCAGAGAACAATTGACATCCTCCGGGGAAAGGGTTCGAACTCAAGTACTCAAGAGTTCAAACTTTCACTCGCTGCGCGTCCGATGGTTGCATCCGCGCGTTTGAGCAAGCCATCGTTATGTATACCACTTCCAGCGCAGTCTCAAGTACTGGTTATTCACCCCATGTTGGGTGGTCCGCCACGAAGATGATCAGTCCATCGGCCGCCTTTGACATGGTATTTGATCGTTCCCACTCCCGAGTTCTTCTCCCAATCAGCAGTTCCC
>MU179316.1:501148-522525 GCA_016767475.1 Suillus weaverae
TCTGGTGCATGGGCGGGCCTCGGCTCCGCACTCAGTAGTATCTGGCAACAAACTGATGTCCCTGCCTCATGGTGGATGACATCTGCTGTGACAGTCTACCTTGCGAGCATTTCTGTGCTACATGTCACCTCTTCCACGCTCTTACAATTACAAACATTCAATATTTCTATGATAACTTCTGTGCCAACAACGCTAGCATGGCTAAACGACATATCAAAGTTCTCTGCACACTACTCCCCTATATATAGCGTGAACTGGCCAGCCATCACTGCATCCTTACCAGTTTTCCATCAATTGCCTGGGGTGGTCTCTGCTGGATTGTCCTATACGACAATCTACGACACTCCACAAACAAACGCTACAGTAGGACATGCAACCGTGAATGCAACGACGATAACTTCGCGTTGCGGACTACTTCCCAATATATCGTACTCTGTGGATTACAGCCCAGCCACTCATTTTCCAGCGATCATGGGAAATTCTTCGATTGGCGATAGAGGATTTCTCGTTTTTGGCACAGGCGTTTCCTGTACGTCATCATAGTTTTGAACGGTTTTCTTCGTGTTTAGAAATGTTCATAGGGTCAGACCAGATACGTGTAATTCGCACCGCTCCTATTTCTTTAAATTTTAGCGAGGTGAGGCTTCTCCGAAATGCGCACCTGTAGGCTTCGTGAATACTGCCTGACGGTTATCTCACATCAGGCCAACGATTTGCAAAACCAGGCTGGCATCGTCCTTATGGTCTCTACACTATTAGACATCGATCCCTCAGTGCAAGAGGCGCTCGCTGTACCAGTGCCTTGGGAGATGAAGAATTCTTGTGCGTCGGCTTGTTTGTAATACTTCCATGATAATAAAGATATTCTGCAGCGGGGGTCTTTGAAATCTATTTTATACAATGCTCGCTGTCGGCCGTGAGTGCAGAAGCGGTGCTTGACATGCAAACCAACAGGCTGCAGAATCCTGTGTCTGCCTCGCAATCATCCAGGCAATGGGAGATTACGCAATTGACATCCAATAATTGGCAATCCGTGGTGCGTTGAAGCTCATTTTAGGGGTTAAGACGATTCACTGATGTACTACATACCCAAGATTGGTGATGCTCTGGCTTTATCGGTCAGTAGTGGGTATTCATTTACGATGGGTTACGGTCCCTTGATGGCGGATGAGTTAAAACCTTCTCTTCACTCCCATGCTGCAATGCCTTACTTGTGGTTCGATTATAGGTATATCATGTCATTGGTAGACTTAAATCTCACCGCTCAATATCTCCAAGACTCGTTGTGGGGCCTTCCCGCTCCTGCTGTCGTTTTGAGCCCGGATAAACTCGAAACTGCTATTGCGCAAGTAGCCACGCAACTCATCTGGATAGGTAAGTGGACGTGACTTTCGCAAGCATTGTCCTGTTTTCACTTATGCTTATGTTGTGCTGCATGTTCAGCGGGGAAAATAGGCTTGTCCAATGGAGGACTTCAACCTGAGAACGGAATGGCCTATGTCGACGAGGAGATAATTGCCCTACGCCTCAATGTCAGTGTGAACTGTACAGCACCTCTTTCCATTTGATTGATGAACTGTGTTGTAGATCAATATTCTTCCTGTGAGTCCGCGATGGCATCTACGCAATGCAATTTATCGAAGATGAGTCACTTCAGCTGTCCTTTGCGATATCTGCGTCGGCGATCATGATGGCATTGGCTCTATCCACGACAAGAGCATGCAACGTATCCAGCAATAGTCAGGCTGCCATCCGGAATACAGGTGCATTACAACTCATGTGGCTGGGTCGTCATTCAGCCTCTGTCAACGAAGTTTTGGAAGACGTGGAACATCCGACGGAGGCCAACCTGCGCCGCGCAGGCATGGTTGATGTTTGTTTTGCAAATGGCACAATATCCAACCAAGAAGAGCTGGAGAGTTCCACTGATAGCCTCTCTGGTCAAATTGACCACGGTCGTGACAATGCGATGTGAAACTGATTATGTAGACTATAGTCATTGGTGTTTGGGACAGTAAGTTAGTCTTAGTGGGACCTACGAAAAGTCTGCGCTTTGGAACGATGAAAGGATCGAATAGATTGTAGTCCATATTTTATCTGATTCCGTATAACAAAGGAACTGAGAGTTTGTGCCAAAACCCGCTGCAGGTTTCTGGTGCGCACTCGCTTTCCTATCGAAAACGAAGTCTTCGCAGCAAATTTCCAACTCCGCGGCACCTTTTTGATGGTAAAATCATCCATCTAAACTAGTAGCGGGGCGACCTGACGCGTCACGCGTGTTCGCCTTGAGACTTTGGAAACCGAAGTCGAACCGAAGTACACCTAACAGTCGTAACTAGATTCCTTCCCTTGGTCTGAATCTTCAACTTCCACAAAATGAGCTCCAAGAAAGAGAAGCCTATACACTCTCTGATCGCGGGTTCGACTGCTGGAGCAATAGAAGCGTGAGTGAAATGATGTTCCACTACCAGAGGCATTGCCCATCTTCAGAAGATAGATTTGTGACGTATCCCACTGAGTTCGTGAAGACCCGGTCGCAGTTTGGTGGGCAGGTGGGGGTTATTTTCTTCCGTTATGATAACTGACTGGTGTGTTTCTTTTGACCAGCGAGAGTCACCTTTGACTATCATCCGCTCGACTTTACGCGAAAAGGGTGTAACGGGTCTGTATTCGGGCTGTTCGGCGCTCGTGATAGGCAATTCAGTCAAGGCTGGTGTTCGATTCGTGAGCTATGACCACTTCAAGGATATGCTCGCAGACGCAGAGGTAATCTTGGTCTGTTTCTGGGAAGAAGGAATTGGCTGAGCATATTTGAAGGGCAACGTCAGTGCGCCTAGGAGTCTACTTGGTATGTGAGCTCGGTGTGGGAAATGCATTTCTCTGATGATGAAAATAGCTGGTCTCGGAGCTGGTATGATGGAGGCTATCATTGCTGTTACTCCTTCAGAGACTATCAAGTATGCGCACGCTTCCCTTCTGCTAGTTTCATTTTTATCCCTTATTTCAGGACCAAATTGATTGATGACGCCAAGCATCCAAACCCGCAATATCGCGGTCTTGCTCATGGAACGATGTCTATAATTCGACAGGAAGGCATATTCGGCATATACCGAGGACTCTTTCCTGTTGTGAGTATTTTCGACGCGTGTACTATATGTATTTCTCAATAGTGAACCCTAGATGATGCGTCAAGGAGCCAATTCTGCAGTACGTTTCACGACATACACGACTCTCAAACAGTTCGTTCAGGGAACCACGCGACCAGGCCGACAGTTGCCTCCAGGGATCACGTTTGGCATTGGTGCAGTAGCTGGTCTGGTGACAGTCTATGTGACACAACCGCTGGAGTGAGCACTGCCCCTGTATGCGCTGATGAGAGCTCATCATTTTCATAATCACAGCGTGATCAAGACACGGATGCAGTCATTATCAGCGCGCCAGCAGTACCGTAACTCTTTCCACTGTGGATATAGGATCTTGACTGAGGAGGGAATCTTCCGGTTTTGGACTGGTACAACGCCGCGACTGGCCAGATTAGTTGTGCGTTGTTTTTCATTATGTGACGTTGAAGTTATTCAACTTTTACTTCTGCAGATGAGCGGAGGCATCGTGTTTACGGTCTATGAGAAGATTATTAGTATCATCGGTGGTCGGGAGCAGGAGTAGCGGTCCATACAGGATGTTCCCGAACCAGATATGTCATCACCCAACGCACTCCTCAAGAGCGCGACATAAATAATCCTGAACCTGTGGGTAGCCCTCCACGCGACATCAGCCTCATCTTTCAGAGCATGGCAGTGGTTCACGAGCAGATATTACGGGGTACAGATACGGCAAGTGCTAGCACACCGGGCTACAATCCCCGGTACCAGTGATACTTCCACGCACAATCACGAGTTTCGATTTCAAAGCTCAAGTTCTTATTCCATGTCAATCAGGATTCTCGCAAGCTTCGTCATTTCCTCCCACTGCTTCTTCTCATGGTCAGAGACTCCCTTTCCGGAAATCTCGACAGATTGTACAGCATCTACAAACTTGTCCATTTCGTGCTTGGCCTGAGTTACGGTACCGCCAGGCGAGTATATCTCCAGCAAGTTCTCATGGGAGAATCTCGCAATCCAATACCTGAGGCAATGCTAGTCAGCCGCGCATAGGATATCTCAGACAAGCCAAGCCCACTTGGAGTTCCAGTAATCGGGCTCACGCCTATGGGCAATCGAGTGCAAGTGGTCAGCATAGGGATTGCCTTCTTGGGTTTGTGCAAGCTCGTGACAGGCATTGAAATCATCATTGAGCAGGTGAAGGACTCGTATCGGCATAAACAGAGGCTACTAAGCACCTTGACAAGTTGGATACTTACCAGCTCTGACGTTGAGATTAGCTGACAGCTGGTTGATCTGAGCTGTTAAATCCTGGCGCCATATGCCCTTCGGCGAGAGCGGAGCGGGAGGTGAACGAGCAAAGAGGGTCTGTACCACGGGCGATGACCAGAGTTCTGGCTTAGCCATTATAGTTTACTCGAAATCGTTGAAGACAGGGTTAGATAGTCACTACTTTGGGGTTGTACATATCAAGAGCGGCGGCCTGGGAAGACTCCTGATCTCGTGCTGATGTGCTGATTGGGACTTTCATTCTCGTGATTATCAGTACAGATTCGTAGTACAGATTCTTCACGTCATAAACACCTTTTATCAACATACTGCCACGGTCCAATGTCGAATGTCCTGCTTCTAAGAGCTGCTAGTCAAGACAACCCGGATCGATATGAAGATGCCTTCAGGTCTCGCGGATACCATCCAATATCAGTTCCGGTACTAGAGACCGTCATAGTTGGCCGCGAGGAGCTAGCACGCAGATTGAGCATCGGTCCAGAGAAGCAGAGCCTTTCTGGAGTCATAATCACGAGCCAGCGAGCCGTAGAGGCATGGTCCGAGGCTGCTCAAGCATTGATAATCGGTGATAACAACACACCTCTCAAGCCTGAATCTGGTATGGTCTATTGGCTGAACGCATCGTATCGAACCTCACAACCAAACAGACTGGTGGTCTGTGCCGTTCTATGCAGTCGGAGAAGCTACATCGCTCGCACTTCGTGATCTTTCTGAGAAGACACCTCTGTATACACCCAGAGATATTCGAGGTGGCTCAGAGACGGGGACTGCAGAACGCCTTGCAGGATTCATACTCAAGGATCTTCCCTCGGATGGAACAAGCAGAAAACTTCTCTACCTCACTGGAGATAAAAATCGTGACACATTACCAAGGATTCTGGAGTCGGCTAGTGTTGCATTAGACACACTCCAGGTCTATGCCACACAAGGCTCATCCATGTTTCCTCACGATTTATCGCTTGCCTTGGAACGTATCAAAGGAAAGTATTTCGCAGCCTTGATTTGCAACACTTTTGAGATATATAACAGAGGAGGGATTATCTTGGGGGTGGATCGTCTACTTCGCCCCTTCAGTAGCTGAATTTGTGACGCCAATCCTACGGAATCACTTCGTCCTGCCTGCGGTCAATTCGAGTACGCAGGATCAACTTTCAGAACATCATTACGTCAAAGTTGCTGCGATAGGACCTACTACAGAATCCTTTCTTCAACAGACTTTGAAGTTGCCGGTGGCAGTAACCGCGAGAAATCCCAAGGCGGATGATCTTGCTGATGCGGTCCTTCAACATGATGAGGCACAATGACATGCAGTCCCCTTCATCACTCCATGTATACCTTTCATCGTTTGTCACTACTGCAGAACATGCTAAGTACATATGCCACTGCCAGAGCGTCGTTCACTTTTCACACAATCACACGGAACTGACAGACATTACGGACAAATTACGGAATGGGAAACTTTACGCGAATTGTTGGGCACCAATTTCAATGCAATTTGCCCAGTCTGCCAACACGCCGACAATCTTCTAACTACAACGTTCTTTTACACCACGTTCTTTACTCTACGTACTCCTGAGGCAACCTGAACGGCAGCGTAAAGCTGGTTCTTTCACTGTTACGACATGAACTCTCCGCTGCTGCGACAGGAATATGGTGTCTCGTCGACTAGCTTGCTACCTCCCAGGGCACAAAGTCGCTCCAGATCGTCGTCAACAGTGAGCGAGTATGACACGGGATTTTCAGGACCAAGCAGGTCTCCAAGTCCGTCAACGTATGAAGTAAGTTCCAGAAATAATGCTCAATGTCCTCGTTGACTGAACTCGCGGATAGAATTCGCTCGCCGATAAAGTATGCCAACGCTCTTCTCTATAATCTGTGCTATTTGTGACATCTATCTGCAGTATGCCTTGCGACTCAATCCCGAAGACTGGGACGCGAGCGCCCTGCATGTAGGCACACCTGAACCAGATGACTACCTTCACACTCCAGACCCAAAGCGTGATCTTAAGAGTGACAAAGGAGGTCACATTTTCACTGCGCGAGGGATTGCAAACCTGGGATGCCTATTTCTCTTAGTCGCATTGATGCTTATGTTATTGTAAGTTGTGCCACTGCACAAATACGCTTGTACTAACATTCTTCCGATAGCCTCGGTAAGTTGGTGCATCTGACTCCTAGACGCATGCAGGATTTGGCAGCTGATATTCTCGGGCAAAGTGTTCCCAGTCTTCAGTCACCTGTCTAAGAAGAAGCCAACTCCTCAGGGTGGATTCAATCTCGGTGGCACCAACGCAACGGGGCAGATTCCATCGATGCCTGGCAACCGCGGCGTCATAGATGTCGATACTCCGAAGGAAGCCTACACGAAGGCATCGTACATGAACCCAAACGACATGTGGGACCTCGTTTTCTCTGACGAGTTTCAAGTTGAAGGACGGTCGTTTTATCCCGGAGACGATCCATACTGGGAGGCTCCAAGCCTGCACTACTGGGGCACGGTCAGTCAAGGTGGTGTACATAGATTGTATGGGACTTGAAAAATTGGACAGAATGATCTGGAATGGTACGATCCTAGTCAAGTAACAACGAAAGGAGGCGCATTGCAAATCACGTTGGCGAAGGCCGATCCTGCTTCAAACCACAATCTTACATACAGGTCAGGCATGGTAAGCCAAGATTGTCTCATCGCGGCATACTGAACCATGTAGCATTCCATAGGTCCAAACATGGTAAAGAGTTCGACTGTATGTTACTATCGACACTAATGATTGCCTAAAGGAATAAATTCTGTTTCACAGGTGGCCTCATTGAGAGTGAGCTACATATGCGCTGTTTACTGCTGATATCTACTGATCACTGAGTTGTAGCTTCCGTTATCCTCCCGGGATCTAACAATGTCCAGTAAGTGGGCCGCTGTAAGATCATCGCGTTCTGCTGAATAGCTGCTATCAAAGTGGTCTCTGGCCTGCTATGTGAGTCTGCGTTTTTTGATATGAGAACGTGATTGATGTTTTCCATCAAGTTGGACAATGGGAAATCTAGGTTCGTGCCTTGTTGTCTCGTCACTTTGAGTATTTAAACAAACCATTGCCAAAGGTCGCGCAGGCTTCGGTGCTAGTTTAGAAGGATTGGTGTGTGAACCTCTATCGAAGAGGTCATATTAATCAGACTATTTCAGTGGCCATACTCATATGACAGCTGTGACGTCGGCACGTTGCCCAATCAAACTTATCCTGGGACATCCAAGCCACTTGCTGCTATACAGAACGGCGATCCTGATCATGGCGGCGTCTTAGTCAGTTCGCTGCACGAATTACCGTTTTAGATCTTCATTCAACTTTTGCAGTCATTTTTGCCTGGCCAACGGCTGTCTGCATGTACCTGTCCTGGTGAATCACATCCCGGTCCAGTCCGTGCAAATGGCAATTATGTTGGTCGTTCCGCGCCGGAGATCGATATCTTTGAGGCGACAATCGATGGTGGGATCGGCAAGGTTTGCTTACTCTAAGTTCCAGTCGGCGTCGACTCACAAATTCATGAAGGTCTCCCAATCAGCACAATGGGCTCCCTTCAACGTAGGCCTGGATCATGACCAATTGGGCTGTTGTTGACTCTCTTTTAGGCGGGATACCAGTGGCTGAACACTTCCGACAATCTGCAAATATACCACTCAGACCTCACTGTCCTGAATCCTTACCATGGAGGTATGTGTGAATTCTTCTTGCAAATTCGCACCCGACAGTTGCGTTGCAGGAGCATATCAACAAACTACTAGTGGTCTCTCGCTCACGGACCAAGATTGCTATGAACTTGACAAGGGCTGCTATAGTATCTATGGGTTTGAATACAAACCAGGGTTTGCAGAAGTCCGACCACAATCCATGCTCCGCGCTCACATGTATCTCCAGGTTCGATGCTGGTTACATCACTTGGATTAGTAGCGGCGAGGCTGTCTGGACACTTCAGTCTGCTGGACTTGGGCCTGACACTGAGACTGAGATTGGTGCCCGTATCATTTCTCAGGAGCCCATGGTACGACAACAACTTTCTCGCGGCGAGCATGAAAATACTGACCACCCTGTATAGTATATCATTGCCAACCTTGGATTCTCACTCAATTTCGGAGGGATTGATTTTGAGAACCTCCAGTTCCCTGCGACCATGTCGATTGACTATATTCGCGTCTATCAGCCTTCAAATGCGCACAACATTGGGTGTGATCCCCCCGAATTCCCGACTGCCGCTTACATCGAGACGTAAGCCCCAATCCTAATCAAGACGTTCGAGGTTTGCTAAATATTTTCCAGATACAAAGATGCTTATACCAATTTTAATCTCACTGGGTGGAGCTCCCCGAGCTATAATCAGACGGTACCTAAGAACAGATTAAACGGAGGGTGCTGAGCACTTATTCACGGCGTGCATGATCATCGATCATTGGGATTTGGGTTATTTCATTACATATCATTCTTGCACTTCACGCATTTTACTGATGATTCTTGCACATGGGACTTTGCACATCATACTCTTGCACATATCTGCATTACATTCACAACCGTTAAGTTTTTAAGTATAGATGCTTTTACAATGGATCGTTGATTTTTGATCACGTGCGGATTCGCGCCGTCATGGTTAGCCGCTTATTTAAATTAGGTTAGACCTTTATCGTCTGCACTACCTGTGTCATATTTACCCCATCCCATCACAGCTACTTCACATTCTTTGAACTTACAACTTGAATCATTTTGTAATGCCTGCTGTTTCACGCAAGCAAAAATCTCGCGCTCGGTCCGGATCAAAGCCCTACAAACGGCGAGCTCCTGTGCCGCATTCTTCCAGTCCTGCGCTTTTCGATGACCAGAACGGTGACGAATGCCCTCCGTCGCCAATCTTAGACGCGGCGGACAAACCCGGATTTCCTACATACGCTCAGTACAAACGTATAGAGATGGCATACCTGCAGTCACTGTCCCCGCGGAAGCGTGACAAGGCCCTCATATCTCAGTGCATGTTCGACAAGATCTGGGATGTACTACACCAACCGGACGCATGCACTGTCGGGACACCACAGTTCCGCTTCTGGGTCCGCAAGATGTTCACGCTCAGTACGCCCGACGCAGAAGATAATGATAGCGAAGCACCAGTTGTCATCCTCCATGAGAACAGACCGGTTGCCGTTCAGGAGCAGCTATATGAACTCTTCTGTTATTGTCACGAAGAGTCCAACCACGGTGGTCGGGACAAAACCTGCGCTATCATCCGCCACCATTACTCATGGGTCCCAAAAGAGCTTACTGCGCAGTTTGTCAAAGCTTGTCCTACATGTACCTTCAAACGAAGCGGGAACCCGGAGCTGATTGCACTAGTCCAGGGGAAGGTATCCTTGCACGAGCTGAAGGAGGAACAAGTTGAGGAGTCCCAAGGTTCGCAGTGCCGGGCGGGCTCCCCTGAGGCAGGCTGGCGGTTTTCTGGAGGTCCACTCGATCAATCCCCACTCGATCAAACAGGGGATATTGCATGTTCCTTTGACAATACAAACGGCTCTCCGTCCACCCCTTCACCGTCCTTGTACTTGCGAAGCTCTAAGCTACTCTTGCGTCCCCGACCACCATTGCTTGATTCGGCACTGCAAGAACTCAGCGACACACATCTGAGGCAAATTCGCGTCGGCTTGCACCCATTGACCTTGGACCTTAGGAGTCTGTGCAGTCATTCTGATGCAAAACCAGGCGACCTACCATCTCTGGCAGAAGCCTACCAGGACAACACGAACGATGACCAATACAGGCTGCCCGCTCTGTGGCCCGAAAATATCTCAGACTCGCTCCCCCCTGAACTACAGTGTCTCCAACTGTCGAGCCCAGTTTACACTCAGAACATACAAATTAACCAGATCGATCCTGCTCTGCTGACCAGGGAGGAGAAAACCAATAGGGAAAGAGAGGCATGCATGGGGGAAGCGTCTCCCCTGCCACCCTATTCACTGTCGGGCTTCAGCGTGTCGCCTAACCTCAGGTTCCCGTCGTCTCCCGAGGAGCAACGGCGTAACAGCCTGTATGGAGATTGGACACCGTCAAGTCTAGGGATCAGTCCAGCGTCTTCTCGATTGCGGTTTGGCAACATGTCAGCGTACCTGACACCAACCTTCAACTCTGCGATGGGCAGTAGGTCAATGACAGACTCAGAACACCATATATTGCCCGTCACCCTTTCGCCACCATTGTCACTCTAACACTATTCATTAGCGCTTCACCTACACCTGCTGAAGACGGAGAATTCTGAGACGAACTGCAGAGAGATGATGTAGATGATAATTCATTGGTTATATTGCAGAAATTATGTACATTATTCATTCCTTCAAGGAGATTGGTCAGGATCGACGCTGCATGTGCATAAGTATGTTGGCCCCCTTTATTGACGAAACACAGTGAAGCAACGCAGTGCACGCTTCCTCATTGTCATTTTTCATCGTCTCATCTAGTTCCCATGGACGTTTTGCACACCGTCATTGTAATGTATCTATGCCTCGACTGTTATGATACGATGATGATTGAATTAAAAGCTCTTGTCAATTGAGGTGGTTGTGCAAATTCATTTGACATGGGATCTGAAGGTATTGTCTTCCAGTGTCTCTTGTCTGTTGAGAGATCTAAATTACTGTGCCGGTGAGATGACAAGAAAAATGTGACAAATCAATAAGTCAAAGTAGAACTTGGGTACGCAAGCCTACATTGACCTTCATAAGGTCTCCGTCGCACATATGCATGAGGGACCTAGCGCTTTCTTCTGCTTCACTGCACATAGAGGGCAGGTTCCGTTCCCGCATTTTGAGGTTTCTACTAGATGTGATTCGTTTAAGGTTGCTTGATGTCTCGATGTTCTGGTGTCATCATTCGGCGATTAATTGAATTTTGAACCATTTCCATTGACACCTGAGATTGTAAGTGAACAAATCGCTCGAGACCTTGACATCATCGTGCGATGGTCAATGCCAAAGAAACAAGAGAAGATCTTGTAATGGATGCAGGCTTGTCGATCTTGTAAAGAAATAATAGTCTATTGTTAGTGTGAAACCTTACCGGGTTGCAAGTAGGCCATCGCCATCGTGTTTTAGCCACAACATCGTCACGCAAATGTCTCACCCTGAGACGTGAAACCTTGCAGCCAACAATGACTAAAGAACAATGCCCACACCTACGATAGGTATATAAGGCCCACCAACAGCACAAGTTGCAGACTCACTCACCTCCAACCATTCAACACCGCTCTTCTTCTATTCATCCTCTCAGTTGGCTCACAGTGAGGGCTTAGGGATGATTGGCTTTCAGGGAGTTTGTGACATGGATACAGCCCAAACTCCCTCAAAGACGGTCCTCTCAAGCCTCCTGGTGCCCGGAACATGCTGTTACTTCTGGTGGATATCGTCAATGATGCTCTAGGGTTCTCCGAAGGTAAATGCTATATATCGTACTGCCGAAATAAAATCACTGACTTACCGTGTGCCGCAGGACGAAGCTTTACGAGGGCCGGCTTTGTGGTGCGTGGGTAAGTATGGAAGGCCCATGTCTACTCGCGCCAGCGCCAGCCCGGCCCTGCCAGGTTTCATTATCCTCGCTCCGTATCTTCTGAGTCGGGCAAGACTCGAAGATGCGGAGCAAGGGTAGGTGGAGGTGGAAGGTGCCGTGGCAAGAACATGAGTTGTCTGCAGGGAAATTCGTAGTTTGTGGTCTCGTACAACAGTAGCTTACCATGTGAAGCAGGACATTATATATGTCCTCTGAAGAGCGACCTTGCGCTCACATTTGTGGGCCCTCGGTTTGGGCCCATACATGTGAGGGCGAGCTCGCCCTCTCAGGCTTCAGGCGCAACTTAGATGTGCAAAACAAGTAGTATGCACACCAACGTCTGTGGAAGAATGCGACAGGAGACTTATGTAACGTGGCAGCGCAAGGCTGGTCCTGTCCGCCTTCATTAGTCCCAGTGGTGTTGATGTTCGTGGAAAATTCCTCTATTAATTCACAAGATAGAATTTAAGAGGAGTCGATTGTCACAGTACCAGGATACATCTAAGGCATGATCATGTCATCCCCAGCAGATGATGCGATAGACGTCCAAGACATGATCTTGCTGGTGACGGAGAGGAAGATGCCCTAAGTCACGCGCCATCACTGGGTCAGGAGACACCTTCCTCAGATTATGGGGAGATAGAGCCGGGAAATGAGAGGAAAGGCTAGGAAGGTGTGAGCAGGACTGCCATTTGGCTGGCGCGGTGACGACGACTAAAAGTATACGTGGGACATTGGGGACCAGGATCGGAGAGGATAGCATGATGAGTCAGGTAATCCACTCGAACAGAAATGCAGTGCCAGGGGATAGATACCGACCAGTCAAGACATACAGGGAACTTGGTTGATAGCAAGACAACGAAACATAATGCTGAGAGGTCAGTGGAGATGAACAACTTACTGCGTATATAAGACTCGGACTTGGGCGCTTGATCTACATAGCCATGCCGAAGCTGTGAGCAAAACACAAAGATACAGCATGACAGGCGCACCTCGTAAAGGACTTGAACAGTAACCTCCTTCTGGCTCGACTCCCTCCCTCAACTCTGGGAAGAAAACGCCAACTCCATCATAGCTTTCGTTCTGTCAAGTGCTACATCTGAGTAAGTGATAAATTCGTACAGAGATTGATAATAAGAGCTGAAATTATCACGCACCCATCAAGTGGATCTCGAAACAAAAATCATGTGGCATCCAGCCCCTGCAAAGAATTTGGCAGCAATACCTTACCGAAAGATCAAAGTAGATATCAGCATCAAACGCATTTTGCCCTTGCACAGTGAACAGCGGATGATCGCCTATGCATGGGATGGCTCATTTCGAGTCTGGAACTTGGAGAAGAGCACACAGGTCGGGGAGGAATGGGAATACAAAGATGAAAGTGTGAAGGCTATAACATTGTCGCCGGACGGCAAAACGGTAGCAAGCGGGAGTTCGGATGGCACAGTGAGATTCTGGAGCATCGACACGGGTAAGATAATCAAGCAATGGACGGAGTATACGGAGAGAGTGCGTTCCGTATGCTGGAGTTCAGACGGAAAGCGAGTGGTGAGCGGATCCACGGATGGAACATTCAGAGTGCGAGATGTTGAAAGCGGTGCGACGATGATTGGACCAATCAAGGCAGGGGAATTGATGAACGCTGTTTGCTACTCACCCGATGACAAGATGATCGCCACGGGTGGGGACGTGCTGAAAATCTGGGACGCCGACACAGGCAAACTATTCAAAACATTCGAGGTTGCATTTCTGTACTTGGCATGGAACAGTGGAAAAACGCTTGTTGCTGGAGGATCCAAGATCACGAAATTCGACACTGCCACCTGGTCACAAACAGCGGTTCTCACTGAGTCGGATGACTCAGGCAATACCCATACCATTTTACTGTCTCCCAATGAACGCATCCTCGCATCACACAACACCTATGCAGCCCAACTATGGAACCCCGAAACTAATCTGCCCATCGGAACACCACTCCACCACTGTGAAGATTCGGTGACTTACGCGACCTTTTCTGCGGATGGAAAGTTTCTCATCACTGGCTGCGATGACGACCACATGTACACATGGGACATTTCCGCTATCGTCAAAGAAGCTGGCCTTCTGTCAGATATTGTAAGCTTCGATACATTTCGTTCTCCATCGCGCTGATAATGCATTTATCCTCCAGGTTGATGCTACACCTGTCCCAACGACGAAAGGTGCTCGTCGAATACCCCAAGGGTTTTTTGACAATGCACGAGATGTTAATGTATGTAAAATTTATTTTTAATTAAAAACTTCAACCAATATGTTGTTAGTTGTTGAGCTCGCGTACTCAACCCTATGGGCAATATGACCGCCCCACATCAGCATCACGTCAACGCACCGGCAGTCGTCTATCCTCCTTCTGGCGTCGCTTCAAGCTACATAGGGCAAATGAGCCCAACACCCAAACCCGATCCCACCCTCTCAGCTGGACTCGAAACATAGTCTCTGGCATACTGCGGAGACGACATGGATCAGACATCCAGTTGCGAGAACCACCAATAGTCGAGGTCCCGTGTACAGCGGGCAAGCCTGTATGTGTTTTCTCCTGATCTCTCTTTATTACTGACTCCCTTTCCCTTTCGCGCAGAGGAACTATCACGCAAGAAAGAAGAAGCCAACCACAAGCTCGTCTCGACCTCCCAAGACTCACACCACGCAGCAACCTAGCGCGGCAACCCAAGGTGCATCATCATCATCATCATCATCATCACATTTACCACCGCCCGCTGCCGCCACTACCTCGCCACTTTCCACTATCTCTGGTACTGCCGGGGTAACGGGAGTGGGAACAACCTCGCATCCTCATATCACTATACGAGATTCTGGATGGCGCGCTCGTTTCATCCTCTGGATTTGTTGCATGCCTATTCAAAACACAGATGGTCAGCATTAGGGAAGCGACATTTTGGCTTCTGTGTTTCATTCATTTTTGTTATTCACTCATCTATAGCTAATTCTTCATGACTCTCTTGTCGCCATTGTTCTAGTATTTCACAGGCATGTAGTATCGTAGTGTACCAATATCCACGAGGTGTTGATTCATTATACGCGCCTGCAAAGTTTGGAAAAGATAACTCCCAGATCGAGCAAGACATTTGTCAAATACCCCGAGGATTCTTGGACGATACACGAGACATGTGAGTTTCATCTATAATGGTAGAGTCCTGCTTGAAATCTTAGTTCTATACAATCCCATTCCATGGGTGACGTGACCATCCCACCGTATCAGCACGCCAGCTTTTCCTTGGTTGCTTACCTACTTCTGGCGCCGCCGCCCCGATCCACTCGAGCCAACTGAGCCTGACAGTCAATATTAATATTGACCCCGTCCTATCAACTTGGCTCGAGCCTTCGTGCCTGACATCCAATTGCGAGAACCACTCGTAGTCGAGGTTCCAAGCACAAAGGGCAAGCCTGTACTTTCTTTTCCCTTCTTGGTTCTTCTCTATCACTGCTCCGACTTATGTGGTGTCTGCGTTTACCAGATTAGCGGTAAAGTTCGTCGGACCATCATCAATAACGGACACCAGATCTCGATTCCTTCGAACTTCAAAGTTTCAACACTTACTTTATCAGTTCTTAAATTACTGGGACTGGTAGCGCACTCGAGACATGCAAGTGGTGAATGGCTTGTTAGGCATAGCCTTTCAATAATGGAGGTGTGCACTGCGTTACACAGGATTAGCAAGACTCGAGGTCAATCCAGTCCAATTTCAGCATCAAGAAGTTCGATACTCTTGTCTCTGATTTGACTGATTGTTACTATCCCAGGCCATGGTAGAGTATCGGCCAGTCAGGAGGAAGCGAGGGGGAGAAAGGGAGAGCTACACAACTCTAGGTGATTGTAAATCATTCGACAGGGCAGGCTGCATGACCTGACAGATCCCACAGGAGCACTTGTAACGGCTAGTATGTGGTGAGTGGCATTCTGGCTCGTCGCCGCCTTATATGCGCAACTGCATGTACAGGTCGCAAACAGCGCGGAAGAACCATGATGAGTCGGACCTGTTTAAACCAGAAAGGCGTATTTTACCTGCGAGCTAATGAGTCTCTATTCACAAGAAGACCTCAACTTGAAGGTAAAGCAAGTCAAAAAATAGCAAGGTTCGCTTTCCCTGTCCAAATTATCCTGACAGTGAAGACTGGTGCGTCACGGTCATCAGTCCACATGCCGCAATGGGTCACTTTATCAAACTGTGGATATGCTGTGGATGTGGACACTTGCCGGGACCCTATAAAAAGTTCCCATCTGCATCCTCTCCATCCTTAACTTTTAAGACGCAAGTCATTCCGCATCCTAGCCTTCCTTGTTTAACCTCCAGCTGTAATACCTTACCCATTCACAAATGTCCATTATTTCGGACATCAGCCTGACCGTGGACGCTGTGAACACTTCCTCGCCTTCCAGTGCAGAGCCTGTTAACATACCGTCTGTTGGGGACACGGCCTTGGCCAATTTGGCGGATGACTTGGACAGGATGAAGCCTTTTTCTCCTCAGCACAGCTCAGATTCACTCCCCTCCTCACTCCCACAAGTCCAACTACCGCTTATAGTTCGCTCTGAGTTAGTCCAAGACAAACGACTCAATTTGGACAACTTCATCAGCAAAGAGTCTTCCATATCAATCTATTCGCCGCAGAACTACGACTATCTCGCCCTCCCACCGGGCTACCTCGTCGACTCGCCGCTGGGCTTGCCCACTACGTTCCCCAGTATCCTCTTGCCTCAGGGCATTACCGGACCTCATTACTTCTATTCGCCGCAGGGCCACTCCACCCTACTCCCTGGTAGCTACATCCCGCCCTGTAATGACTATATGCTGCCCCCTAGTTTCGGGTTGTCGTCTTCCATGAGTTCTGTGGAACCACAGGGTAGCCTTTTCCCGAGTGATATCACCACGTCTGTGCCAAGTGCTCAGGCTGGACCCTATCCATCTCGTGCACCCTCACCCGCGAGCACACCGTTCATTGGGCGTTCATGCACACCTATCGAGGAAGAAGAGGAATTGACTTCAGTGGAGCCACGGGGTGGCCTTTTCCTGGGCTGCGACATCAGCGCGTCTGTGCCAAGCGCTCAGGCTGGACCCTATCCATCTCATATGCCCTCATCCCTGAGCACATCATTCATCGGGCGTTCGTGCGCACCTATCGAGGAGGGAGAAGAATGAGCGTTGAGAAGCCGTCGAAGAATTGACAGATGGTTTGTGGTCTAGATGAGATCTCAATGTTCAATGATTGTATGTCGCATGAATTATGTATATGTACATTACCATTTCGTAAGACTGGTTCGAGTGACGCATACGTATATACTGTATACCATAAACTTGAATTGAGATGGTGGTCATTATGTAGGAGTTATGATAGAAGTGAATCCAAGTGGAATGAAACCTAGATCAGAGAGCGACACAAGGGAGACATGGGGCAGGACGTATTGGGCAGAACGAGAAAGGCTGCAGCATGAGTCGGGTATAGGTAGCGGGCAGCAGGCATGAATATGTCGATCCCACCACTCCAGAACACCATCTTGGAACACATCTTACTTTCACTGTATAATGTACACGAAATGAGTAAAGAGACAACAAGACTCGTGCGCGTGCCATTGATCTATGCTGAAGTTGTGAGGCAAACGGACACGGCATAAATAAAGGACTTGATTGTTTGAACAGAGACCTTCACTTAACTCCTACCCTTGCATGCAAAGAAAATCCAAAAGCCATCGAAAGATTGAGTACGGAAGGACATTCGAGTCTAGCCAGTCGCGTGACTATATAAAACTCTCTTGCTGCCTAGATGCACCTGCTGACCAGCATGACCATCATAGACTAAACGCGTCGCACAGAACGGTGATCGCAAAGTAGATCGAACCATTTCTTGCGCGAATCGGAGGATGCGAGCAGTTCGGTAATGTCATGTTTGCATAGAGATTATTAGAGGAGCGTTGCAGCGAGGGGGTATTCGTGCTCGTACCACCGAAGTCGCTCGTCAAGAACGTACCCAACTGGAGAGATCAAGGTAGGCGCCAAGATGTAGGTTGTCATTATCACTCCGGAGCGGTTGACAACGTTAAACTTGTTACGTTCGAAAATTCCGCCGAAAGGCAAATAGTGTCGGTACCAGCGATGCTACTCGGGTATCAAAGACACGAGTGCAGATGCCGTGCCCGCAAATTTGGAGGTGAGATGAATCGTCTCATCATTTGAATTTCAGGCCCTCTTGAGCACCAGCTGTCGAGAATGGTGAGGCGACAGCGGCTTCGCTGGCAATGCATTCCACAAGTCAACGTGCTGAAAGATTGCCATCGGAAGATATGTTTTGGGTGTCGCACAGACTCTAACAGGGTGACCACGTACACCATGCAGCAACGAAGAAGGGACCGCGGCGCCTTGTGAGAAGCGAGGATAGGAAAAGAGATCCCTTTCAGCAGCACATAAGCTTTCGGAAATGGAGATCTCCTAGGTTGGAAGTGGAGAGTTGGAGCTCTCATCCCTATACAGCATGCCATGGTGAGATGCACATTGAGCCTCGTAGTGGGGACATACCTGATTGGTCAGAGGAAGAGACATGTCAGACCAATGCGCTCTCGCTTGATGGCAAGATCGTCAAAACGTTGTTTTAGCCAATGGAAATGGGGCGGCATCACGGCTTGCCGGGGCATCCTGTGCAAACGCATAATGATGACGTCCCAGTAGAAGAGGAAATAGACGGTTCAGTGAATGCGGTGATGGAAGACCGTCGAATTTATTTGTTTGGCACTGCACAGATGCATTGTTCCGAGTACGGAGACATAGATCTGGAAGGGAGGAGTAATTGGACGAAGACTGGGAAAATGCGACCAGGATGGCCAGATTGCAAATTAGCTAGTATGGCGACGAACAAGGCGAAAAACTCGCGTTGGACATTGAGAACAAGGGCCGGAGAGAAGAGCATGATGCGTCTAATTGGACTCTCAAGGAAAATGTGGTGCAAGGGAATTACAATGACTAAATAATCATATTGGCTCAGGGGAAACACAGGAATCCAGGCTTGCGGGATTGCAGGACCGCGATGCCGAGGGGTTAATTGTCATGGTTCGGCGCTTAATCTGCACAGCCAGTGCTGAAGCTGTAAAGCGAATACGAGGATGACGCACCTGTAGAAGATTTAAATGACGACCTCCCTCCTGACTTGAATCTCCATCAAACGAAACACCCACTCCATCGCAACTTTCGTTCCGCATTCGTCTTACTTTGGACGAGTCGAGTATAACCTGATTCTGAGTAAGTGATGGATTCGTATGGGATTTGGATTTGATGGTAAGAGCTGAAATTATCACGCACTCATCAAGTGAATTTCGAAACCAAAATCATGGGGCATCCAGCCCCGGCGATGCAAGGAACCTCATTGACAATGCCTTACCGAGAGATCAAAGTAAAGGACGATATCGGACACACCTTACACCTGCCTGTTAGACAGCAGATCATCACCTATTCGGTGGATGATGGCTCATTTCGAGTCTGGGACTTGGAGAGGGGCACACAGGTGGGGGAGGAATGGGAGGATAAAGAAAGAGCAGTGTCTGTCATAGCATTGTCGCTGGATGGCAAGACAGTGGCAAGCGGGAGCTTCGATGGCACAGTGAGATTGTGGAACATCGACACGGGTAAGGTCATCAAAAAGTGGACGGGGCATACAAAGAGTGTAATATCTGTATGCTGGAGTCCAGACGGAGGGCGAGTGGTGAGCGGATCAAAAGAAGATACATTCAGAGTGTGGGATGTCAAAAGCGGAGAAACCATCATTGGACCAATCAACACACGGAACGACGTGCAGACAGTCTGCTACTCACCTGATGGCAAGATTATTGCCACGGGCGGATTCATGGGGCTTAAAGTCTGGGATGCCAACACAGGCGAATTACTCAAAACACTCGATGGTTTATTTCTTTCCCTGGTGTGGACTTCGGATGGCAAAACACTTATTGCCGCCGGGGGAGCCCGGGGTATCAGGAAATTTGAGACAGCCGCCTGGTCGCAAACAGCGATTCTTGAAGACTTGCAAGATCCGTATACCATTTTACTATCTCCTAATGAGCGCATCCTCGCAAGCACATCACTCGACGCGACAGTGCAACTATGGAACCTCGAAACCAATCTGCCCATCGGAACACCACTCTGCCATGAAGAGTACGTGAACTGCACGTCCTTTTCTGCGGATGGAAAGTTTCTCGCCACTATCTGCAACGAAGGCCACATATCCACATGGGATATTTCCACTATCGTCAAAGAAGCTGGCCTAGTAGGTCTGTTAGACATTGTAAGCCTGAACACATTCCATCCTCAATGTTACTGACAACGGATTACTCCCCCAGGCTGATGTTACACTGCGACCAACCCCGAAGGTCAAAGGCCCTCGTCGATTACCTCCAGGGTTTTTTAACGATGCACTACGAGAGGCTAATGTACGTGATCTTCATCTTTGATTCAATACTTTGACAAATATATTGTTAGTCGCATACTCGTCTATCCCAACCCAACGGGCCAAGTAACCGCCCCAACCCACCACCACATCAACGCGCCCACAGTCGCTTTTACTCCTTCTGGCGCCGTTCTAAGCCACATAGGGCAACTCAGCCCGACAATCAACCCCGATCCCAATCTCTCAGCTGGACTCAAAACCTATCTGGTATGTTACGCAGACGAGATGGATCGGACATCCAGTTGCGAGAGGTCGAGGTCCCTTACACAGCGGGCAAGCCTGTGTGTTTTTTTCTTCTTCAATGGTTCCTCTTTTCGCTGACTCATTTTCTCGCAGAGAAATTATCATGCAAGAAAGAAGAAGCCAGCTACCAGCTCATCTCGACCTCCCAATACTCATACCACGCAACAACCCAGCGCAGCAACTCAAAGCACACCATCATCGTCACAGCAACCACCTCCCGCTACTGCTGCTACTACTCCGACACCTTCTGCCGCTGTCGGTACTGTGGGGACAACAGGGACAGTCTCGCATCCTCATATCACCGGTGGTGGATGGCGTGCTCGCTTCGTCGGCTGGTTGTGTTGTATGCCTATTCAGAACACAAATGGTCAACCATAGAGACGCAGTCGCAACTCCCCCATCAGCTACCTGCATTCATGTCGTGAGGATCGCCCGGCAGTGTGTCCCATACATACGATCAAGAAATATTATGGGAAGATACTCTTATCTGAATCTTTAGAGAGGAACAACGTAACAGACCTGTAGCGCGTGAAATTCGTCCCCTCCTTTCTCTGCTGCTACCCCTTCTGGGATCAGTAGCGCCATATCTTCCTCGGCCGTCGTCTCCGCCTCAGCAACAGGGTGATCTTCTAAGGTCTGAGGAGCCTTTTAACGGGAGTCTGGCAGGACGTCGTAGGAAGTTGGTTCAGAACTA
>MU179316.1:540225-562537 GCA_016767475.1 Suillus weaverae
TTTCCATGCATTGTTGTACATCAATCACGCCTTATGATACAAGTCCGCTATACTCACTCGCTCTTATACATTGCTTTCTGCAAAATGTGTCTCATAAACAATTATACATAGGCTGGTATGCTTCGTCTTTGCCTTTGTCTCCACGGACTTGTGAGAGATGAGTACACTGCTTTAATTCCATTGCAGTACGTACATACATATGCTAGGAACTCGGTTCTTGTGTCGATGCTTGCGACATTCTTGAACGAACTCCATGTTGAGCTGTTTTTACACCTACGCAACGTGCATATCATCTTTCTTGCTGGTTGACTCTCTCAAAAGTTGCCCGAGTTTTTCATAAGCGTCGAATTTTTATTTTCCAACCAGTGCAACACGATTCAACTCGTTCGTCCTTCTGAAGGAAAGTTACTCAAGGCACCTTCCCGTGACTATAACACGACAAGAGGAGGACTGGATGAAGTCCAGTGAGCACCTCCAAGATGATTTAAAAAAGGGCACTGTGACCACAATACTTATTTCTTCGAAGATGTTACAGAAATCACGTTCAAACGTTGATATCGTGTATCTTGATCCAGAATCGAGGATCATAGAGTCATGGGTCGATAACTGCTCAATCATGGCCCAGACTAGATGTTTGAGGTACAAGTACTTGAACCCAGCTGCATCATCGGGCAGATAAAAATGCCAACGCTTTATGAGCGGTGGCTTATCGACGTTCCAAAAATAGTATCGTACTTGGAGAAGGCGTCCGATGGGCATGTTCCAAGAGACTTTGGATGCAGCATAAAACTCCAGCCGTATGTTTACGACCGCATTCAGACCGATTACTCTTAGCAGGTATTGCCTATCATAAGGCGCTGTGCAAGCTTGTGGGTATATTGCAACAAATATATAGCTTGACATACCAATAACACAATGGACATGCTTGAGGGTCTCTGTGCACACGAAGAATAAACCGCAGCTCTGCGTCGAAGAGCGAAGATCTTGGAGATTCTCTTACGTTCCCGAAGTCAGGTGCACAGTCTAGTGTCGAAGCTCCTCCGAATCCTTGTGCCACGGCGAGACAAGTCATGTGCTCATGGTGCGTGGATACGTGATTCGCGAGATGAAGAGAGGGTGGAGGATGCGAGCAGCACGTTTCTATTTGATGGTAGGATATCAATACCGACGAATGACTGGCAACGGCTTGCCGGGACATAATTTGAAAAAGAGCATTGTCTACTTACTAGTAGTAAACGAAGCGGCGAATGATCCCTTACTTGTGATGACTATTCGATTTATTTGTTCAGCCTTGCACAGACACGTTCCTCCGAGTATGAGGACGTGAATCTGGAAGAGAGGGGAAATACCTGATTAGACAAATACTAGGAAAATATAAGCAGGATAGCCAGATTGCGATTTGGCTAGGAGGAAGACGAAAAAAAAACCACGCAGGACGTTGAGAACCAAGGAGCAGGATGAGTGTAATTGGACTCTGAACGGGAATGTGGAGAGAGAAGATACGACAACCGCAGAATCGGAGAAACGCAGGGATGCAGATTTGTGGATAGTAGGACTGTGATGCTGAGAGGTTACTAGTGCGCATATTGTCATGATTGGGCGCTTAATCTGCACAGCCAGTGCCGAAGCTGTGAAGCGAACACGAGGATGAAAAAGAAGACGTGCCTCTAAGACTCAAACAACAACCTCCCTCCCTCCTTGAATCTCCAGCGAACAAAACGCCCACTCCATCGCAGCTTTCGTTCCGCATTCATCTTTCTTTGGACGAGTCGAGTACAACCTGATTCTGAGTAAGTGATGAATTCGTATGGGATTTGATGGGAAGAGCTGCAACAATGACGCACCCATGAAGTGATTCCCAAAATGAAAACCATGGGGCATCCAGTCCCTGGGAAGCACAAGAATTCAGTTATAATGCCTTACCAAAGGATCAAAGTAAAGAACGACATCAGCCACATCTTACACCTGCCCGGTGGACAGCGGATTATCATGCGTTCATGGGATGGGTCATTTCGAGTCTGGGACTTGGAAAGAGGCACGCAGGTTGGGGAGGAATGGGAGAACAAAGAAAGAAGAGTGTATGCCATAGCATTGTCGCCGGGTGGCAAGACATTAGCAACCGGGAGTGACGATGGTACAATGAGATTGTGGAACGTCGACACGGGCAAGGTCATCAAAACATTGATGGGGCACACAAAGGAAGTGCGGTCTGTGTGCTGGAGTCCAGACGGAGAGCGAGTGGTGAGTGGATCCAAAGGAACGTTCGAAAGGCCCGAAAGTGGAGTATTCAGAGTGTGGGATGTCGAGAGTGGAAAAACTATCCTGGGACCAATTAAGACAGGGAAGTATGTGCGGGCAGTTTGCTACTCACCCAATGGCAAGATGATTGCCACAGCGCTAGCGGGGATTGGCCCGAATGGGCTGAAAATCTGGAATGCCAACACAGGCCAATTGCTCAAAACATTTGAGGGAGACTTTAGGTGCCTGGCATGGACCTCAGATGGAAAAACACTTTTCGCAGGGGGAGCCAATATCGACACAGCCACCTGGACAGTTCTTGACTTGCGCGAAATCGACGTCAATACCATTTTACTATCTCCCAATGAGCGCATCCTCGCAAGCACGTCACACAAGACAGTGCAGCTATGGAACCTCAAAACCAATAAACTCATCGAGACACTTCACCATCAACCCATCGGAAGTTCCGGAACACCACTTCGCCTTCAAGACAACGTGAACTCCGCCACCTTTTCTGCAGATGGAAAGTTCCTCGTCACTAGCCGCCATGACCATATTTACACATGGGATGTTTCCGCTATCGTCAAAGATGCTGGCCTTCTATCAGATACTGTAAGCTTAAATATGTTCTTAATGACACTGGTAACAGATCTTCCCCCTCAGGCTGATGCTATACCACGACCAGCTCCAAAAATGAATAGTGCTCCTCGCGCTCGGATACCCCAAGGGTTTTTTGACGATGCATTACGAGAGGCTAATGTATGTGATCTCCATCCATTATTCGATGTTTTGACGAATATGTTGTCAGTTGCGCATTCGTCTATCCCAATCCCATGGGCCACATAACTGTCCCACCCCAGTACCACCTCAGCGCACCCTCAGTCCCTTTGCCTCATTCTGGCGCCGCTTCAAGCCAAATGGGGCAACAGAGTCAAACCCCAAATCGCGTTCCCGACCTCTCAGCTGGACTCGAAACCTAGTATCTGGTATAGTACGCAGACGAAATGGATCGGACATCCAGTTGAGAGAGGTCGAGGTCCCTCACACAGCGGGAAAGCCTGTGCGTTTTTTCTCTCTCGCGGTTCTTCTTGATCGCTGACTCGGACTCGTTTTCGTGCAGAGAAACTATCACGCTAGAAAGAAGAAGCCAGCTGCCAGTTCATCTCGACCTTCTAATACTCATGCCACGCAACAATCCAACACAGCAACCCAGAGCACACCATCATCGTCACAGCAACCACCTCCCACTGCTGCTGCTTCGACACCTTCCGCAGTCACTGGTGCCGCGGGGACAACGGGAACACTTTCGCGTCCTCATATCACCATTGCTGGATGGCGCGCTCGTTTTGTGGGCTGGTTGTGTTGCATCCCTATTCAGAACACAAATGGTCAACCATAGAAACGCAGTCGTAACTCCTTCATCGGCTACTGGAACGAAATTACGACCGGAATATAGGCCGAACTGGACTCCTGAATTGCTGTGCATCTATTGAATCAACATTTTCTATCATCTCATATCGTTTCCATGGCCGTCTGCACTCTGTCGTTGTACTGTATTTCCTGCTCATTGCCCTATGTAGACCTTTGGTGTCATAGTACACGCACTACTAGGAATTTTGCACTCAGTTCTTGTCATGTTTGCAATATTCTTGAATAAACGCTGCACTGAGCGTGTTTTCACTCCTGCTCAAGTGCTCTCGAAGCTGTTGTCGTTGGCTTGCGTATTATCCCTCTCGCTGGATCTGTCATGCAACGACCTGAAAATGATCTAGGTCGGCTCTCTTCGTATGTGCAAGTTTCTTCTGTTGGATGAATGTCCGCTGTTCTCACTCCTTTGCGCCCTCATGTACAGTACTTGTGCGTAGTCGCAGAAGTTGATCTGGTCAAGATTGAAATGACATCACTGAGACAGGTGGTCCAAGCCTTGTTCGGATGTCTCCTTGCAGAAATCAGGCACCAAGTTTTGAATCGACCTTCTCTTCTTTCTACTTCCACTTGCTTCACTTCATTAGACCTCCAACTTCATATAACAGTTGTTGGACCACGCCAGATCTAACAAATATCGAGCAGGCGACTTGGACTACCTGGATGTACCCGGATGCAAGTGAGAGAACCGTTTGAACTTTGGGCCTTTGCGACAGGTGGTCTTGGGTCTCTCTCTTCTTTAATAGCACCTCTTGGAATCGACTGGATTCCGAGTCCTACCTGACCGATGACCTCTTTCATGTCGATCTCAAGACTCTTAATCGATCTCCGCATCTTTAGATCCTCTTTTCATTATCTGGCGTGTCTTTTTGGGATCTGACCACCTTTAAAGGCTCTTGCAGTCCCTTCAAGTTCCGATTGTCCTCCGCCCTCTCAAGTATCGTTTTGCATACTCGCTTGGCTCACTCGATCATTGACCGTCAATCGAGTTCACACATTTCGACGGACCTTACTCCTTTGCGACGCTAGCTTCGATCTCTCACCAAGATGCTTATGCTCGAACTCACTGGATCAGCTGCGTCCCTCGTATGGTTCGACGTCCGTGATTGATTGGTCGTCCTCACACCCTCAGGCTCCTGTTTTCCGGATGTCACTCGGCTGAATATTCACTGAGTTGTACTTTGTTTTCCTGTACCCCTGGTGGGAATCTGTCCTGCGAGTCGCGATTTCCAGTGGACACAGAATTTGGATGTCTCGCGATAATGGTCACGATTCCCCAAACGCTGTTGTGTATCAAAGGTCATCATTTTACTCAACCTCGTCTTCATTTGCTCCGCTCATTTGGACCTCGAACTTCACGCCATCACGCTCCGTATCAACCCCAATCTTCTGTATCCGACTTGAACCTACCAAAACTTGCTTTCACAAGGTTGGGCTTTGGTTCGAGCGAGAAGAGTGTCTTGAGGCTGGCTGTTCTTTGTCCCTCGTCGGTTCGGTACAGCTCTTGGATTATCCTGTCTGCCCAATGACCTAGTCCGTGTCGATCTCCCAGTCGATCTCCGCTTCTTGAGTCTTCATATTGACGATCTCGTTTCTTGCGACTCATCTCTAAGGTTTCGCGCTCCCTTCAAATTCCAATTGATCTCCGCCCTTTCTTTGGATGCTCAATCAACACATCTGTTACCTTCAGTCAAACTTCCACATCACCTTTCTTTTGAGGAACCTTGCTCGTTCGATGGCACCAGCCAAAAACCAAGATGCTTATGCTGAGTGTCCTTCGTTGTTTTACCCTTCAAGGGTCATGACAGATATGTCCTTGGCCTGTCTAAATTACTCGACTGAACGTTACACGCCAACTTCGTGATTATCTTCCTTGTCTTGCATTCTGAGCGTCAAACGACGTGTTCGACATTCAGATACTCGGGTGCTTTCATCTTATTACGGCCTCTGCGACATCGCCTTGCCTTTCACTTGGACGCTATCATACTTTGTACCGACGCCGATTTGGTCCAGTGAGACACTCCCTGTTGCAACACCCTGCCCTGATTCAACGATCAGTGCTCGTGCCGCCCCTTACATGTCAGTCTCGAAAGTATCGTTGCGACTTTCTACCGTTTCTGCAAACGACCTGTAAATAATTTTTGCGCTATATTACAGTGATTCCTGGTGCGGGAGTCAAGGACTCCATGGTGAACGTTACTCACCGTCTAGTACGTTCTCCATCACCGGACTTCAGTAACAGTAATCTCATTCTTTGCTGTGGTCCTCTGCAGGAAATTCGCATCAACTATAATGAGGCTGCCATAGATACTCATAGACGGGTCTAGTAGGAGCAGGATATATGACGGGAAACCATGCATGCGTACAATATCGATGACACGACCGCGGCACGGTGACATGCTGGTAGAACCATTTCGATACATTGGCAGAATGATCCGGTCCCCGATGTCGTGGTGTCATCAGGTGTCGTCCCTGGAGTCTGCCATGCGTTGGTCACAGGGATAACGGTCAGTGCTAAACCACAATCTAAAACCATTTCTCGCTGAACAGACTCGAGGTTCGGAACGTGAGAAGCTGCTGTGTGCTATTCGAGGATGAACGAAGATATAATAAGAGTCAGATGAGGGAGGCTGAGTGTTCGAAATCTCAAGTACGAAACAGATTCTCACATGTGCGTCTTTCATCATAACACAACCCGTCCATAATAAACCGTGTATAGAAGGACTCAGATCCCCGGTTAGAAACACGATATAATGATGGTCTACAAACGCACCATACAAATCCGTTCCAAATGAAGCCGTACGTCCCGACAATGATTTCTCGATCAGCCGTCCACGTACCTCTGCAAGCACCCGTTGGTTGAAGACACAGTCCAATTTATATGTTTGTGCATAAGGAAAACCTAGAGCTGGAGCACATGGAACAACCGGTTAAACGAAAGCTGGGAGGGTGTGACAAGGACTGCGAGGATTACGATGTGTTCTTCAGAAGAACTGATTTAAGACACCGAAAACGACGTTCAGATGGGAGAGCACGATACGTGTGGCTGGCCATTTTGTTGGACTCTTTCGGAACGGACACTGGTATTAAACCACATGCAGCTTGAGGGATATCAAGGGTGGCAGATTGGGCTGATTCATTGAAGAAAACACAGGAATGTGTATTTGCTTGATTGCAGGACTACCAGATGTGATGGCTCAGCGCTCGCATGTACATGTCGATGGAGATGAACTTGAAGCTGCACACGATATGATGAGATTTGAGCCCTTCATCTACATAGCATAAAGAGGACGCGACTATCACCAGACTTCGAAAAAAGGCCTCCGTAAAGCTTTCTTCTGCGCGCGTTTGTTCTGTGATCAAGTCAAGCACTTTCAAAGCGAGGAAGTGGTGGATTCGTACAGCTTTTGAAGGTGAGAGGCGGAATTCGGCCTATACATCATTGGTAAAGTCCCCGAACAAAACAATGTCTTCCCCTGCAGTGCCCATGCGAAGCCAGAAAAATCAGCAACAAAGCCTCTCCAAACCAAACACTCATCGGACATCGAGAATCCGTGCGGCTTCGCGGCAAGTGGAAGCATACCAGAGCATCCACCGTACAGCATCATGATGGATTCAGGGCACGCCTTACAACATGTTGATAATAAAACTACTGCCCCTGCATGCAAAGAAAATTCCAAAGCCTTTATAAGATTGAGTACGGAAGGATGTTTGAGCGTAGCCAGTCGCATGACTATATAAAACTCTCTTGTTGCTCAGATGCACCCGCTGACAGCCGCGACCAGTATGACCGTGTATAGAGTAACATTGTACAACAGGACGATTCCAAAGTAGCGACCAGCTCTGTAATGTCCTTGTTTGGATTGAGGGGCGCCCCAACGAAGGAGGTGTTCGTGCTCATCTGAGTGGATTCACTCGCTGAGAACTGTGTCCAATCACTGGGCATCGGTAAGGTAGTTGCCAAGGTGTAGGTTATCGTGCTTGTCGGTGTCGTTGGCAGCCTTGCCCTGCTACTTTCGGGAATTCCGCTGAAACCCGACGAGCTTCTGTACCAGAAATGCAACTCGAGTATCAAAGACACGAGTGCAGATGTGGTACTTGGAGATTTAGAGGTGAGATGAATCGTCTCATCGTTTGAACTTCAGGCTTCCTGTCGAGCATTAGCCGTCGATAATACTGAGGCAGCACATTCGCTGACAGCACATTCCACAAGTCAACATGTTGAAAGGTGCCATCGGAAGATGGATTTGGGGGTGTCGTGCAGACTCTAACAGAGTGACCATGTAAACCATGGAGCAACGAAGAAGGAATCGCAGTGCCTCATGTCTCGTGAGAAGCGAGGATAGAAAAGGAGATCCCTTTCAGCAGCAAATAAGCTCGCGAGAATTATGGAGATCTCCTGGTCGGGTTCGAGAGTTGGAGCTCTCATCCCTAGCAGCATGCCGTGGTGAGATGCACCTTGAGCCTCGTAGTGGGGACGTACCTGACTGGTCAGACGAAGAAATGTTTGAGACCAGCACGCTCCCACTTGATGGCAAGAACCTCGAAACATTATTTTTCAGCCGAGAGAAGGATGTGTGCATGGCTTGCTGCGAGTACGTAGACGTAGATGTGAAAAAGGGAAATGAGTGATTGGACAAAGACTAAGGAAATGTGAGCAGGATGACCAGATTGCGAATTAGATAGTATGGCAACGAAGAAGGCAAAAAAAAACTCACGTTGGACGTTGAGAACAAGGTCCAAAGAGAAGATGATGATGCATCGAGTTGGACTCTCAAGGCAATTTCGGTGCGAGGGAATAGATACGAAGACTGCAGAATCGTATTTGCCCAGGCAGGCTTGTGGGATTGTGAGTAGACTCGCCTCATAGACACTAGTCTAGATTGTGGGACCGCGATGGTGAGGGGTCAACGCAGATGAAGGAAGTGGCATATTGTCCAAAAAAGCCTTGGGCGCTTAATCTGCACAGCCAGTGCTGAAGCTGTGAAGCGAACACGACGATGAAGACGTGCCTCTAAGACTTAAACAATGACCTCCCTACTGACTTGGACCTCCATCGAACGAAATACTTACTCCGTCGCAAACTCCGTTCCGCATTCGTCTTTCTGTGTACGAGTCGATTAGCATCTGGATTCTGAGTAAGTGATGAATTCGTGCAGCAATTGATTGTAAGAGCTGAAATTATCACGCACCCATGAAGTGAATCCCGAAATGATAATCATGGGGCATCCAGCCTCTGCGAAGCACGAGAATTTAGCGACAAGGCCTTACCGAAAGATCAAAGTAAAGAACATCATCAGCCGCATCTTACTCGTGCCCGGTAGACAGCGGATCATCATCTACTCATGGGAAGGGTCATTTCGAGTCTGGGACTTGGAGAAGGACACGCAGGTCGAGGAATGGGAGGACAAAGATTTTGGAGTGCAGGTCGCAGCATTGTCGCCGGGTGGCAAGACATTAGCAAGGGGGGGTAACAGTGATGGCGCGGTAAAATTGTGGAACGTCGACACGGGGAAGGTCATCAAAACATTAACGGGGCATGCAAAGGAAGTGGAGTTTGTGTGCTGGAGTCCAGACGGTGAGCGAGCGGTGAGCGGATGCAATGAAACACTTGAAGGGTCCGAAGATGGAGTATTCAGAGTGTGGGATGTCGGGAGTGGAGAAACTATCATCGGACCAATCAAAGCAGGGGAATACGTGTTTGCAGTTTGCTACTCACCCGATGGCAAGATGATTGCCATGAGCAGGAACACTGCAGGGCTGAAAATCTGGAATGCCAACTCAGGCGAATTGCTCAAAACATTCGAGGGAGGAATTGCGTGCCTGGCATGGGAAAAACACTTTTCGCAGAGGGATCCAACATCCACACAGCCACCTGGACTGTTCTTGACGTGCGCGAAATCGATGTCAATACGATTTCACTATCTCCCAATGATCGCATTCTCACACAACACAGTGCAACTATGGAACCTGGAAACCAATCAACACATCGGCAGAACACCACTTCACCATCAAGGCGAGGTGAACTCTGCAACCTGTTCTGCAGATGGAAAGTTCCTCGTCACTAGCTGTAACGACAGCCACATATACGCATGGGATGTTTCCGCCATCGTCAAAGAAGCTGGCCTTCCGTCAGATATTGTAAGCATAGATACATTCTCGATAACACTGCAAATGGATCTGCTCGCCCAGGCTGATGTTACACCACGTCCAGCCCCAAACATCAAAGATGCTCGTCGAATACCTCCAGGGTTTTTTTAACGATGCACTACGAGAGGCCCATGTACGTGATCTCCATCTTCGATTCAATACTTTGACAAATATTTTGTCAGTTGCACACTCGGCATCAGGGAAAACCTCCCGCGCAAACTTAGATATAATCAGAATAATTACCGATAATTCTGTGTAAATAGTGTTTTTAGCATCATAGAATGACTATTTTACCCACCTATTATCCTGGAGATAATTAGACAACCTTTTTGCGAATTATGGAGAACTTAGTGCGAGTTGTTGTCAATATTTTCGGTCCCTTAGATTCCAAAATACAAGAAAGATTAATTTTCATTAAAATGAATGTAATCAATGAACAATACGAAGGATTATGAGCAAGCGTGAATGCGATTATATGGCACAGAGAGCAGTAATGAGGTACCGTTAGTAGATGCTCAATCCTCATCCATCCCATCGAGGTCAAGGAATGCAAATGCATTAGCTTCCGCATCAGTAGCGGGATTATTGACCAGCGCGAGATCACTGGCGAAAGACTCCGAATGAGTTCAGAATGTCGGAGAAACAAGAACGGACATACTGTATTGCAGCGAACAAGTCAGCCATCAGCTTATGGAATTTCTCGGGTGATTTTGCCTCGAGATTCTCGAGAAATTTGATGTGGAAGAAGTAGACATCGCTAAACTGATTTCCGGTAAAGTTGAACTTGGGTGGAGAGCCATGGGCCTTCCAGAAGAGCGCTGCATATACCTAGATAGTTATTTGACTGGTCAATACATATATTAGCATTAGACGGCATGATACATTACCGAAGTAGCAGTCAAAGCAACCATAGGAATAGTGACCTCGGGCCGTTGGGCTTTATTTTTTGCGATATCGGTAAATTTTTTCGCAAAAATGACGCCAACAGACTTCGATCCGTTAAAATAACCGCCCTTCATAAGGTGAACCATGAGATCTCCCATATAAGGTTTACTCGGCACTGGTTTAGCAACATCATTCTCCTTTTGTAATACAGTCAGCACTAGACATGATACAAGCGTGGACAGGACGTACATCAAACTTCATGAAGTAGTGGTACGGTGTACATGAAGAAGGAACCGCTGCTCCACATCGAAGGAGGGTATAGGAGGAAGTTCTCCTGCGTGGCATGTGTCCTTTTGAATATGGATAAGCTCCTGAAGTCAGGTGGGCAGTCGAGAGTTGGAATTCGCCTCCCTCCACTTAATGGTGAGACAAGCGCCGAGCTCATGGTGCGTACATACTTGATGAAGAGAAGGTCGAGGATCCGAGCATTGCGTTCCTGCTTGATGGTAGAAGGAATTAGTGGGGACGGATTGTCGAGACATACTTTGAAAATACGTACAATTTCTACCTCGAGAGGAAACGGCGATTAATCTCTTACTTTGAAGGGATTTGTTCGTTCAGGACTGCACACACATTCTTCCGAGTATGGAGATGTAGATTTGGAATAGACTGGAAAGACTGATTAGACGAAGACTATGAACATGTATGCAGGCTAGTCAGATTACGATTTAGCTAGGGCGATGAAGAAGAAAAACTCGCATGGGACGTTGAGAATCAAGGTCGGAGAGAGGAGTAGGAATGGACTCTCGAGGGGCATATGGCGCGGTGGGATAGATACGAAGGCCACAGAATCATGTTAGGCCAGTGGAGAATCACAGCAATGCAGGCTTGCGGGGTCGTAGGACCATGATACCGAGGGGTCAATGCAGTGTGGATATAGTCAGAAAACGAGGCTTGGGCACTTAATCTGCTGGAGCTGTGAAGCGAACACGAGGGTGAAGCAAGAAAGACGCGCCTTGAACAACGATCTCCTTCCCAACTTGAATCTCCATCGAACAAAACACCCACTCCGTCGCAGCTTTCTTTTCGCATTTGTCTTTCCGTGCAAAAGTCAAGTCTATCTGGAATTTGAGTAAGTGATGAATTCATGCTGCATTTGATGGTAAGAGCTGAAATTATTACGCACTCTTAAGTGAATCCCGAAACCAAAATCATGTCGCATCCAAGCCCTGCGAATGACGAGAATTTAGCGACAACTCCTTACCGAAAGATCAAAGTAAAGAAGAACATCGTGAACATCCAACGCCTGCCCAGTGGATACTAGTACTGGATCGTCTTCTATTCATGGGATACTATCTCGTGTCAAGTTTGGGACTTGGAGAGGGGCACACAGATCGGGGAGGAATGGGAGCACAAAGAAACTGGAATGAATGTCAGGAGATTGTCGCCAGACGGCAAGACACTAGCAGCGAGCGGGAGCGAGAATGGCGCAGTGATATTGTTGGACATCGACACAGGCAAGGTCATCAAAACATGGACAGGGCATATCAAGCAAGTGTGGTCTATGTGCTGGAGTCCAGATGGAGAGCGAGTGGTGGGCAGTGACGATAAGATATTCAGAGTGTGGGATGTCAAGACCGGATAAACTATGCTGGGACCAATCAACGCAGGGGATGCTTTGATGGCGGTTTGCTACTCACCAGATGCCAAGATAATTGTCACGGGCGGGTTCAGTGACCTGGAAGTCTGGGACGCCAGCACAGGCAAATTGCAAACACCGTCCGCTGGCGGGCGTGACGCTCGCGCAAAGACTTAACTCTATTTTTTCGCTCGTTCCTCGTTACATAATGAAGAATCAATTTCTGTACTTGGCATGGAACAGTGGAAAAACGCTGGAACCAGGATCACGAAATTCGACACTGCCACCTGGTCACAAACAGCGGTTCTCATTGAGTCGGATGATTCAGGCAATACCCATACCATTTTACTGTCTCCCAATGAACGCATCTTCGCATCACATAACACCTATGCAGCCCAACTATATGGAACCTCGAAACCAATCTGCCCATCAGAACACCACTCCACCACTGTGAAGATTCGGTGGCTTACGCGACCTTTTCTGCGGATGGAAAGTTTCTCATCACTGGCTGCGATGACGACCACATGTACACATGTTTCCGCAATCGTCAAAGAAGCTGGCCTTCTGTCAGATATCGTAAGCTTCGATACATTCCGTTCTCCATCACACTGATAGTGGATTTATCCCCCAGGTTGATGCTACACCTGTCCCAACGACGAAAGGTGCTCGTCGAATACCCCAAGGGTTTTTTTAACAATGCACGAGATGTTGATGTATGTAAAATTTATTTTTAATTAAAAATTTCAACCAATATGTTGTTAGTTGTCGAGCTCACGTACTCAACCCTATGGGCAATATGACCGCCCCACATCAGCATCACGTCAACGCACCGGCAGTCGTCTATCCTCCTTCTGGCGTCGCTTCAAGCTACATAGGGCAAATGAGCCCAACACCCAAACCCGATCCCACCCTCTCAGTTGGACTCGAAACATGGTCTCTGGCATGATACGGAGATGACATGGATCAGACATCCAGTTGCGAGAACCACCAATAGTTGAGGTCCCGTGTACAGCGGGCAAGCCTGTATGTGTTTTCTATTGATCTCTCTTTATTACTGACTCCCTTTCGCGCAGAGGAACTATCACGCAAAAAAGAAGAAGCCAACCACAAGCTCGTCTCGACCTCCTAAGACTCACACCACGCAGCAACCTAGCGCAGCAACTCAAGGTGCATCATCAGAATCACAACTCCCGCCGCCCACTGCCGCCACTACCTCGCCACTTTCCACTGACTCTGGTACTGCCGAGGTAACGGGAGTAAGAACAACCTCGCATCCTCATATCACTATACGAGATTCTGGATGGCGCGCTCGCTTCATCCTCTGGATTTGTTGCATGCCTATTCAAAACACAGATGGTCAACATTAGGGAAGTGACATTTTGGCTTCTGTGTTTCATTCATTTTTGTTATTGATTCATCTAGAGCTAATTCTTCACGACTCTCTTGCCGCCATTGTTCTAGTATTTCACAGGCGTGTAGTATCGTAGTGTACCAATATCCACGAGGTGTTGATTCATTATACGCGCCTGCAAAGTTTGGAAAAGATAACACCAAGATCGAGCAAGACATTTGTCAAATACCCCGAGGATTCTTGGACGATACACGAGACATGTGAGTTTCATCTATAATGGTAGAGTCCTGCTTGAAATATTAGTTCTATACAGTCCCATTCAATGGGTGACGTGACCATCCCACCGTATCAGCACGCCAGCTTTTCCTTGGTTGCTTACCTACTTCTGGCGCCGCCGCCCCGATCTACTCGAGCCTTCGTGCCTGACATCCCGTAGTCGAGGTTCCAAGCACGAGGGGCAAGCCTGTACTTTCTTTTCCCTTCTTGGTTCTTCTCTATCACTGCTCCGATTTATGTGGTGTCTGCATTGACAGGATTAGCGTGAGTTGATGGTAAAGTTCGTCAGACCGTCATCAATAACAGACACCAAATCTCGATTCCTTCGAACTTCAAAGCTTCAACACTTACGTTGTCAGTTCTTGAATCACTGTGACTGGTAGCGCACTCGAGACATGCAAGTGGTGAATGGCTTGTTAGGCACAGCCTTTCCATAATGGAGGTGTGCACTGCGTTATACAGGGTTAGCAAGACGCGAGGTCAATCCAGTCCAATTTCAGTATCAAGAAGTTCAATTTGTCACTGTCCCAGGCCATGATAGAGTGTTGACCAGTAAGGAGGAAGCAACGGGGCGAAAGGAGAGCTACACAACTCTAGGTGATTGTGAATAATTCGACAGGGCAGGCTGCATGACCTGACAGATCCCACAGGAGCACTTGTAACGGCTAATATGTGGTGAGTGACATTCTGGCTCGTCTCCGCCTTATATGCTCAACTGTATGTACAGGTCGGAAACAGCGTGGAAGAACCATGATGAGTCGGACCTGTTCAAACCAGAAAGGCGTATTTTACCTGCGAGCTAGTGAGCCTCTATCCACAAGAAGACCTCAACTTGAAGGTAAAGCTAGTCGAAGAATATCAAGGTTTGCTTTCCCTGTACAGTCCAAATTATCCTGACAATGATGACTGGCGCGTCACGGTCATCAGTCCACATACCACAGTGGACCACCTAATCAAGCTGTGGATATGCTGTGGATGTGGACACTTGCTGGGACCTTATAAAAAGCTCCCATCTGCATCTTCTCCATCATTAACTTTTAAGACGCAAGTCATTCCGCATCCTAGCCTTCCTTGTTTAACCTCCAACTGTAATACCTTACCCATTCACAAATGTCCATCAATTTGGACATCATCCTGACCGTGGACACTGCAAACACTTCCTCGCCTTCCAGTGCGGAGCCTATTAACATACCGTCTGTTGGGGACACGGCCTTGGCAGATTTGGTGGATGACTTGGACAGGATGAAGCCTTTTTCTCCTGAGGATAGCTCAGATTCACTCCCCTCCTCACTCCTACAAGTCCAACTGCCACGCATAGTTCGCCTTGAGTTAGTCCAAGACAACCAGTTCAATCTGGACAACTTCATCAGCAAAGAGTCTTCCATATCAATCTATTCGCCGCAGAACTACGACTATCTCGCCCTCCCACCGGGCTACGTCGCCCACTCGCCGCTGGGTTTGCCCACTACGTTCCCCAGTATCCTATTGCCTCAGGGCTATACCGCGCCCCATTACTTCTATTTGCCGCAGGGCCACTCCACCCTACTCCCTGGTGGCTACATCCCGCCCTATAACGACCATATGCTGCACCCTAGTTTCGGGTTGTCGTCTTCCATGACTTCTGTGGAACCACAGGGTAGCCTTTTCCCGGGTTTGCCGGGTTGCGACACCACCGTGTCTGTACCAAGTGCTCAGGCTACACCCTATCCATCTCGTGCACCCTCACTCGCGAGCACATCGTTCATTAGGCGTTTGTGCACACCTATCGAGGAGGAAGAAGAGGAATTGACTTCAGTGGAGCCACAGGGTGGCCTTTTCCTGCACTGCAACATCAGCACGTCTGTGCCAAGCGCTCAAGCTGGACCCTATCCATCTCGTATGCCCTCATCCCTGAGCACATCATTCATCGGCCATTCGTGCACACATATCGAGGAGGGAGAAGAATGAGCGTTGAGAAGCAGTTGAAGAATCGAAAGATGGTGCATGGGGAGATGAGATCTTGATGTTTCTATGTCGCATGAACTATGTACATTATCCATTCCCTAAGCTAAGACTGGTCCGAGTGACGCATACGTATTATACTGTACAGAATACACTTGACAAGGATGAAAAGAACCTTCTGACTTTATGACGCTGACTGAGAGCTTAGGAAGTGCGATGGTGAACGTTATATAGAAACAAAGGAGCTATGATAGAAATGAACCTGGGTAGAACCCAGACAGCAATGCAAGGGAGACGTGGGGCAGGACATCTTGGGCAGAATGAGGTTGCAGCACGAGTCGGATATAGGTGGCGAGCAGCGGGTATGAATACGTGTCTAAAACGCCATCTTGGAACACAACATCTTACTTTCGCTGTATGATGTACACAGAATCTCGGAGTAAAGAGAAAACAAGACTTGTGCGCGTGTCATTGATCTACACAACACGTGCTGAAGTTGTGAGGCAAACAAATACAGCTAAATAGAGGACTTAAAATGTTTGAACAACGACCTTCACTTGACTCCTGCCCTTGCATGCAAATCCAAAATCCATTATAAGATTCAGTATGGAAGGACATTTGAGCCTAACCAGTCGCGTGACTATATAAAACTCTCTGGCTGCCTAGATGCAACCGCTGACAACCATTGGTAGCATGATGAACATCGTCGTAGACTTAATGCGTCGTACAGAACGGTGATCGCAAAGTAGATCGAACCATTTCTTGCACGAATTGGGGGATGCGAGTAGCTCGTTAATATCGTGTTTTCATCGAGGAGCATTGCAGCGAGGGGTATCCGTGCTCGTATCACCGAGGTCGCTCGTCAAGCACTGTACCCAATCGGAGATATCAAGGTAGGCGCCGACATGTAGGTTGTCATTATCACACTTACCGGAGCAGTTGGCAACGTTTAACATGCTACGTTAGAGAGTTCCGTCGAAAGGCAAAGAGTGTCGGTACCAGGGATGCTACCCGAGTATCAAAGGCACGAGTGCAGATACCGTACCCGGAGATTTGGAGGGAGATGAATCGCCTTCGTGAGCACCAGCTGTCGAGAATGGTGAGGCAACGGCTTTGCTGACAATGCATTCAACAAGTCAACGTTCTGAAAGATTGCCATCGGAAGATAAGTATCAGGTGTCGCGCAGACTGTAACAGGGTGACCATGTACACTATGGAGCAACGAAGGGACCGCAGCGCCTTGTGAGAAGTGAGGGTAGAAAGGGAGATCCATTTCAGCAGCAAATAAGCTTTCGGAAATGGAGATCTCCTGAAGTCAGGTTGGCAGTCGAGAGTTTGAGCTCTCGTCCCTATGCAGCATGCTATGGTGAGATACACATTGAGCCTCGTAGTGGGGACATGCCTGATTGGTCAGAGGAAGAGACGTGTCAGACCAATGGGCTCCCGCTTGATGGCAAGATCGTCAAAACGTTGTTTTTAGCCAATAAAAAGATGCGGGACGGCGTCACGGTGTACCGAGGCGTCCTGTGCAAACGCGCAATGATGATGTCCCAGTAGACGAGGCAATGGACGGTTCAGTGAATGGGTTGATGGAGGAAGACCGTTGGATTTATTTGTTCGGCACTGCACAGATATGTTGCTCCGAGTACGTAGACGTAGATCTGGACGAGAAGAGTGATTGGACGAAGACTGGGAAAATGCGACCAGGACGGCCAGATTGCAAATTAATTAGTATGACGACGAACAAGGCGAAAAACTCACGTTGGACATTGAGAACAAGGGCCGGAGAAAAGAGCATGAGCGTCCAGTTGGACTCTCAAGGGAAATGCAGTGCAAGGGAAATAAATTAAGAATCATAGGGAAACACAGGAATGCAGGCTTGCGGGATTGTAGGACCGCGATGCCGAGGGGTCAATTGTGATGGTTGGGCGCTTGATCTGCACAGCCAACGGTGAAGCTGTGGAGCGCACACGAGGATGACGCACCAGTAGAAAGCTTGGACAACAACCTCCCTCCCTCCTTGAATCTCCAGCAAACGAAACGCCCACTCCGTCGCAGCTTTCATTCTGCATTCGTCTTTCTTTGGACGAGTCGAGTACAACCTGATTCTGAGTAAGTGATGGATCCGTATGGGATCTGATGGTAAGAGCTGAAAATATCACGCACCCATTAAGTGAATCCCGAAACTAAAATCATGGAGCATCCAGTCCCTGCGAAGCACAAAAATTCAGTTACAATGCCTTACCGAAGGATCGAAGTAAAGAATGGCATCAGACACATCCTACACCTGCCTGGTGGACAGCGGGTCATCGGCTATTCATGGGATGGGTCATTTCGAGTTTGGGACTTGGAGAGGGGCACGCAGGTTGGGGAGGAATGGGAGGACAAAGAAAGAGGAGTGCAGGTCATAGCATTGTCGCCGGATGGCAAGACATTAGCAAGCGGGAATCGGGATGGCGCGGTGAAATTGTGGAACGTCGACACGGGCAAGGTCATCAAAACGTTGACGGGGTATGCAAAGGAAGTGCGTTCTATGTGCTGGAGTCCAGACGGAAGGCGAGTGGTGAGCGGATATAATGAAACATTCAAAAGGCCGGCCGTAAGTAGTGGAGTATTCAGAGTGTGGGATGTCGAGAGTGGAGAAACTATCATCGGACCAATCAAGGCAGGGGAAAAGATGTACGCAGTTTACTACTCACCCGATGGCAAGATGATGGCCATGAGCGGGAACACCGCAGGGCTGAAAATCTGGGATGCCAACTCAGGTGAATTGCTCAAAACATTGAAGGGATATTTTAGGTGCCTGGCATGGACCTCGGATGGAAAAACTCTTTTCGCTGGGGGATCCAAGATCGACACAGCCACATGGACAGTTCTTGACGTGATGCGCGAAATCTTGGTCGATACCATTTCACTATCTCCCAATGAGCGCATCCTCGCAAGCACATCATACTTGGACAAGACAGCGCAACTAGTACTATGGAACCTCGAAACCAATCAACCCATTGGAAAACCACTTCATTATGAAAACTTCATGAACTCTGCGACCTTTTCTGCAGATGGAAAGTTCCTTGTCATTGGCTGCTACGACGACCACATATACGCATGGGATGTTTCCGCTATCGTCAAAGAAGCTGGCCTTCCGTCAGATATTGTAAGCATAGATGCATTCCATTTTCGACGACACTGATAATGGATCTGCTCCCCCAGGCTGATGCTACACCACGACCAGCCCCAAAGATGAAAGGCGCTCCTCGAATACCTCCAGGGTTTTTTAACGATGCACTACGAGAGGCTAATGTATGTAATCTCCATCCATTATTCAATGTTTTGACAAATATGTTGTCAGTTGCGCATTCGTCTATCCCAATCCCATGGGCCACATAACTGTCCCACTCCAGCACCACGTCAGCGCACCCTCAGTCCCTTTGCCTCACTCTGGCTCCGCTCTAAGCCAAATAGGGCAACTGAGCCAAACCGCAAATCGCGTCCCCGACCTCTCAGCTGGACTCGAAACCTAGTATCTGGTATACTACGCAAACGAAATGGATCGGACATTCAGTCGCGAGAGGTCGAGGTCCCTTACACAGCGGGAAAGCCTGTGCGTTTTTTTTTCCAACCTTGTTCTTCTTCACTGATTCTCTTTCGCACAGAGGAACTATCACGCGAGAAAGAAGCCAGCCACCAGCTCGTCTCGACCACCCAATACTCGCACTATGCAGCAACACAACGCGGCAACACAGAGCACACCATCATCATCGCAGCAACCACCACTAAATGCTATTACCTCGACGCTTTCTACCGTCCCTGGTACCGCTGAGGCAATGGGAACAACCTCGCGTCCTCGCATCACCATAGATTCTGGGTGGCGCGCTCGTCTCATGATCTGGGTTTGTTGCATGCCTATTCATCACACCGACGGTCAACATTAGGGTAGTGACATTTGGCTTGCATGTTCACTCATTATGATTGTTTCCTGCCGTCATCATAGAGTACTTCGGTGTGGTATGTTCGAGCATCAGGCCTTGAATATTATATACGCATGTCCTACAGAAGGGACGTAAACCATCGCAAGAACGACTCGATGTCGATTTGAGTGAGTAGGAAAGGAGCAAGTATGACGCCTCTTTTTTCAGCATCAAATACACATACCATTGTTATCTAGGCGGAGAAATGATCTTTCTGAAAGTGCGATTTTCAAGCACAAGGTGGTGCGAGCCACAAGTAGTGAGGAGAGGGCTTAGCTCGAAGGCTGAGATAACCGCGGAGGGTGTGGGGCTAGTGGTTATTCAGAGCAAAAGAATCGATGAAAAGCGAGATCACCTCTCATTGAATTTTGGGTGACACGAATTGGCAATGAGAGAATACGCGCAAGCTCGTAGTACATAGTTAAACATGAGACTACACGGTGTTGTGCATACAAGTACATCGAATAGTACGGCAAAAATCTGAATCTCAATACAATGTTTCTCTCAACCGGCATCGAATCGTTATCGTGACTTGGCTACTTGCAGCTCTCGTCATCAATGGCCCAGTGGCCCCATGTGGCACCGTTCTGGAAGGAATCAACAAATCACGCCGCAATTGATATAACTGAACAGCGAACCTTGGTGAAACAGAATTCTGCCCCCATGAAATGCATCCCACGGAAGCTTGCAGGAGTGGTAGCACAGAACTCCTTCCAATCACCTCCCGACGGGATGTTGTCGAGGTAATGTTCAATACGCTGCATACCATTAGCTTCGTTCACTATATTGTGTCTGAGAAACTCACTCGCTGACCGGATCCAGGAGAAATACAGCCCTGCGACGATCAATAAGTTGCAAATATGCCAACGAGAAGGATCGACGAACAAAATCTTTGTACCAGACCCAGAATGAGGCGCAATCCGGCTCATGCTGGTCAATTTCCCAATGGCCTATTACATTGTTTGGACCCTGGAAACGAAATATCAACTGCTTGTACTACCAAGAAATGCAGGAACACCCACATGATCCTCGCACCACTTAGGTGTGTATTCAGCTCCGTGGATCGTTACCGATGTGGCCATGCAAGCTTCCACACGGCGGTTGTAGTATGATGGAACGTTCACCAGTCGCGCAGTGTACTCTCGAGTGGCGTATGTCGTGCAAGTGTGAGACGCCAAGTCGGTCCAAAACATATTCAATCTCAAGCGTTCTTCTTCTTCATGCTTCCGTCTCTCCTCTACTTCACGGTCGTGCTCTTCCACTTCTCTACCCCATTTTTCGCGAAGAAGAATTTTTTCTTGCTCTTCGCGCCTCCGTCTCTCCTCCACTTCACGCTCATGCTCTTCCACTTCCCTAGCCCATTTTTCGCGAAGAAGAATTGTTTCTTGCTCTTCGCGCCTCCGTCTCTCCTCCACTTCACGCTCATGCTCTTCCACTTCCCTACCCCATTTTTCGCGAAGAATAATCTCTTCTTGCTCTTCGGACCTCCGTCTCTCCTCCACTTCACGCTCGTGCTCTTTCACTTCTCTACCCCATTTTTCGCGGAGAATAATTTTTTCTTGCTCTTCGCGCCTCCGTGTTTCCTCCACGCCACGTTTGTGCTCTTCCGCTTCCATTCGCCATTGTTCGCGGAGACGAACCCTGTCATCATCTTCCAGGTGCCAGCGGTTTTGGGTGTCAATGCGCTTGAGAACTTCTCGCTGGTGCTGATGAAGTTCAATGTCCCATTCCCTGCGAATGCGGTCTCGAACATCCGGATCTAAAGGGTCATTTGAAGGGGTAAAAGAGGAAATGGCAATCGTAATTGTAACGATCAAGAGAGCGATGAGTACTACAGAGACGCAGAGAGATTGATGGCGACGAGAAGGCTTGCCAGACCCTATCAGAGGGACCGCCTCTGACGATCTGCAAGGCTTATCATCACCCATCAAGCATCAACCTATCACCGAGGCTTACACACCTAGGATAGTAAGGTGGGGGACTGCACATCATCATTAGTATAAATGACTCTAAAAGTATTCGAGAGTACCTTACCTGCTGTACTGGCTCATCCTGGGGATGCTTTTAGCGACTATTTGTCGACTAACGGTATCATAGCAATACACAGATCACTGTTGAATATTCAATGTTCGCTGGAGAATTAATACTTACGAACCTCTCCCTCGATGATAAAGATGTACCGGAGACTGACAGTGGCAAGGTGGCCTGTGTTGCTAAATGAACAAGGAACGAGGCTTAAGAACCTTTACCAGTGAATTTAGTCGGAGTTGGGAGTTGTAGTCTAATCCCGCTGTTCCAAATTTGTTATCATACAAGTCTCTCATCCCACTGCGGCGAAAATCTGAGGCCGTTTAGAACAGAGACACTAGTACTCTCCTGATACTTGCCTCCGAGCGGTTGTATTTCCTGCATTGCGAGCCGGGATGGTGCATTTGCAAA